>JBBPDH010000104.1:7302423-7313634 GCA_037974565.1 Clupeocharax schoutedeni
GTGCCTAGCGGTCTTGGGGATCGAACCTGGACTTTCTGGTCGCAGGGCGGATGCCTTAACCACTAGGCTACCAGCTGCCCCAAAGTTGTGTAATCAAATATTGTAACCTATCTTCTAAACCAATATACTTTATTTATATTTCAGAAGACCAGTGGATCTGAGATTTATAGATTATTTTCATCATGGTAAAACAGCGTTTAATCCCAAAACAGCTGTTTTATCGCAAACTGACCTCTTCACCATTAAAAAGAAGCTTATGGCCAAAATCTTTTCTCAGAAATCTTGTAAAACAGTTTGTCAGGCATCTTGCCTATGAATGCATTTGTAATTATTTCATGAAATAACTTTCTTTCTTTGGTCGCCTGGTTCCTGTCACTACTCCTGTAAAGAATTGACTCAGCAAATTTCTCTAGAATGGAGCATTTCACAACAAAATAGAGTTTATTTCCTACCAATCCCTGTAAAAGTGCCTAATCTGTGGCAGATGTGAGTTATTTAGCTTACTTCAAATCTTAAAGAAAACTGGCATGATTAGATTATCCTAAATGATTTACGTAACTGTCTTGAACCGAATGATCAGTGAATGTCTCGCAGTTCCTTAACTAGTAGAGAACATGGTTTAGTCTGTTAACTTGCCTCCTCCAGCTTGTGTTCTCTGTAAGTAAGTAAAATGAACATAATCGAGGGACCAAAGCCCTCTGAGTGTGGAGCTCAGAGGTTACAATGCTTGCATTTATATTTACAGGGTCCACAGTGTCGTTAAGATACAAAAAGTACTAAATTCAAAATAAGAGAGGGAGGAGTTTAAGTGTTCCGCGAATACACTTGATATTGACGGATTGGACACCCATTGAAAGTTCATTCCACTTCTTGGACAGGACAGTCTTTATGCTTTTTGAAGGTGGGTCAAGCTGAGCTGTACTTGAATGGCTCTATTTTCAGTTTTTTCTATATTCAGTTTTGAGAATTGCCATCCGGTAGAGAAGAACATTGTTGACTATGACAAGTTGTTGTAAATGAGACTCTTCTTTCTAAAAGCCCACATTAAACCTATATACTGTAAAAACTGAATCATTTGAGTAAACATAGATAAGACAGAAATTGCTTATCTACTTAATTATAATTTCTCAAAACAAAACTTTATCCCCATAACGGTTGCACAAAGAAAATAGAAAAAAAAACATTATAGAGTCTTCATAATAATTTAATAATTAATCATTTAAAGTCATTTTTGGACATTTCAGTTGGTCTTTTTTATCACGATCATCTTGGCTCAGTGTAAATGACAGCTGGTATTTTTGAGTGATGTTAAAAAAAAAAAGTCAGCACATGCAACTGGTATGGAAGAATTAAAGCACATCAAATACATCATTTAGATTTTCGACTCACTTTTTAATTGAACCCAAAAGACCAGAGTGCAAAGTTCTATTGTGTACGTCACTGGCCTAACAAAACCTTGCAAGCTGCGTTCATGTTTCGTGAAGAACCAATAGCAAATATTCAAACATACTCAAAATCGTCTTAAATTACATTACAGGGTTTTTTCCTTCTCATGCAAAGTTACCATTTTAGAGATACTGGTTGTTATTATATCAGTATAAAAATGAATTAATCATATAATTGTCTTTATCCAGTCATGAATAAACTTTTGGCATGTAAGCCCTCATTGTTCCCAGGTATGTAAGAGTGTATGGCATTCCTGAGTGGATAAACTCTTCAAACGTGTTAAGGTTAAACATCAAGGACTCGGATCTTGTACAACATGTGCTGAATGGTAGAACGGTGAATTATGTTCTGTATCGTGACTGGGCCTTTGTGAACACAAGGAACAACAATGTGAGGGTTTCTGGAAAGAAAACAGTCTGGAAAATAGACAGAACGAGACAGTTTGTGTGTGGGCAAGTGGTGCACTGACCAAAGGCAACCCACGCCTACAAACCCCCCCCACCACCCCACACACACACACGCTCACTTACTCTACTCCTCTCATCACGCTGTTGTTTTTGCCACAGCTGAAGGTTGTGTAACAGCTATCCACTCTTGATAAGCTCAGCGGGTGCCAAACATACCTCATTGACACGTATTAATTAATTTGCGTCTGATGGATCTATCCTGTGCCATTTGTTGCGAGGGCATTCTTTTTTAATTAAAAAAGCCCCATGCTAACGCCTGGTTCACACTGACCTTGTGTTAGCGTGTAGTTTGCCACAGAACCACATGGGGGTTTATTCAGGTATTTGGGTTTAGAATTGGGGTCAGTTCTTTAGCAGCACTCAGACTTTACTGCTACCTTTACCTGCTTTTCTACTACAAACCTTTTAAAAACTCGGCCTTATTACATCTTAAGGCTTGCTATTCAGAAGCGATGTTGACTACAGTATAAACTAGTTGTATAGAAGTGTGTAGTCCTGGTCAATCCTGATACGACTCTATACAATAATGTATATGAATTATGTAAAGTATTACAGTATTAGCTGTAATTGACTTTTATGATTGAATAGGCTGTATATTGCCTGAAAAGCAATTCAGGCAGAAACAGTCCCTATAACATCTGAATAGCTTGGGTAAAACTGCCATAGGCAATACTGGTGGTCATATATATAATGCATTGCTTTTCAGGACAATACAGTGTGTACAGTTAATGGTCTTTATTCCATATTTGTTTCCATATATGGACTGTAAATACTTCATTTAAATACTTAATTTCCAAACCGAAAGCAACATTTGGTTTTCGTTTACATGGTCCATTTTTATCAAGACTAAAACCAGACAGAAACCATTCTAATAAGTTTTTCCTAACAGTCTGACTTACCCAGCAAAGGACACAAAGAAAATTGTATTGGTCAATACTGCTTCAACTAAACATCAGTTTTGCTGTGCGACACAGATATTGGTAGACCGACATAGATGATGCATATCATCCGGCATGACTGAGAGCTAATACTCATGCAAAAGAATTTGCCACTGCATCTCTGAAACCCAGCACTTCTTGGCAGCTTTCCTTTTGTAAATGTGACGCAGTCAGACAATCTGCCTATCGATCAGCTCCATCGATCCTGTTGCCCAGGCTTAAAATAATAGTTTCTCTTTTATTGCTGTATTAATGATCAGACAGTAGAGGTTCTCCAAAGTGCCCTGGCCGCTTCTTGATTGATCACGGGAGATATCAGCGTCCCCGAGACAAAGGGTCCCCCAGCTTTCATTATCTGAATTGAGTAACTTATCCGATTATAGAGGTTCACTTGATTGCGGAGCGCTATCTGTCATTAATTTAAAAGGCGGTGGGAGCAGATGAGGTTTTTGCGGCGGGCCTGTGGTAATGCGCCTCCTGTTCCTGCTGCAGCCTGACATTTGGTGGCTACGCGCTGAGCAGATTTGTTTGGGGTGGCACGGATGACCTCTGTGTTTTTGGTGGGCTGGGTTCACTGCGCGTGCATGCGCGCGTGTATACACGGACCGCGAGACATACTCTTACATCAGCAGCACTTACTATAATGCATGTCCCTGTAAATCCAGTACATTTGTAGGTTGTGTTAATTATCTCTCTTCATTATCGTGTGACAGAATGACAAGGATAATACATTCATAGCAAAGATTAAATGTGGCTGATATGGCAACTATATCAAGGTATTTCACTTTTTTATTATACATAATAAGTAAATAATTTAAGTATGATTTAATAAATATACCTTTTCATTCTGAGATTAGCAAACAAGTTTTAATGGACATAATGCATTAGTAGAACAATTGAGTTATGAAAAACATTTTAATTAAGCGTTTAATTCAACAATGTGTTAAAATCAAGAGGTAAAATCGAGAAGAATTATATTATTAAATTAGATAATGGCATAATAGGCTGACGTCTAATCAGTGACTTGTTGCTTAGCAACCTATGCAGTTGGTATACTCTGTAAATGGTTGTTGTTGATGATGACTCTTTTATTGAATATATTGAATATTTCTATATTAGATATATTATATAAGCATCACATGATAAGTTTTACAGTATGTGTGTATTACACTGAACGTAAATGTGTTTAATGCAGGGGTGTGGAACTCCAGTCCTGGAGGGCTGTTCCAGCATGTTTTATGATTTCCCCGCTCAGAAACACCTGGTTCACCACACCAGTTAATTGACAGGTTTAGTGAATGTGTTTGAGGAAGAGAGCCATCAAACTCTGCAGGACTGGAGTTTGACATCCCTGCTGTAGAGGACATTTTAATTTATAAAATCAGCAAAGTCTAATTAGACCAATAGAGACTGTATGCATTTTACACAGTTATTGGCTGATAAAAGTGCATGTACCCACCTTTTAAAGAACGTTAGCACCTCAGGTGTGTGTGTGTGTGTGTGTGTGTGTGTGTGTGTGTGTGTGTGTGTGTGTGTGTGTGTGCGTGTGCGTGTGCGCGTGTGCGTATGTGCGTGTGTGTGAGTGAACATGAAAGCCAGAGAACGGCTGCTCTTTAGGCTCCCATCTCCAGCCTTGCCACAGCCTGCACAAAGCCCAGAGGCGGATGAATAGATGGACTCCATGTAGCCAATGAAGACAGGTGGCAATAATCCTGCTAAGAGACAGATCTAAAAGCGCTCATACAAAACCAATTTCAGCTGCGCTCCATTTGTCAAAAGCTCATCAGAGTGAGGGACGAGAGTGCTGAGGCCGCATGGCCTCCGAATCGCTTCGTTCCTGATTGCCTTGTCAGGGCACCTTATCCTCTTGAGAATGCCACAAACACACACACACACACACACACACACACATACACAAACAACATCTCAGACACACACTCACCTAAACGTCCCAAGTTGAAGTATTGATGGAACTGTCATTTATGCTGCACTGCTAGCCACCTTAAAAACTCCCATAGACTTCCACAGCTCTTCTCCAGCTCACACACCCAGTGACGCCCCCAGTGGTGTAACTGCTGGCAGTTTAGAGGAGACTACGACGCTGAGGCCAGCAGGGCAGGCGACTGTGTCAGCCTGGCTCCCCTTTCCTGGACACCCTATGTCACTATGCTGTAAAATGTTGTTCAAGGTAAATGTAACTAGTACTCAAATAATAGATATGAGATCTAGTTTCTATTTGAACAGAATGTGTATTGTATTAAAATACCTGTTGCTCATATTCATATGACACAAACATCTAGTTCCAGCATAAAAAATAGCATTATTTGTCATGTTATTAAATATTTTTCAGTGCAGTATTGTTTCCAAAACAGGCTGTATGACAAAATGCAATGCTGTTCATTCATCTGTGACCAGAATGAATTGCACAAATACATTTAAGCAACGTTTGGGAATCCCAACTACAGTAAAAAAGTGCTAGCATAGCCACTGACATAAAGGTAATTAAGTACAGCTATGTTGCTAGTTGGTATTTGTGTAGCTCTCCTGGTTGTCTGACAGAAGAGCTTTTTCAAAGACGAACTTCAGTCAGAGCTTTTCTGCAACATGTGAAAATTATGGGATATCTAGCTATCCAGAGGGCTATGCTGCCGATCTTACCTTTTGGCCTGTTGTTGTCCTCATCAGAAAAATCACTGCCTTCTTTCAAATAATCCATGTCATCAAGGAGTCCATGACACTTTCTACAGCTTGTGATGTGATGCATGAAAAAGCCACATATAACAGTATAGCTGTAACACTGGCTTTCTGGCTCCTTCTGTTTGAGTTAGTCAGAGGAAAAATAAATAAAACTAAAACGCTGTGAGAAACACTGTGTCAGTTTTTTATAACAGGGAAGACCATTCTTCCATGTAACCATATTATTCTGTTTTCCACAATGGAATATTAAAGGCTTCCTGCTTCCCTACTAGTGCACTAGGTGCAATTCAGCACTTGAACAGAATGTATATGTCTAAAAAAAAAAGAGCCATTTGTGTTTCAGCCACTTGTACACAGTTCCATACTGGACAAAAATGACACATGGTTACTTGTAGAAGTCCGAACAGGGAGCAATATTTGTGTGGTACCAATGCAATTAGAATTACTCTCCACTTTTTATACATATACAAAGTGCATATTATTCCAAAATATATGATTACTTATAACAGTAGTTATTAGGGATGCACCGATCGATCGGCCAGTGATCGGAAATTTCAAATCGATCTTTTTTTGGGGGGATTATTAATTTAAATTTATAAAGAAAATTTGTTATGAAAAAATAGCTTTATATTAAAGGAAGTTAGCTGTAGAGCTGCCACTATCATATGTCACTATTATAAAAGTAACCAGTAAACGGGGAAAGTAACTACCATGTTACATTAAAAAAAGTTGAAACCCATTTTTTTGTGGTGTTGTCGTCGACTACATGTAGCAGCTCTAATTTTCTGCTATCTGGGGAAAAGATCGGTATCGGAAAAATCGGTATTGGCCGATCACACTTACAAAAAAATAGAATCAGAATAATCGGTAATCAGAATCGGCCAAGAAAATTGCAATCACTGCATCACTAGTAGTTATCCTTAAACAGTGTATAGAAGTGTTATATATTATATATAATGTTGTGTGTGTATGTGTGTCTGAGTGCCTTTTAATTGAATGCAGATCAATCCTATTTCATAGGAGAAATAGTGATGTAGACATCTTATTACTGGCAAATCACTGCACACTAAACTTCCATACAATTAAATGCCCATGACAGCAAAAAAAAAATGTTATCGTTCATTCATTCATTCATTCATTTAACTGTTTATTCGTTTGTTTAACATCATCCAAAAATCTGCCCCATGCACAAAAGCAGTTGGTATCTCCGGGAAGCTTTAGACCTCATCATTACTGACTGTTAGAATTAGCCTTTCAGTGAAACTGAAGTGATTTTGAAATGATGCCCTTTTCTTGTGTCATCTTGTGTCATGAAAAAAACAGGGCTTTAGTACACACAGTCCAGCACGTCCACTTCCACAGCTCATGCTGAAGTGCTTCCACTTATCTCCTCCTGCTCCCCCGCCCCATGTTTACCTCCTTCTCCCCCGCAGCGGTGGAGGAATAGCAGTGAGGATGGAGGGATGGATGGATAGATGGATGGATGGACGGATGGAGGCTTGGAGGCCTTAATGAAAGAGTAGATTCCAGTCAGCCTGCTGGTTCTCATCAATCAGCTGTGCGCTTTGGAAGTGTAATCCGAGGGAAGGAGGGGGGGTGGCATCAGGCTTTTAATCTCTATTAGTTAATGGACTCTTCTCTCAGGCTGCAGGAACTTTAGCCTGCTTGTCTGAAAACGAGCAAAAAGCTATGGCTCGAAAAGCTCAGGCCTGAGCAGAGCGCCTTCTGTCTCCGCCTGAACCAGAAGCTCCAAATAGCAGCAGCAAGGCTGAGGCTAAATAAACGCTCTTGAATTAGTCATTGGCCTGTAAAACATTTTTTTTTACGAACGTTCCGTTCTTTTAGGATATTTTTAAATCAATTGGGTTTTATGTGCCATTCCTGGGAAGTTTTTTTGAAGGCGGAAGGTTTTCACATGTGGGATTTTTCCTGAAACATGAAAAAGCCAGTTTTCTCACATCTGATCTAAAGTAGCAAAGGCGTCACAAAATGCATTCCTTCTGCTCACCGGCAGACTTTGCTGTGTCTGGGAGTGTTTCATTAGCGCAACACATTTTGCACGCCGACCCCACACGTGACCCCTCGTATGCTACGTTAAGGCGGCATGTTTCTAAAGGGCCCAAGTGTTAATGAAATGGCGCAAACATCCTCTCAGCCTTCGGAGACTCCAGCTTACATGGAGCCACATCCATCCGATTCAATTATAAATTAAATTGGCTAACGAACCGTAGCTCATTATGGGAAGCAATTGCTCAGAACTGTCTTTTGACCAAAAAATGTGGAAAATAAAAATGATCTTTACACTCCAGTGCCTTTATTCCATGACTGGGAGGGGTTAGAAGAAATGGAGGAGAAGGGAAACACCTCCCCACAGCCTCTCTCCCAACACTCATACAGGCACACAAACACACACCCTGTCCAGCCGTTTCACACTTATCAGTTTCTCAGAGAAGCGTCTTCACTGGCTGCATGTTGGCTCGTCTGAGCGCTTTATGCGAAATGCTTGATTTGTTCACACTGTATTTACCACATCTTTCTTCAATTTGCACCTTCCTACGTTTGAAGCGTAGTACAGTTTTTATGCGCTCTGTCCTTAAATCCTTAAAAGGAAACTCTTTGTCTCTCTCTGTCTCACTGTCTCTCTCTCTCTCCACCTCTCTCTCTCACTGTCTCACTGTCTCTCTCTCTCTGTCTCTCACTCTCGTACTGTCTCTGTCTCACTGTCTCTCGCTCTCTCTCTGTCTCTCACTCTCGTACTGTCTCTGTCTCACTGTCTCTCGCTCTCTCTCTCCACCTCTCTCTCACTGTCTCTGTCTTGCAGTCTCCCTCTCTCTCTGTCTCCCTGTCTCTCTCTCGCTCTCTCCCTCTTTGTCTCTCACTCTCTCTGTGTCACTGTCTTTCTCTCTCTCCACCTCTCTTTCTCTCACTGTCTCACTTTTTCTGTCTTGCTGTCTCATTCTCTCTATTTCAGTGTCTCTCTCACAAGCTCTCTCTCTTTGTCTCTCACTCTGTCTCTTGTCTCACTGTCTCTCCCTCTCTCTCTCCCTCTCTCTCTCCACCTCTCTCACTGTCTCTGCCTCACTGTGTCTCTCTCTCTCTCTCTCTCTCTCTCTGTCTCACTCTCTCTTTTCTCTTTCTCTCTCTGTCTCTCTCTCGCCACCTCTCACTGTCTCACTGTCTCTGTCTCACTCTCTCTCTCTTTCTCTCTCTCTCTCTCTCTCTCTCTCTCTCTCTCTCTTTCTTTCTCTCTCCCTCCCTCCCTCTCTCTCTCTCTCTCTCTGATGTGAAGGGCAGACACCCCTAGCCTATGTGCCATATCCACTCCAGGCCTTGTCTTTGGCCTTGTCTTTGGTCCTGTCAGATTCAGATGGGCCCTCTGATCAGTCTATGCTAATGCTATGCTAACGGAGGCGTCTACTTAGACCTCCCACGCCAGCAAAGCGACATGTATGCAAAACAAGGGCCAGAGGAAAAAGACGAAATGTATTCAGTTATTATTATTTTTTCTTCAGAACTTCTTGCCAAAGCACATCATTCTCCTGCTCGAGGGCAATTTTGCCTTTTTATTTGGCTCTGTTTAACTGGGCTTTGTTCCCTTTTTGCCACGGAAGTCATTTACATTTGATAAGGACAAACTCGAGCCCTCTTGTAGATCAGATCAGCCACTGTGGGATCCCCTGAGAGAAACATTATTCTGCCGTTCACAGTGTTTGTGGACAGTTTGCATCGAATTCTACACAAAATGGTGTGTGTGTGTGTGTGTGTGTGTGTGCGCGCGCGTGTGTGTGTGTGTGCGCGCGTGTTTTGCTTTCTTTGTATTTTAGAAGCAAATGTATGATATATATGTGCATTTGACCCATCAGATGAAAAGTACATCAGAAAAAAAGATTTGCATGAACACAACAAACAAAAGTAGAAAATGTATTTAGGTTAACTGACTCCTCATTAATAATGATTGCACGAGTGTATACTGTGTCCTACTTCCAGGTTTTAAATAATCCCAATAGGCCTCTTGCCAGGATATTGATTGATTGGAAGGACCCCTAAAGGTCATATTCATAAAACATTAGGTAGTGATAAACACATTGCTGTCTGCAATTGTTAACCACTAGTTAATATATTACAGAAGTTGCAGCTTGCCGCTGTCCTGGACCAGGTTACTTGTCTCTAGGCACTGGGAATTCGAAAGCATGTTTTCTATTTACTTTGAAGACTCTTTATGAAAACGGATACCTGCTGGTTGTCTTTTTTTAATATTGAGTACATTTTCCATATGTGTTGCAAACACGTAACGTGGGGTCATGCATCTAAAGCTGAAGCCATTAGCTCAAGCTTAACCATTACTCATTAGAGGGCTAATTTCCTGCTATTTGAAACCATTGTGAATTTATTGCATTTAAAATTCGGACAAGCAGGCCAATTAATTGCCTTCCTCGTATTGGACGAGGCAATGTTGCCGTGGCAATGCTTGATGGGATGTGGTTTAGGATTACCACATTTCCCCCAAAAGTACATCACATACAGAGAAGTGGAGGGTGACATTACAGTTCTGAAAATCACTGCAGTTTATTTTTAAATCAGCATCACAGTGAGTACGACATGCATGCCAGTGTCTGTTAAATGCCTACACAAGCACAAGCTGATTAGTGATCAACTGAATCAAATCTTATTTAATGAGGAAAAGTATAAAAACACTGCTGTAATCAACACTCTCCTCTCGCAATGAGACCAGTGGGATGGCAGAACAGTTCTGTAAACACTGCATCATTTCTCTTATTCTGATGCCATTTCCTTTAAAATTATGCTTTAAGAACAATATTTTTAGTTGGAAATTAGGATAAATATTGTCATCAGTTCTGAATAAGACAAAGCTGTTCAGGGGGGTATTCCAGGAAGCAGGTTATTCAAGGGTAAGTTAGTTCAGAACTTACCCGGTTATGTAGCATAACCTGCCTTCTGGAATACCCCCCAGTTCAGTAATTGCACTTATAAAAGATAAAACTCGAGAACATTTTATTTTTTCTAGTGCTGTAAATATGAAATGGCATTTAATGAGATTTTTTTGTTTGTCTTTTGTTTGTCACTATTTCAGTTTTATCACTTAAAAAACTCATAAAAAAATAGCATAAATAAGGGGAAAAAAATGTAACTTACTGTCAATCCCAAAACAATAACAACAGGTTGTAACACGATAGTGATGAAATGGATGAAATGTAATGCTTTTGTATGTTGAGCAGCTGTGTTGAAGCTGGAATTTAGTCTGCACTTTTGTTTAGAGAGAACTATTACACAGTGTCAGAAACCGCATAAGCAAGTCTAGTTCAAATTACTTTACAGCATGACAATCTTTTAGTCAAGTGTGTCCTGTAGGCATGCATTCTGCCGGATGCTAGTAGCTAGTTATTTGCTTATATCCTGTTATTTATTAACTATGATACTTCAGTGCAATGCTAGTGGAAATTTAATCTTAAAACATGTCTTCACTGATTAACTATAAGATAAGAAAAATAACAGGTACATTTCATTGAACAATCACTTTGAAGAGACAATGTTTGAATTTCAAGGTTCATTTTTTAATTGCTATTTATTAGGGCTGGGAAAGTTAACGCGTTATTATCGCGTTAACGCATTATTTACTTAACGCCGACAATTATTTTATCGCA
>JBBPDH010000104.1:7333068-7368933 GCA_037974565.1 Clupeocharax schoutedeni
AACAGCAATCAGTCCACGCTCTACACCTCTCTCCACCTCAGCTGTTCCCGGTTAATTCAAACGCCGAGGGCGGGACATCCGAGCTCCACGTCCTATTCACGACTCCATGCAGGATCAGCGAATCAGCAGCCTGCAGGTGACGAGCCAATCACAGAGCTAGATTCAGAAGGACAGAGAGAGGGATACAGAGAATGATAGAGAGTTGAACGAGAGAGAGCGCGCTCGAGAGAGATACAGAGAAAGATAGAGTGACGAACGAGAGAGAGCACGCTCGAGAGTGAGATACAGATAGAGATAGATATATCGGAAATGTGTTTAAAAATCGTATCACCGTTATTGAAAAAAATTCTATTGTGATATATATTGGACAATAATTCAATATATTGATATTGAATTATTGTCCAGCCCTAATCTTTCCTAATGACAGGTTTTAAGCACAGCAGTCTAAAGGGTTAAACAGTTTTTGGAGCACACACTGGCCCCTTTTTGTCTGTATCTAATTCCAGATATTCAGGAGTGGCGAGACAAAAAGTTGAGTCTGTCGCTACAGTTTACTTTACACTGAATTGAAATATGCAGAAGTGACAGATCACTCTTGCTTTGCAGGAGCTCCTTGCAAATTCCCTCCAAAACTGTGCTGGTTGCCGGGCCAACGGCGAGAGAGTGCGTTGGACTGCATTGTGGTGCGTGCATGCGTAAGGAAGTAGGGGCCCTCAGTGTTCCTCTATGAACTCTTGATTTAGCCCCCCTGTCTCTTGTTTGCTGCTGTCCACTGTTATGTCCAGCAGCACAGCACTTACTGGGGCCCCTTCTGGCCTGCTTTGTTGACTCTAACCTCAGTGTTTCACACCAGAGTGACCATTTTTATGGCATTTTGCTTTTCGCTGAGAGTTCGGAGGTCTCTGGCAGCCTTAGAGTCAGTGTAGGAGTCTTTCCACCCCCAGGGTGCAAGGGATTACCAGTGGGAAGTGGGTGGAAAAGGCCTGGCAAAAAGGCCTGCATGCCCACACTCACTATAATCACATGTCACCATAGCCCCCTCCCCCAACACCCCACCCTAGCCGAGCACCCATTTCATTGTAAATGAATAGAAATTAATTTAGGGGGGGCAGGGGCAGCATTAGAGAGTGTAAAATGGAAAAGAACCCAGCCAGAATCTGCTCTCTGAGCACAATTTCTTCACTCCGGGAAACTTATTTACTGAAGATTCATACTGATTCAATTTCATACTCGGTAAGAAAAAACACGTCTTAAAAAAAAAAAGTTAATTTTCCTTGCATGAAAGACTAATAGCGAGTCAGTGAGCAGAAAGCAGGGTGCGTGTTCCTCTTTGCTGCTGCTCATTCATGCGTGTGTTTACGAGCACTTGTGCTTATCAAGCAGCAATATACTAAGCATAACTTAAACAAGCATAATTGGACCGTTATCAGTCAAATGAATCAATTACGACTGACACCGTCACTGTGATTAAAGCAACCTCTGACTTCTATAAGAATCTCATGGCGGTGCACGCGCAGAAACTTAATGACGCGCTGCCTTTTTCTTGATTTTAAGAATGATGTTTGTGCACGTTGTGATTTGAAGCTTACAGTGCCTACATCTAGCCACCCACAATATCTCAAACAGAATTGAATTAATAGGGGGAAAAAAAGATTCACATTATAGCCTCGAGTTGTAAGCATGCTCGCTCTCTGAGTAGCAGTCTCAGGGCGTGGGCGGTTTCTCTCTCTCTCTGCGCGTCTCTTTGATCGGAGTGGTGCGGTGTGAAGAGCAGAAGTGCTTTAATGAGCAAACCAAATCTCATTTATGCGGCCCAGTAGATCTTTCTGCATGCTGATCAACGCTCCCCCCGCCTCAGTGCAAGGCACAGGAGCACACACGCATACCAAGGTCACTTTGCGGAACTGAGTTTGTCTCTGAAGGTTGATTCAGGACATGCTCCTTGCTCAGTATACAACAATCAGCTGGTGTGCATCAGCACTTTTGGTAGGTACTCACCGCAGCAAACTGGGAACACCCCTCGTGCCGTGCCTTGTTAGAGATGCTCTGACCAAGTCGTCTAGACACAATTTAGCCCTTGTCAAAGTCACTCAGATCGTTATGCCTCCTTGCTTTTCCTGTTTACAACACAAGAACTTCAAGAACTGTTCAGTTTTTGCCTTTTATATCCCATCCCTTGACATGTGCCATTGCAATAATAATAATAAATGCTATTCACCTGGTAGTGGTTTATCATTTTATACCTGTATTAAGATATTAGGATTGTTAAAATTAACTTGTTAATAATGTGTTGGGTGATTAATTATTAACCGTACTACTTAATTTGTCCCTAACTGATGGGGGCTAAAGCAATGTTGCATTATGCTCTATATGTTACCATAACAGAATCTGCAACTGGAGCTTTCTCATTCAAGCACAGCTTTTCAATTAATTTTAAAGTGATATCTTTGAGCCTTTGTCCTTACTGGAGACCTGCAGAGGATTCAACAAGCAGCAAACTAACAAAAGCAGTATCAAAGTGTAAAGCTTCCATCTAAGGCCTCCACTGTGACAAGAATTTGCAAGTTGCATGAGTGAGAGTGTGATATAATATTATTACATTATCCGTATATTAGTGATGATCCGATTGATCGGCCGATATTGGCTAAAAATAGCTTGATCGGCGAACCCCAAAAGCGCCGATCAAAAAAGCCGATTACCTGACATAAATTACTCACGTGACTTTTTCACACGTGCATGCAAAGCGCACAGGTAAACAACAGCAGAGCGGAGATAACCAGTGGCAACGTGAGTTCTCCCGTCTGGAAGTTTTCGCAAGCTATGATGACTTTCACCTTGATATTTTAGCGTGGATTTACTCTCTTTCTCTCTGTTTGTCTCAGTCTCTCTCTCTCTCTCTCTCTCTCTCTCTCTGTTTCTCTCTCTGTCGCTCTCTCTCTCTCGCACGCGCGCTCTCTCTGTGCCTCTCTCTTGTTTGGATCGTGCCCATTTTAAACCTGTTTCTCTTTCTCTCTCTCTCTGTTTCTCGTCTCCCTCCCTGTCTCTCTCTCTTTTTTCAATATAGTTAATTTAGAGTTGGTTTCATTTCTACAAACTATGCTAGATTATAGATAAAAGATTCCCTTTCCCCTGCCATTCTGTGATCGGCAGTGATCGGCAATCGGCAGATCATGATCTTGGTGATTGGTAATCGGTGATCGGCCCCAAAAATGCTGATCGGAGCATCTCTAATATATATAATGATCAGTGTCAGGTAGCTACTACTGTTTCTTTAAAAACAGTCAGCATATGATCATTATATGCTAATTATAGCAACTATCATGCAGTATAGAACTAGCTTTATCACAAAATCTGTATGCATTAGGAAAAAACTAAACACAGATATGAAATCAGCATGAACAGCAATACAAAGCCCACATAAACTTTTGACATTGGCCAGTGTTATTGAATTCAGGTGGCTCCTTACTTCCAGTGAACGCTTCAGCATACATAGACATTTTGGACAAAGTCATGTTTCCAAAATTTGGACACAGTTTGGGGAAGAACTTTTTCTAGAACCTGCCCCAGTGCACAAAGTAAGCTCCATAAAGACATGACTGGATGAGTTCACTGTGGAAGAACTTGACTGGCCCTCACAGAGCCACGACCTCAACTCCACCCAACACCTTTGGGATGAACGGAGATTGTCTCGACCAACATCAGTGTCTGACCTCATAAATGCTGTACAGCACGAATGGGCACAAATTCCCACAAACACTCCAGACGCTATATTAAAGGCTATATATTTGAATGCAATGTCAGTAAAGTCCCTGTTCATACCAATACTTTTGTCCATACAAAGTCTGTCGAGTTTGATCCATTACAAAGAACGTACTCCGCAAAGGAGTAATTTCATTAAAATTAAAAAAACAAGTAAGAGTTAATAAAAATCCCATCTAAGGTGTGGTGTTCTTTCTTCTTCATTTTCTGTGAATGACTGACTGCTGTTTGCTTGGGGAATGTTACTCCATCACTGTGGACTTGAATACTGCCTCTAAGAGTATTCTTCAGACACTTGCTAAACTCTTGGTTCCTCCTCTGCATGTTGTACCCGTGGCTATGTCCATGACGCTTAGCTGAAATGACTTGATTGCTGCAAATATGTCGCAAAGACCCCAAAGTTAATCAAAAGGGCAATCAGGGGGCAATTATCAGTGAAGCAGTCAGGCTATAGGACCTGAGGGAGGGCCCAGGTCAGACCTGGGTCATATATCTGCTGGGCTAATATGGTAATGTTTACAGAGGCTTTTGTTGCGGTGTAACGAACTGTCCCTCTTAAGTGCTGGTTCCCCTCCCCTCTTCCAAATTCCTCAGATATTCAGCCTCTCTAGCACTAATACAGCCATATTAGTGGGTCTATAAGAAACACAATACTACCAAAGCACAGAAAAAAAGGTTATCATCACAATAATATTAATTTAATTTGTTTAAAATCTTGAAAAAAACAAATACAAATCAGGTGAGGTTGAAGAAATCCATATTCGTAGTAGTAGTAGTAGTAGTAGTAGTAGCACCATTGTTATTGTTGTTGAATACAGCATAATTCATTAATTAATTAACATTATATATGATCATTTATTTTTAAGAGCAAAGTAGCAAGAGAACTTTTTAAATGTGATGGTGGTTGATGAGGACCAGTGGGCTGGGAGTGAGGAGTGTGGCGTGGCGGGGTGGGGGGGGTTCGCGTTTTGGCCTTTGGTGTTCATGCCGCCCATCGTCTGCCAGTGCCCTGTTGCAGACTACTGTCAGTGTGTGTCTCAGTCACGGTGAAACTCCCCCATTACACACACACACACACACCCCTTCTCAGCTCAGTATAGTTCTGAGCTTATGACATCTTAACCTTTGGAAAAGCGCTCGCAGACAAGCGTTTAAGAAAACACGAAAACAGCCTCCTCCCCGCATGCCTCCTGACCTTTCCACGTTGTTATTGTGTTCAGCTCCTTTCAGAACACCAGGCTGCCTATTTATTTATCATGGAGGGTTATTAATTGAGGGAAATGCAGTAAAGCTCCAGTGATGGGAGACTTTTGTCTCCAGGCAGGGGGAGATTAAAAATATGGCCTTGCACGTTCTAACTAAATTCCCTCAAATTAGAGACTGTTTTCTGTAATGACACATTATTACTAGAAAGGCATCCAGGCTGCCAAACTTCCATCAAGTAACAGACATTTAAAATGGAATTTCAACAGTAGAGATTCTTTTTTTACTGTTTTTTTTTTTAAATAATTTTACTAAATTCATCGCACATTATGTGCAAATACCAAAATACGTGCAAATAAATACGTGCTTTTTTAGCAATATATATATGTATATGATTATGAAATGTGTCTGCGCTGGTTCTTTCTCTGGCTAATTGAAAGACCATTGATTAAAAATGATGTCCTTAGGCGTCTTTTACATGCGGATGCCCCGGTTTATGATGTCTCTGGAAAAGATTCTTTATCTCTCTCGTGGCTACATGTTACGCAGCAGAGATGTTGTTGTTTGTCTTTAATCTTCTTCTTAGCATCACTAGAGTCTTGTTATCACTGAATAACAAAGGGTGTTTGAAGCTGCTGTCCTGTCTGGGAGCCTGATATAGACTGCTTCAGGGCTAAAGATCACTCTGTTAGAAACCTGGCTCCTAAAGTACACCTACCTGCAATTACACCTACAATACACCGACCGCAGAGAGAAAGAATCACCTTGTTAAGTGCTGAAGGAATTCACCCTTGATAAACCTTACTGGGCTTTAGGCTTACATTAGATTTGTGTTAGTACTGCTGTTAAAGTCCACACTCTAGGCCCTAGTGACTGGCCTGAGGCCAGTAAACAGGAGGTGTGAACAAGAGTGTATAATCTACATTACTGGGTAATGCGTGTTGGGGTCAGTGTAGGGTCTGATGACGTGGACAGTTTTCTTTCTCTCTCTGTTATTTGCGTTCCATGCTGTTTCAGATATGAAATTGGAACAATCAAACTGATTGAACCCATCTATTCAAAATCAGAATCAGAAAACTTTATTTATCCCGGAGGAAATTGCTCACATCACGACTGCACACTCAGGCAAGACATAAAAATACAGAATAAAAATAGAAATATCTGAATATATAATAAATATACTCAGATTAGAAATATATTAACTTACCCATAATGAAGTATACTAGAGGAGAAAATAGTTAAAATTAGAACACTCTGTACAGTAAATAGAATAAAAACAGTTACGTTTAAGTACCTTATCAGAAAAAATTGAATTGTGAGATTACAAAAATGCAGTTGTTAAGAGAAGAGGTATTTATGATCAAATTGTATTGCACATAGGTAACAAGTATTGCACATTAAGATATATTGCACAGTATTGTGATAAGTATATTGCACATACTGAAAAAAATATATATATTTAACTTTGACGGAGGGAGCGGTTATTATAGAGTCTTACTGCCGTGGGAAGGAAAGATTTTTTGTGCCGTTCAGTGGAGCACTTTACGCTAGTCAGTCTGTGGCTGAAGGTGCTTTTCAGCTCAGTCACACATTCAGTTCTCACAGTAACAACAGCTACATAAAATACACACATTTTTTGGTAGTAACCCAGTTATTTATAGTGGCTAGTAATAAATATTAATTTTATTAACTATAAATAACTTAAATAATAAGTCTACAGTGAGAGTAACTTGTGATGTCAAACACCTGTGTATGTATTTTTCTACTAAAGTCCTCAATGTGTAATATCAGATCTTAACAATGCATATGAAAAAAGAGATAATGTATGAAAATGGTCTATAATGTGCTTCAGAGCGAAACCCTTCAAAGATTTCCATTTGATTTCCTATTTGCTGACACTGTCTATCTGAAAGGTCAGTGGTAAGTCTGCAGATTTTAAAGGGTTAGTTTTCCTTTCTCTTGACAATGTTTTTTTCTTTATTAACATAAAACTCAATTATGCTGGAACTGGATTTGAGGCGACAGTGAACCTTGTGCACGCAGCATTTATTTCCCAGCGAAGTCACTGCGGATCTTCTGTGTTGTGACTTGCCTTACGTAAGATGGTTGTTGACTGCTTGTTTTTTTCCCCTCTATATGTGTCAGATTGATTTTGAGGTTGGATGTTTCGTTCACAAAGGCCCGCTCGACCTGTGTATCTTGCACTGTTTGCTTAAACTCAAATACCATTATCAAACGGCGATGGAGACGTGACGCGGTGGATGTACGGGAAAACTGAAAAGCATAGAGCGAACGAAGTCCGCTGATGAGGGCGGTACAGAAAACTGCCACAGGTCTTTTATTGTGCATAGCCAGCGAGTCACATGATATTTGTCAGGGTCCAGCACCCTTCAAAAGTGCCATCACCCAGCTAACCAACCCCCCACCCCACTGTCATGGTGTGTCCAGACCCCCCTCCTTGAACAGCGTTGCACTGCACATTCTCATACGCCCGGAATCGCCTGGAGCCTGGAATCTCTCATTATGCTGCCTGAGATTTATTAAAATAGATTATGGAAATGTTAATTAAGTCATTAATTACATTATTTAAGCAGCATTGACAGATAAGGCGCTGAGCATTATGGAAAGGAGGGAGTAAATGAGGCGGGGGGTAGGGGATGGTGTGGCACGTGTGCTTGCTTGTGTGTATGTATGGTGAGGTCTTGTTTTAACTAGTAGAAGTTTGCAAACCTCCATTCCTCAGTACGTCGCACATCCACAGCATATCCTCCATAGAAATTAGGACATTCATTGTGATAAATTCTAAAGTAATTCAGACTAGTTGCTGGATAATATGCCTCAGTATTAATAGCGGAAAATCAGAGCGCTATGGTTTTTGGACATAACATTCTACACCCAACCCAGGCCTGAAGGGTTCTGACAAAATACTTGGATTTGGCTGGTTTGGGGTTAATTACAGCACTGAGCTCAGATTGGGGTCAAGAGTGTTTTTAATGGGTGATATTTGAGTTGATTTTGCACACTCCCATGAATTTTCTTGCTTGTGCTCTCTTGTTTGCCCACTTTCTCCCTGGCGAACATTCTCTCGCTATCCCTCTTGCAGTCTTTCTTTCTAATAATGTTGCATTTATAGTAGCTCTGAAGTTTAAAACTGTGACTCTTAAATTGCTTAAAGTCACCAATAATTCTCTCAGTCGTTTCAAACCACAACCAGACCTTCAGTAAGAGACCTTTGCACGTGGTTAACGACAAATGATCATAATTGGAAAATGAACAAAACATCACTACCATCCTACATCCACAAGCCTGTTCCACATCAGTGAAGATGTGGCTTGAGCAGGTGGAGAGTTGATTTGGTGATGTATCTTTATGAAACTGATTCAGGCTATTGAGGGTTAGTGTTTGTTAGCAATCAGCCTGCATATGTAAACTTGAGCAACATTTGGACACTAACTAAGCCTTAGTTTTTTAATATTTTGACACGAATCAACCAGAATTTTTCTATTGCATTACTCCCAATTAACCCTGGCCCTTTTAAAAGTCTCAGCCTAGATCAGTGTAGTCTTTGCATTACCCTCCTCTGACACTAGGAATGCAGGAATCATAAAACCCTTCAAATGTGAGGCATCAAGCCACATGACAACAGTGCAGTAAAGAAAATGAAAGAAGAAAAAGAAGAAACTCTGTGCAAATCATTCACCTTGAAAGTTTGCTCCACATTTCCTGCAAACAGCACATTGCTAATTTGGCTTGAAATAGAGGGAAAAGTGCCGTCATGGCTGCATGTTCTGTTCCTTGTGTCCGCTCTAGTTTTCATTACTTTCGGATCTTCTGCTGCAGGAGCATTTGGAGAAAGCATTTGGAGTGACATTTGGGCGAAGGCCTCAAACCATATTTCCAAGCTGTTTGGAAAGAAAATACAAGGCGAGCGATCGCTAGAAGGATTACCAGGGAGGCGATACTGTGAACTTCCTTATCTGTTGACAGCTTAGTTACCGTTAAGAACAAGAAATGTGTTTTTCAATTCGGCGAGAATAGAGTCGTGCTTTGTCCCTGTAGACCTGCATTATGGGACTCTGCGATCCCACTTGATAGCCGCAAATAACAGGGTTTCAAAATAACTTCAGAGCACATGCGCTTGATTTGCACTGTGATTCCTGTTATTTATTGGCTGCAAAGTTTACTGAACACTCTTGAGCAGAAATCTGAGAAACAATTAAAGTTCCGATCGTTTAATATTCTCTTTCTGAGAGTCAAATATCTGTTTTTCAGCAGAGCTCTGATATCAGCAAGGTGTGTTTATGTCCAGCAATTATGGACTGACATCTGCAGATTGTGTTTAAATGTGCTAAACCATTTGTGAGTCTCCTTGTGGGCCTGACTCATTAAAGGCAGAAAGAAAGAAAGAGCATTCCAGTGTCACGGAAGAAGATTGTTTTTGAAACCACAAGGTCAAAGACCATCAAAAAGCAGTGAGGGCCCGACCTTGTTGAGCGCTGGCCGGTAATACGGTCTCTATCGGAACATTTCTGCCAGCCCTTACTTGATAAAGTGACATTTGATTGCTTCAAGCCAAGGTGGCCATATAATCAAGCACATCCAGTGGAGTGGGCCAGGCCTGGCACGCTCATTGTTCAATAAGATGTCATGTTTTTCTCTCCATCTGTGTGAGAAGGAGGTACAAAGTCCCAGAGGAGACGAACACTTTATCAAAGCATTTGGAATGAACTGTAACCTAGGAGTGATCTCTTCCAAATGACACCCCTCAATCTTGACATCCTTCTTTGAGGTTGCTTGGCAACCTGGAGTGGCCTGGCTCTTCAAATAGAGAGGCTCTTGATTGCCAGAGCGAGTGACTGTTGAAATGAATCTACGAGCCCCTCTCTCTTTCTCTCTCTCTCTCTCTCTCGGTGTCTCTCTCTTTCTCTCTCTCTCTTTTTCTCACTCTCTCTCTCTCGGTCTCTCTCTCTCCTTTTCTCTCTTTCTCTCTCTCTCTTTCTCTCTCTCTCTCGGTCTCTCTCTCTCCTTTTATCTCTTTCTCTCTCTCTCTTTCTCTCTCTCTCTTTCTCTCTCTCTCTCTCTCGGTCTCTCTCTCTCCTTTTATCTCTTTCTCTCTCTCTCTGTCTCTCTCTTTTTCTCTCTCTCTTTCTCTCTCTCTCTCTCTCTCTCAGTTCTCCCCTGAGTATCAGCAGCTGTTCAAACACAGAGGGAATCCAAGGTGACACATGTCATGGTAACTGATGACATGACCGGTACATGAATGACCTCAAACCGATATCAAACCAAGTCCAATTAAAGCGGGAAAACTGCTCAAAATGAAATAATTAAGACTTTCAGTTGTGGTTCCTCAGTCCTTCTTATCAGTGTAATTAATCAGAAGGATTGGTGACTCTGAGTGATGTTCTAATTGCATTTTGGTTTTGTAGTGAATTCAAAAGTTAGCACCAGAAGAACAATGGCAATATGTGACACAATGATAAAAAGTGGATTTACTTGATTTAAATATTGTAGATCATTTCCATAAAAATGAAGGGTTATAAGATCAGCATCGTTTTGTCTTTCAGTTACTCACTTTTAGCAATAAATGTCAGTATAAAGTCAGTTCAGTGTATGAGCAAGGCATAGGCGGCTATAAATATGTTTCATTTATCACATTTCCAGCGTGCAGTTCTGCACCTCTCACAGTGCACTTTTTCCAGGTGTTCGCCTCTTCTTCAGACAAGTGCCATGTTCAAAAAAAAATTGCCACAGCTGACACTTTAATATCACCTCATGAATGAACATCTCACTTTAAAAGTGTTCCAATTAGATTGTTTCTCTTCTTATTATCTTCAACACCTTTCGGCCTGTTTTCTTAATGATTTTATCCAATTAAATGTGTCTGGGTGGCGGTTTGGGTTGATTTTTTAAAAGCGGCTCATTTTAACATGCTCTCTCAGATCAGACTGCTCAGCTGGATCAAATGCTCCGTAATGTGTTTGAGGTAGTGACACGAGGGGAAAAAACAGCTATATTGAGCCACTGTCACTTATTTATGTATCTCTAGAGCGTTTCTTATGGCTCCCAAGGGAGGAAAAAAGAGGTAAACAGGTAATGAAGTGTTTAGGCGTGTGTAATTATAGTTTGCAGGGTTGTTTTTTTTTTTTTGTCTTTTTCTTTTCTTCCAAGCATAGGCAAGGTTACCTTCCCTTATAGTGTACAGTGACAGGTAACAACAGCAGCACAGACTAATCCTAATGTCATCCAAATCTCTTTCATCGTTATCCCGCACACACCTGTAAACCATAGAGCAGTTAATGTCTCTTGTAAACGTCCTGTAAATTCAGTACGTTTTATTTAGCCTCTTAATGTTCTCACTATCTACTTTATTGGATCCCCTGCCCATTATTTCTTAAAATAATATCTTTATATTACTGGAAACATCTTAAAACTACTCATGAAATGAAAGAAATCTCAGACACCATTTTATTTTGATGGTCCCTTATAGATTATAAACAGAGACATCAATTGTTAACAAACTAGGAGGTAAAACCCATTGGATTGTCAGCTGTCTCATTGTTGTTGATGGAGTTTCTGATTTAAAATGTGGCATTTTTATGTTTTCATATGCATTTTGAGTGAAATAAAGAAGTATTTTTGACAAATGTCCTTTGTTCTTCTCCTCAGGTGTTTGTTCTGCTACGTGAGTGGCCGTTACCGGGAAGTGGAGCAGACTTCCTTCGGTCTTCAGCCTCGGAGCCTGGAAGAGGAGCAGGAGGACCTGGGAGGCCGAGGTCAGGGCCAGCAGGTAGAGGCAGGGGAAGGTAGTCAGGAGAAGGGGGCAAACTGTGGCCAGCGTAGCCCCCTCTGGCCCTGGAGGAGCAGCCCTGCCACAGAAAAAGAGAAACAGGTCGACTTGCAGTGACTCATTTAACTTCTGGATGCTCTGGAGTGCTCCCCTGCTGCCCGCGAGTCTTAACAGGTCCGAACCCAGCTCAAGCAGCAGTGCAAGATAGAGAGAAATTCTAATCCTGGCTTTGACATTTGCTGTTTTCATTCTGACTGCACTTCAGCTGAAGCCGAAGCCGAAACCCACTCATGACCAATTAAGGCTGATATGAGTTCAAATATTTGTTCCAGCCAGAAACACACCTGATTCAGGCAAGTAGTTATACTTCATTGCTTGATTGGGTAAACCAAGTGTGTTATTAGGGGTCAGAACATACACTGGGCTCAAACCAGGAGCATGCAGATCCTTAGTGTGGAGAGTGATTTTCCTCTTTAACTACTATCTCAGTATTGTACTTCCAAACCCTTTTGTCTCCTATGCAAAAGAAATTGTGTGGTGTGCATATTTGAGGATCAATGGACAGATAAAAATGGTACAGTGTACAATAGTTGGCCCTATCGTCTGAATGTGCAATCATGTTTAATCCCTAAAGATGCCACAGCAATCCGTAGGTGGGAGTTCAAAAGACCAGCCTCGCCTCAATGCACACATCTGTTAACTGACAGAACTGGCCATTAGTGTTCTTCATGTTTACCTTGTCCACTTTTTCAAAAATGATCACATGATTGTAACAGTATATAAACATTCCAGTTTATATAACAGTATATAAACATAACAGTATATAAACTTCCCTTTAAATCCTATGTTTCTTTCTGATTGCACAGGTCACTGTTAAAATGTGTATCCCTCTTGTATACTTATTTTTGAAGATCAGAATTATACTGTTATACTGTTTTTGTAGTCCTTTTTTCCTGGATCTTTTGATATACTGGGACCATATTTTCTTATGAAACATTCTTTTCTTATGAAACACACTTGCTTAATATCTTACTTTACTATGTTCATTCATAGGACTGCAAGAACTGTACATGGTACACAGTGCAGTTGCAACAAACATGTGTTTACAGTTTGGAGGAGATTTTAAATTTTGCTTCTCATTAAATAAGAAATTTAAAGGTGTTAAAAAAAAAAGCTGAAAGGCAGTTCATTTTGGCAGTGTAGTACTTAAGGTGCTGTCATATATATTCACGTCCACGTGTCTTGCACAGTGTTTGAGGCATTGCTTTCATTTGTATTGGTAAATAAAGTGTTTCTAGTTTTTATCACATGACCATTTTTCTGTGATGTTTTTTCTTATTGAAAATCCTTTGGACATGCATCTAATAAAATCCGTGAAATGTTTTATTTGATAAGTGGAATCAGTTTGGCTAATAAGCATGTGCCTAAATTAACTTGGCTGCAGTCGCGGGCTGTATTTCTCTTCGCTTCTTTCAATGCAAGTTCATGTAATGCCATACCTCGCCATTGTGATAAGAGGGCAGAAAGAGCAGCCTGAGGGCAGTCAGCAAGCCCTTGACTTTATCTGTGTGCACTCACAGTGGCTGCAGTATAAACAGATCCTTTTTATTTAGTATCTCTATGGCACTTCCTGTCTCAGTGGGCTTCCTCTTGAGCCGGACCACTATGATAACCTGCACTGTGGGTTATTATCTTTCCATAGTGTGTGTGTGTGTGTGTGTGTTTGTGTATATTGCGGCTATCATATGCCAATTGGCCACTCAACTTGGCGACCGAAGCATTAAGACTGAGCATGGCGCCGCATTAGCCTACTGAGGTTAGTTAGCGGCACAATGCAAAACAACAGCAGCAGCAGCAGCAGCCACTATAGAGTGCGAGTCTCCAGTGGGTCCGTGTGTGGAAGTGTGTGTTTTCTGGGCTTAGCGCATGCACGCAGGGCCAGATGGGCACTTTCATGAGTGTGTGAGCGTGGATTACTCCGCCTGCTACATCTGGGCCTCCACATGGCACAGCAGACTGCAGCAGGAACGGCCCCCTCGCCCCCTCTGCCAGGCCGGCCTGCTGACGTCCACGCTCGTCGCCACAGCACTGGCACTAACGCCATCTGAAAAGGTCACATGCCCTAGCTGCTGCTGCAGCACCGGACAAAGGATCGGACATTATGAGGTCTCTGCTTTGAGCCCTATGAAGATTATAAACATGGCAGCTTTTGAAACTTTCCGTGGAGTTAATTTTGTGATCAGAGGTTATTTGGATTCGTGCTGTCTACCA
The DNA here is from genome assembly GCA_037974565.1 of Clupeocharax schoutedeni. Lineage (NCBI taxonomy): Eukaryota > Metazoa > Chordata > Actinopteri > Characiformes > Alestidae > Clupeocharax > Clupeocharax schoutedeni. The sequence goes on from JBBPDH010000104.1 coordinate 7,347,089, forward strand.
TTTGGTCCGTGCACCTTTTGAGATTTCATGCTTTTCTTTTTCCTCTCAGCTCTAAACATGTAATCGTTCGTATGTTCTTACCAAAGGAAAATAATTCCCAGAGAAATGAAGGTTTTTTGAAACATTTATAAACCTCAACCTTAATCAGCCAAGATATGAACTTGGTAATGTGGTTTATGACACCTGTCCGTATTAAAATAGACAAAAATCTAGTCTTTTTTATTTTTGTCCATTGTAGTTTCATTTTTGTCCACAGTTAACTCCATTTGATATTCATATCCTATATTTTTTTGCATTGTCTTGTTTTCCATGTAAACGTGTTTCTGTAAACAGTTAATGTTGACATTTACCAAAATCTTGCTATGCTTTAGTATTAAACAGACTCTTTCTGCTACTGTTTCCCTAAAACAAAGGCATGTAAACACACATTGTCCTGATCTGCTTTTTATAATGTGCCTCATTCAAAATGTTGTTCAAGCTGAAACACTCTTTGGGCATTTTTTACATGATATAATTCCTTTACCAACTAGATGGGTTTTGAAGCGAGTGTGTAATGATACATGCACAGTGCTAATTTGTGTGATATGAGCTTATCTTACTTATTAGCTACAATAGTCTGCAGTAAACTGAAAACAAAAGGACAAAAAAACCCAGATGAAAATGAATACATGAAAATGTGTGGAGGTTAAGAAAGGCATCTGCATATTGCTAAAATGAGCAGCTTAATTCATTGGATTTCATGATTTATTCTCTTGAGAAATATTTTCAGTACAGTAATCTCTCACCCTGCATCCATTTTCCACTTTACGCAGCCCACAACTTTTCCCAAGCATGGAAACAGCAATTCAGAAAAGCAGAGTTTGCAATATAAAAAAAGGAAAAGTGTGTTTTTCCGGTTGTTTGTCTTCAAGTAGGCGCGTGTTTAATGAGAATTGTGGGGCTGCCCTCTCCATTGCATGACCTGCATTGTCATTCCGCTCCATTACTGATGAGGTAGACTGGTCATGTGGCTAAAGTGCTTTTCAATTTACATGGAGTGCAGGCTCTCATTTTCCATCCTGGAAACGTAACAAAAATGCTCTCATCGTTTAACTGCAGGTCAGATAAGTAATCAGCTTTGGCTCAGAATGGCCTGGACATCATAACTAGCTGTTAACCCACAGATGACAATCTAGCGAAAAACAGAACAGCTCTTGTTTTTGTCCTTTCTCTGCCCCCAACCCCCTCACTCACGTGTACACACACACACACACACACACACACACACACACACACACACACACACACACACACTCTTCCCGCCATTCTGCAAATGAAACTAATCAGCCTGGCTTTGTGGAGGCATAAAGACATTTTTCACTTTCTTGTAAAGTGCCTTTTAGCTGCTTTGGTTAGTATTTTAAATATATAGATTCTAGGATGGCCTTATTACGTTGCAGTGAATTAATTGATGGTTCCCTATAATATAGTTTGGCTGCATTGGAGTGAGATGATAAACTGTGACACCTGATTGTGGCTTAAGGTAACACTCTGTAGCTTTTCTTTTCTGCCTCCAACTTAATGACTCACACCTGACAACTCAACAAGGCACTCATTTTAATAGTGATTGTGAAGCAGATGTATACTCAAGGTGTCGTGTGTGCGTGTGTATGTCTGTATGTGTGTGTCGATATCTTCATAGACACACATTTGAATGCACACACACACACACATGTATACTGACATATCTAAGATACAAATGCATGATATAATGATAACCCTTTTCGTTAACCACAGTCTCTTAATGAATACTTACTGTTACAGCACTTGGTGGCAAAATTGCTTCTAAGTATTATTAGATAAACATGTATTTATTTATTTACAATTGTCATGTTTCAGTTCATTAATTTTGTCTTTTTGTTTATCATTACTGTGGTGTTCTTCTGTGCTGTAAAAATATTAATGTAGACTGAAATATCTACACGAGCCATTATATGAACTCCATTTGTACTGGTGCACAATGTATCAGCGCCCTATGCCTCATCGAGTTTTGGTTCGTTTCCGGCTGCAGGACTACTGTTAGTCAAGATATAAAATGGGTGAGGGGTCATTCTCAGCACAGCAGTGACTCTGACATAGTGGTGACACAGTGGCACTCTTGCATTATTTTTGAAACCTTAAAGTTGAGAGCAGTCCAACCAAACAGAATATCCAGCCAAGAGAAGCTCTGTGTCAAAACCTGTGAGAGTAGAGGGTTGTAGGCAGGTGGTGATGTGTAGTGGGGATTAGGCTACTGTTGTCCTTCACACAGCAAACTGGGGTTCTTTGTTTGGGCAGTCCAACTAAACTTCATCAAGAGCCCATGGGTGTGACCCTTACACAATTACTCGAAAGTCTGTGCATCAAACCCATGAGCTACATCATCAAGGTGAGAGTTTCGTGGCATACAGTACCAGTCAAACGTTTGGACACACCTGTATTCAGCAATTTCCTTTGTTTTTAATACTGGCTGCATTGTAGATGTAATATTAAAAACACCACCAGCTTTGCACACTTTTTTTCAATCAGATTCATGATGAATCGACCTGGAATGTTTTTTAATTAACAGGTGTTTTTTGACGAGTTAATTAGTGGAATTTCGTGCCTACTTAATGTGTTTGGGATCATCAGTTGTGATGGTGGTTGGTCCACAGTTAGTGACCCTGTTCCACTACGGTTGTACTGCACATTATGGCAAGGACCACTTAACTAAGTCAAAAGAAATAACATATTCTTGTTAATTTAACTGTTTACTGCATACTTCCATGTGTTCCTTCATCATTGTGTTTGTTTTCAATATTAATCTACAATGCAAAGAATAATTAAAACAAAGAAAATCATTCAATGAGAAGTTGTGTCCAAACTATTGACTGATAGTGTATTCTAATAAAGTGTTCAGATACAGATGTACAGATAATCGAGCAGATGCATCTGAAGTCTTTGGTAGTAAACTCCAATGTTAATGTTTTAAGAGTCAGTAACTTGTTCTTCAGGTGTGCATGTGTGCTGTGCTTTAGCTGCAGGTGGACTAACACATTACTTTGAAGCATCTGAACAGGTTTGGCAGCGCAGATGCCTAATGTCCAGTGCAGTAGGGGGTGGGAGAGGTGGTGGGTTTGATCTGTACACCATGAAGTTACCTGATGGCACAGATGAACAAAACCCATACATTATTTGTAAACGATACGCAAAACCCTGCAAAGAGCATGACCTGCTCAAACTATACAAACAATACAAACCCTAACAGTAAAGACTTACTGTGGCTTACAAATGCTTCCTTGAAAGTCACACACATTTACACATATAGTATTTTAATGTGTTCATGTAGTATTTTAATGTGAACTCCACTGCTGTAACAACACATGTCCATGTTTCTGTTTATTTAACTGAAAAAAACTTAAAAACGTCATTTTCAAATATAGGATTTGCGTAAGTATTCAAATTCTACACATATAGTTTCCAATAACTGCTGTAATTCTTTTGGGGTAAGTATGTATCAGTTTGACACATTTTTCAGGACTGATTTGTCCCTATTTTCTCTAGATTGGTGAGACAATGCCTCTGGACAGGGTTAGGGCTTTGACTTCCATTCCAAAACATTTACTTTTCTGTTTCTTTGTTCTTATGCTTAGAGTCATTTACGACATTTTGCTAACGTTCTTATCCAGAGCGATGTACTTCAGTGCTCAAGTAGTTTACACCTGTTTCTTAAACATGTAAAGCTGAACTTAAATCAACGTCCACTATTCAACCAAGTTACTGCATGGTTGGTACATCAAAATAACACATGTGTAAGAAAAGTCAGAGGTAAGGAATGGATGGGGATAAGAGTTTTGTTTTTTTTTTTTGAGAAATAAGCAAGCAGATTTCTCAAAGAGGCATGGTTAGTCACCAAGGTGAGTGTCTTGACATACGTCTCCCTCTTCTTTTGAGCAGCTGAGCCTCTACACGAGCCCCGCTTGAGGCCCTGAGAGGATGAGAAGTGACACGTTATTTGATCAGTGCCAATATGTATGGGGATGCAAGTCCATTGAGAAAGGGTCGGATTCCTCTGATGTTGGAGAAATGGTATCTGCATGTTCTGGAGTTCTGGTCAACCTGTGGTGAGAAAGACACAGATCGTCATCTAGCATAACACCAAGATATCTTACCTTATTTGAAGGGTTGATAACAGAGTTACCAACATAAACGGTTAAGTCGTTGTTTGGTGAAGGACTCCCTTTGATGAAGAAGAGTTCAGTCTTGCTGGAGTTCAGCTTGAGGTGGTGGGCTGCCATCCAAGAGGAAATGTCAGCCTGACCATCTGAGAAGCAGGCTGAGGCCTGGCTGTTGCTGGAAGGAAAAGAAGAGAGAATAAGTTGAGTATTATCAGCATAAATGTTGTATGAAAAACCATGTGAGGCTATTACATCCCCAAGAGAACCAGTATATAGAGAAAAGAGAAGTGGTACAAGGACCGAGCCCTGTGGAACACCAGTGAATAATCTTCATGGAGCAGACTAGGTGCCTTATCATGCTGTCTGTTACCCACCGGTCATCAAGGTAGGAAGCCAGGCTATGCCCGAGACCCCAAGGTTGGAGAGAGTGGCGAGGAGGATCTGGTGATTGACTATCTCAAAGGCAAAAAAGAGGTCAAGGAGAATCAGAGCAGAAGACAGGTTGACTGATCTAGCCGCATGAAGTTCTTCGGAGATGGCAAGTAGAGCAGTTTCAATGGAGTGTGCCATCTTGAACCCGGACAGGTGAAGGTACTGAAGCCTGTTTTGAGAAAGAAATCAGAAAATGTAGCCTCTCTTACCAGTCAACGTCTTACTTTAATTCTTAGTTTTGAGGGACAGCCTGTTCTAGGACGGTTCTCTATGTTCTCATGAACCTTTCACATTCTGATGACAGATCCAAACTCTGATATTTTTTGTAAGCATTTCCTACCTTGTGCATTTAATGGTTTTGTTTCTCACATTAGCAAATGCCTTAATTTTCACAATGATTTTCTAACAAAGAAAATTACCCTTTCAAAGGGTGCCTATTATATATTGAGATTCAGCCTAACTGAAGGACCTTATTATGTTTAATTAGGGTCAAATAAGTCTTTATGTAATTTGTGACTTATTTGTCTTTTTTATAAACTTTCCAAAGCACAGGGGTTTTAATACTTTAGCATATTTTTTTATTTATTTATCTTTTAAATTAAATTAGACACATTCTGGAACTGAAAATTGAGCAAAGGTTCTTTACAAATCATCTATATATGTTTTATAATCCAGAAACTTTCAAAGTGAGTCAATACTTTTGAATGCCACGGTATAAGGCATTATATTAATAAAATATTTGCTGTAAACACTCTCTTTTCAGTAGTATTATTCTAATATTTAATAGAAAGTAGGCTGTGTTTTCTCATGTAGGTGATTTATTCATACTATGTCTTTTTCATGTAGCACAGAATTAAAAGCAGTTTTCAGAATCTAAGATACATCAGTTTTCCCTGTATGAAAAGAGTTCACACATGCACTTGCCACGATAGACATGTTCATTACCCCTTCATTGATGTGTGAAGGTTTTGTTCATTTTTAGAAATGTAATAGATTTATACATAGCTTGTATGACGTTAGAGGGATGTGACCCACAGCATGCGTTGCTCAGAATTGTGGACTCTAAATTGGTAGTTCCTGAAATCACATCATACTATTAGGACTCTAAGTTTTATATTACATCAGTCGGGGCTCTAAATGGGCTGTATATAGCCAAACTCCAGTACCTGCTAAAGGATATGACATGCTAGCAGATATCAGTCAGCATAAATGGGGAAAAAAGAGACTGATCTGATGACGGTCAAAGACTCTTTCATGAACGCCCATAACATCAGTGATCAGCTCAAAATCCAGAAACATGCAAAGCTAACAGACACCTGCACAAACGTGCATCACACAGATTTATGTGTTTTATTTTAGTCTCATCCCTAATTTTTGGCTTTTGGAAAGCTCTCATTTTGTTTCCTGTGTCATTGTTTATGTCCTTATGTCCTGTTCCATGTGATTTTTGTTTACCCCAACCATATGTCTGTCATGTCTGCCATGTGAGTTTGTTGTTTTCAGGCTCTGCCCTAGTTCTGCCTGCAGGTTCATGGTGCAGCACAAGAACAGAAACAAAGTGCAGACAGGGCAAAAGAGAGTGCAAGAAAAGCACAAGAGCAACTAAACAACAGGGCAAGACAGCATAGAAGTTACAGCTATAGTAGTGGTTTGAATGATTGCAGCATTATGCAACTGTATTCTAGCAGCGGAAACTTACATGTGCAAATATGCAGTATAGAGGTAGAACAACAATAAATAAAATTGTGCAAATGTTTCTGCAAAAGGACAGAGAATGTGCAGTATAATAAATGAATGAGTATTTATAGAAGCATTTGGAGTGTGAGTTGTTTGTTCAAGACAGAAAAGATCAGATATAAGCGCAGAAAAGAGCGTATATGCATTGTTTGGGGGTGGGGGGGGTAGTTTGTATTTCAGTTCTGACTGAGGAGTGTGTCGGTCTGGAGGAAGAAACTTTTCTGGTAGTGGAGGCCTGTAAGCTATGGAAGCTTCAGCAAGACAGGCGGAGGAAGAAGAGAGTGTCTGAGGGGTGTGTGGGGTCATTCACAATGCTGGTGGCATTATCCTCTGTAGGAGCTTGCAATCCATTACGAAGTAATTCCCAAACCAAGCTATGATGTAGCTACAGAGAATGCTCTCTATAGTCCTGCTGTAGATTGTGGTGAAGATTGAGGTGGATAGGTGCACTCTCCTCAGTCTCTGCAGGCGTCGCTGGGCCTTCTTAGCAATGGAGCTGCTGTTGAGCGTCCAGGTGAGGTTATCCGTGATGTGATCACCAAGGACCTTCTTGGTGCTCTTGACAGTCTCCACTGAGGAGCCATTGACGTTTGGTGGAAAGTGATCACGACTTGCCCTCCTGAAGTCAAGGACCATCTCTTTTGTTTTTTCCACATTTAGAGGCAGGTTGTTGGCTCTGCACCAGCCCATTATCCATCATACCTCCTCTCTGTACGCTGCCTCATCGTTCCTACAGATCAAACCCACCACAGTCATGTCATCAGCAAATTTAATGATGTAGTTTGAGCTGTGTCAGTATTCATACCCCATCTTTCAGTCTGTGTTTGTGTAATCTTTGTACAGTAATCTTTGTGGCAGTTGGTAGCCCAGTGGTTAATGCATTCCTCTGCAATCAGAAAGTCTGGGTTCGATTCCCAAGACCGCTAGGTATCTCTGAGGTAAACTGGGCAAGGTACTGCCCCCACACACTGCTCCCTGGGCGCTGTGTTCATAGCTGCCCCTGCTTCACTTGGTGAATGGGTTAAATGCAGAGGAAGTATTTCATGCTGTTCACACTGTGTGCTGTGGTGTGATCACGTATGACCAGATTGTCACTTTCACATTTCTTGTTTCTTTAGTTCATCTTGTGAATATTCTTTCATGTTGCTGTAAGGGTTGGGCCATCTTAATCGTACACGCAGCGGAGTCAGTCGCCCGAGTATTGGGTGATGATAACTCAGGACTGGACTGTGTATGTGTGTGAACTAAACAGGCCAGGCTAATAAGGGTAGGCTGGCTAGTCTGGTGCTCGTGACAAGTCCAGGTGTATTGAAGCGTGTGAGTGTGGTGTTGTGTGATTGGTGGAGAGTGAATGGATGTGTGGTCATAAGCCAGCCAATTCCCAGAGTCTGTGCGGGAACGCTTACTCATTTACCTGGGTGGAAGTGGAGAGAGAAGACTCTCTGACAGCTGGAATCAAAACCATATCGCCTTTGTACTCTCCGGTGGAAGAGAGGGGTTCGTACTAATCCAGAAACTATATTGTCCAATGTGTCCTTCATTCTCCTTGTACCTCCTACAGACAAGCCTGAAGCAACCGGATTGAGACTGGGGGAAGAACTAAAGATGCAGAGCCACAGAGATGCTGAGAGCGAGATGGGATTTGTGAGTAAGGCTGAAGGCCTGTGAGTCAAGCAGCACCCAAAGGAAGGAACTTTGGCTGAGCAGGGGCTCAGTGAGAGAGGCTGCAAGACAGTTGGACTTTCCCGTACAGCGTGTGTCTGATTCTGGGTTGATTGAAGTAAAAGCTCCTAAGTTCTTTTCATTCACTCTCGACTGTGTGTGCGTCCTTTCCGCCCAGGCCACCATGACAGTTGCTCTTTAGTTATACCTTTAGTTTTTGCTGTGTTCTTTGAAACCTTCATTTATGTTTGAGTTTTTAATTAATTTTTTTTAATGAAACTTAGGGATCACGTGTTTCCATCCTGTATGCCTAGGCTCTATCATTAAATTCACATTCACCATAGAGAACATGCTTTTGCATATTTTATTTCACAGTTAGTAATTTGTTGCTGAAATTAACATGGACAGGTGAAACAAAAATGTAGGTTTAAAACTGAAAACACATTTTGTTTCCCGCAGCATGTTAAACCCTTTGCATTCATCAAATTTTCTTAAACTTTAGCTATGCACGTGGAAACCAATGAAAATGAAATACAAAACATGATTAATCCAAATTGTTAAAAGCCTGAAGTAAAGTGACGAAGAGGAATGTCTATGGCATCACATCAATGCCAAAAAAAATCGCTGCCGTAAATTTCAAAGTCATGCATGCAAATGTGAAATTCGAGAGCACAAAATTAGGAATCGCGTGCACAGGGCTTTGACAGCTTCTGCCTGCATATCCTATTGGCCGATGGATCCTAGTCTTGTGATTGGTTAAAGAAAGTTCCTACAGAAAAACCAAAGATGTCTGAGGAAGAGGAACGGCAACAGGAAGGTTAAACACAAGTTCTAGTTTATCGGCATTGTAGTAATAATAATTATTTCATTTCATCAAGAGGAAAAAAGACATTTGCGAGAGGAAAAGTACAGTTTGCGCACAATATTATCACAATCGCGCACGCGATTCTTTATTTTGCTCTCTCGAGTTATACATTTAAAAAATTATGCCAGCGCTTTTCTTGCGGCATGCCATTTTGCACACGACTTTGAAATTTCCGCCATCAAAATTTTTGCGGCAAAAGATTTTGCGTGCTCTAGTTTTGGCATTGATGTGACGCCATAAATGTCTCTCTGATGTTTTTTACATCAATTGCTCAGGGGTCAAATGTTGCAATATGTATTTACCTGTAGATGCAAATAGCTTAAAGTAGACTCAAAGTTTAAAAATCCTCAGATCAAGGACCACATTGATTACTGAAAAAGCACTGCAGATAGTGCAGTAGTAATAACTGCCAGATAATTACCAACTACTGACTTGTTACGTAATATTGTAGTAATAAGCAGCCAGTTAATTAACAACCTCTGGCTTTACAAGGGCTTTATACTGAAGTTTGAAATAAGTAATTAAAATAAGTAACAGTGAGTTACAGGATTTCGTTTGTTTTCACGGGCAATGACATGCTATAGATGCATTTGTTGAATGAATTCAAATGTATGTATTTTTAGATTTTAATGTGAATTAAAGAAAAGGGGTATGCATGGTGTTTGGAGAAAAAACATATTTAAAATCATTTACTGAATGTTTATTGATTTTTATATGAAGTCATATCTGACTTTGTAAGCCCAGTTGCTCTCACTCAAATCATTGCTTCTATTAGATACTGCTTAAGCTTTAAGCTGCAGTTTCTTTCTGCTGTTACACCAAAGAAGTATCATTGATTTAATTTATTTACTTCAGATTGACAGCAAGGATCTCTCTCTTTAATATACTTCACATTAATACATTAAAACATGTCTGCTCATGTTCCAAATATATGCATGTTCAAGTGGCTGCCAGATCATCATTAGTGACCTTTTGCTTGACAAACATGGCATATTAGCGAGTGATGTATGCAAATGGCAAAACAACAACAAATTTTCACAAACCCACTCTCAGCAAGAGGTTAATTAAATAAATTACACTTAGGCGGCGTGAGATGCTGTGTATATGAGGTGGCGTAGTCACATTATTACTGCAATGAGAGAGATACGTGTCTGACCTTGAGTTAAAGGAATTATGCATAGCATCCGTGGCCTTTGAGACGGGCTGACAGTTCACTGCTCTGTGCTGGCTTGTCTTGACAAAAGCTTGTGTGTCACTACTTATGGGCCTGGCTTACCTGACCCAACCCTCACTGCAACCAGCTGCAAGATAAAACCCAAGGGGCCCAAGAGAGGCAGACTGGTTCTGATCCAAATGGCCGGAGTTATTGTTTTTAAACAATACAATAACAACATGCTGCTAGGTCAGATACCATTGTAAAATAATAGGGGCTTGTGTCCGCCGAGCTTATTTAAAGTGATACGACACGGGGACCTGATGTTGCAGAAAATCCTCGGCTGCCTGTCCCGTCAGCTTTGTCTTCCAGCTTGATAAAAACAGATGAGCTGGGCTTGGAGGGTGGCAGCCGTGCCATTGAGTCATCACAAACTCCAGGCATAAAAATCTATGGCAGCACGCTCGTGTCTAAATACAGAATTTTCCATGATGTTGATGAAGTCTGAATGATCACAGGTATTAGATAAAGTGTGCTGTAATTTGATATTAATCATTTCTCACTCATTGTTAATAATAACAAGCCTTGAAATTCTGCTAGATGTACAGTTTTCAATCTTTCCAAACCATACCTGATGAAAGTTGTTTCGTGTGCAGTCTACTTTCTTGCCATATTTTTGCTGTTATTAATGAAACAAAAAGGTTTCATTATAATCTTGTCAATATATAGAGTAGATTCCTTATGTATTCATGAACTTGTGTAAATATGTGCACTTCAAACCGTACCTCCACACTTAAGCTTAATCCAACCTTGCATTGGAACATATTTGTGCTTGAGCCCACGTGCAAGTGACCTCTGGGACAGTGTGTGTTCAGAGTGTTGCTCTCGAGCCTCAGTGAGGAGCTTCGTCTTTCACCTGTAATCTGATGCGGTGCTGAACAGAGAGCGAGGGCTGGAGGCTGGAGCTTCCACCAGTGATTTATGATTGAGGACATGTTCATAAAAATATCAAAACAATCGGAGCTCTGCTGGGAGAAGATACCGGGGCGTTACGTACATCATGCAGGACAGGCTGAGCCTGGGATGCGCCAGGCCAATGGAAATAGGACACCTGTCCCCATGCCTGTCCTCCAGTCTGTTTTAACACATATACCTCTAGAAGCATTGTTGTCATTCTGCTATACATCCAGTTTACAACATATCAATACAATATTGCAATATTTGTATGATTCCATCATTCACTAGACAGTGTTTTCCACTACTGATCAAAAGTTTGCAATCTCTTTTTATAATTACAGTTATTTTATTCAGTATGAAAAAAGACTAGAGATCGTTTCATCCAACATGCCAAGTTCTTGGAAACAGTAAGAAGTTATTCCGTGATAAATAATAGACTGTAATTATTTATTTACAGTAATTCCCTGCTATCTGCTTGAGATGTGATCAAACTGCTTTTTTTTCAAATATGAGGCATTCTTGATGTTTATTTTATTATAACTTCACTCTCAGTGTTATAGAGCATTCTCAGTCATTGTAGAATCATCTATAGATCTGCTCATCATTCTGGACACATCCAGCATCTCCTGCAACATATTCATTTTAGATCCGTTAATTTCATATCAATTCAGAACCAGTAGGCTCTAAACTGAGGGTTCTATACAGTACTCAAAGGGGCTCTTAAAGAATAGCAGAACTCTTTTAAAGCCAAGTTTTAGTGGTTTCTTGAATGACCTTATATCTATCATAGGAAAGAACCTAGGGAGCTAGGGAGGGAACCATTTGCATTCAGTCTATATTCTCTTTTTCTTTTCCATTTTTTCATCACTCATCACTTTCAGACTCTCAAAATAATTTCCTCAAATTAAAAGCATAATCAAATGCATCCTCTTGTACCAACAAACCACTCTGCATTCAGGATTGTAAGTTTGATATTTGTGGCGTGGAAAATATCCGCTCATGTTAATTAGCTGCAAGTGAGAATAGACTGAACAACACAGAGTGATATGCCAGAGTGTTTCTTGAATGTATGTATTCATTTATTCATGTCTTGAAAGCTGACAACTCTTCCTTTTGCTTTCTGGAGTACTTTTGGAAGGCGCACAGCCCTCCCAGAAGACCAGACGCTTCTGTATACAGTCACAGAGAAACCTGAAAATGTGTGTGTGAAGGGCCGAAGCTAAATGTCACTCCAGCATGGACCTCGTCTGCCCTTTGGAAACACATTAGGCGAAGTAAGGAGGCTTTGTTCATGCGCCTCTTTCCTCTGCATTCCCACTGACATTGAAACATGGTCGCTATAGAATGAAGGAAAAAAAAAGCTTTTACACTGATGTTGGCTGAAGAGGTTTCACATGCGCCGTTATATAGCACAGAGGCCGAGATCAATGCCCAAACCCTGCATCTCTGGGATGAATTCTGGAAAAAAGTGGAGATGATTGCAAAATAGTGGCATTTCACTTCCTGCAACTCTCCGTGTCATTTCGCAGGTGGCTCTGATGGATTGGCTCCAAGTGAGTGGATGGATGAAGAGCAATTTATATGTTAAAAGTATCTCGAAGTGCCACGATGTAGCCTCCGACACACGCACTTAATTCCACTTCCATCATTACTATTCTAGAAATCTCAAAGATTTTCTGTCAAGTTGTCTCGCCCGAACACAGAAATCATCTCCAAGTAACACAGTGTTCTAGCGAGACAAATTTCACCCGACATGAACAATTGCGAGCCGACACCGGCAATGCTAGAGTTGTGTGAAAGTCAGGATGTGTAATTCTTTTGTTCACAAAAAAAGTGAAAGGGGATAAAGGAAAGAAAAAAATGCCAACAGCCAATTTCCACCAGGAATGTTTTAACAAAGCAGTTAATTCTATAATTAATTAAAGAAAAGGAATCACAATTCAGTGAGCGCTTCAAATTAATCTTCGGAGATTTGCTCTCACACATTTGACAGTCTCTCCCTCTTTCTCTCTCCCTCTCCCTCTTTCTCTCTCTCTCTCCCTCTCCCTCTTTCTCTCTCTCTCTCTCTCCCCCTCTTTCTCTCTCTCTCTCTATCTCTCTCCCCCTCTTTCTCTCTCTCTCTCTCTCCCTCTCTCTCTCTTCTCACCCTAGGCATGGTGGAAATTATAGCAGTTCTTCTTCTGTCTTTTTTCCTCTTCTCCAGTTATTCTTTGGCTCTATTTCTGGAGTTCTGGCGTGGCTACAGGCTTGACTGCAACGTTTTCTTTTCCCTCAACTCACTGAAACACAGCTGGTCTGGTTGCGTTGCCAGTGTGCTGTGATTCATTGTGAATAAAGCAGCCTGCATGTGCCTTTACTCTGTTAAGGGAGAATTTTTCATAGGGAGAGCAGAGGCTTGACAGACAGTGCGACGTTGGTGAGTCTGGCCTTTGGGGCCCATGTGGGGTTGTAATGTTTTAGGGTGAAATTGCTGAGAAGGAGGAAGGGTGCCAACAGAAATGGGCGTTTTAAGCGTGATCATAATTGGTTGCATCATGAAGCCAATCTTAAGAGATGAGGAGGGTCAAAACAAAGCAAAAAAAAACCAACCCTTCTCTTGTTCTCGGCAGAAAGTGTGACGCTAACGGAAGGCTGACACGAAACATTGCTGTTCTTTTGTGAGAAACGTTGTTTTTCTGTTTTACAACACATTTACATTTCCGCCATCAAATCCTTCTCTGTGTACATCTGCGCTCCAGAAGCAGTGCCGCCGATCCTGCTGTTATGCGCCGCGAATGCTGCAAAGTTATGTCAAATGTTTTGCTTTCTTCGCTCAAAGGGGGGCACTTTCCTGTTTCTCAGGGTTGGCAGGGGCGTGAAATATTTCGACTGTGCGCTCATCGCTTAGACCTACCTCTCATTACTCTGCGTTCTAGGACTCGGGCTGGACTCCTTCAGCACGCTCTCTGTGCCCAGTCACAGGACCCAGCTCTATAAATACTCCAAACTGGGCGGCTCTGTCTGCAGCATGCCGCCATTTGGCGGGTGATAAGGCGCTAATTAGTGGCTCTTAGCAGGAATACCACTTGCGAGGAACGCAGCTCACGTTGGCGTTGTCACCGAATGTTCGGAGGACGATCATATCCGCCCCCACCCCCCCTTCTCCCACAAGCCCACTCCAAGACTTGAAAGATGTTCCTATTAACACTGGCAACCAGAAACCTGTTTTTCCTCCACTCCTCAGCTAGTCCAGTCTGACAAATGAAGCCGGCGAAGTCAGTAGATTAAGATAAGAACTTATCTTCTGCTATGAGACAGACTTCTACGTGTTGTATTTTTTTTTCTCTCTCCTCTCCTCCTCATTCCCTCCCTGCAGATGCTGCTGCTATAGTAATTAGGAGGGCTGTGTAGTCAAAATGAACTGATAGGGGTTTTAACCCTGTCATATGCTGACCTTTACTGTCAGTGGGTGGGCAAAGTGCCACTGGAAGACAAATTCTAATACTCATTTACACGTAGAATAAAGGTTGAAGAACCACTGTTGAGAAGCCCCCCCCCCCCTCTCTCTCTCTCTCTCTCTATTCCTCTGTCTTTTCAGGTAAATGTGATGAGGCACTCTGTAGGATGAGTGCTTTGTGCCATCCGGTCTTATTAAAGCACAGAATGGATTCTCGGGGTCACTGAACAAGGCTGCCATGGTTCATACGTCTTTGAGAGCATCACTTAGAAATATTCAACAAGGCCTCACCATAGGACAGCCCCCCCACCCCACCCCCCCATATTTAAAATGCCCTTTTAAAGTTCAGTACAAGCATGCTCTATTGAACTGTCTTAAAAGGAATAGCTGCAGAAGCAGACAATATCAGCACTGCTCACTTGACCACAGCTACCACAGACACCATGCGAGGGGTGCCTACACCAAACCTGCACATAAACATGGTGATGTGAGCGGCTAGCGCCTGCTGAAAATGCCAGAGATGATTCTGAGTCAAAATTTTGACTCTGCAATCCCAAAAAACTGTTTCTTGGTGCCTCTCGAACTTCAAGCTGAGCTAAATATTTGATTGAATGAGCCGGACTTTTCATGCCTCTAATCTATATTTCTTTCTCTTGTTGCATTAATGCGAGAGTTGCTGCCGCTCTCTCGCTGCAGGACGCCCCCTCACACTCGCATTCTTTCTGATTGGCTTTTGTGCTTTTGTGGGTTTGATGCAGAATGGTTGAACTTTCCCAAGCCAAGCATTCTCATCGCTGGACATGATGCTAAACACACACAAAAAAATCTCGCATTAAAAAAGTGCATTGAATATAATTCAGCTGTGTGTATAATATATACAATATATGTCACGTCAACGTAATTATGTTTTTAGGTTTTACTTCATTTTGGCGATTTTTGCACTGATGTATAATGAGGTTGTATGGAAAAGCTGAATGCCATGTTTTGTTGATTTTCTAAGTGAAAATTATTACACATCCTCTATGAAGAAAACAAATATGGCAAAGGTTTCCTGCATAGTGTGTAATTAATTGAGTTTAACACATTTGATAAGATACTAAACATAATACAAAATGTGCTAAACCTTTGCATGGGCCACTTGCATGTTAATTCAATATGTTGAGAGCAAAAAGTAACAGTGCATTCAAATGTGTAGAAGTGTGTTCTTGTGCTCAGAATAATCAACAGAACACCTCGTTCAACCAGGCGTGGCCAAACATTTACATTCAACTATATTTCATTCCAATAGAAATCAAGTATATTCAGTGTATTTTCCATTACTTAAACGTTCTCTGTCACCTGAAAAGCACCATGTTGATATGGATCCCCCGCTTTACTTGACATGTGAAAGGGGTGAGGCACTTGTTTGCCCAGCTCAGAGGTAGCAAAAACCACCCTTCTCTTCCAGAGAGAGGGAGAGCCTCTTAAATAATGAAATGAGAGGGAAAACACATTATACTTCCAATTTTAATGGTCTTTAAGTGAGCAAAGCTACATGAAAGAGTGGCACAGAGATGCAGAAAGGCCTGACTTCACTGGGACATAAATGGCATGTGTGGCTGTTGGCCATGTTGACGTGGCTTTGATGTGAGCCCTAACTAGCTCCACGCTCGGCTCCATGGCACATCGCGCACAGCCTGACTGATAAGAGTATTCCATTTGTGTGCATCCCTCTTGTAGTTGTGCCAGCTATACCTTTAATTTGATATTCTCTAATGTCTCAGTGCAGGCGCCATTAAAAGAAGAGCCCCATTAGTTTGTTGTAGATGGCTGGCTTTTTCGCTTTTTTCATACTTATTTGTTCTGGAGCTTGCCGAGCTCTGCTTGACCATCAGCTCTTGAAGTGTTGTCATATTTATCAGTGCACAACATAATGGGATCAGAAACTATTTACATACTGGGATCAAATTTGCCACCAGGGCATTAATAATTTAAATGGCACAAAATCAAAAGGATGGAGGCTTTTTTTGACCAGGGTTTGATGTCTATGTTGACAGAGAGGCATTGGAGGGCCCCATAAACACAATTATTTCAATTCTGGAAATATTGTGCAGAATGAAGCACCACAAATAAGAACAGAGAACATATAATGTCACAAAACAGTGGTGGTGGTGGAGGGGTGGGGCGTTAGGACGCAGAAGAGATCCCTTCACTGAAACATTTGTAAAACTCTGGTCATGTATTTCTGTTTCAGCCACAAAAAGCTCTGTGTTTATATAGCAAGAGTCTAATCAGAGACATACTTCCCAGTTTATGGTCAGTAGTAATGGCTTAACGACCAGCAATGCATGAGGGTCCTCTGCACAGTGGCCCATGGCCACTTATTAAAATGTGTCAATTATGATACATACATGTCTAATTTATCCATAGTGACATACACTATATGGACAAAAGTATTGGGTGGTTGACCATTACACCAACAGGGACTTTGAATGACAGTGCATTCAAATACATGCACTTTAATATGGAGTTGGTCCCTCTTTGCAGCAATTAACAGCTTTCGTTCTTCTTGGAAGACTTTCCTCAAGATTTTGTAGTTTCTGTGGGAATTCATTCTGTAGAGCATTTATTAGGTCAGGCATTGATGTTGGATGAGAAGGCCTGGATCACAATCTCCGTTCAAGTTCATCTCAAAGGTCTTGGAGGGGTTGAGGTCAGGGCTCTGTATAGGTCAGTCAAGTTTTTCCACACCAAACTCATCCAATCATGTCCTCATGGGCCTTGCTTTGTGCACTGGAGTCATGCTGGAATAGAAAAGGTTCTTCCCCAAACTGTGTCCACAAAATGGGAAGCATGGCCTTGTCAGGAATCTATGTTGAATCTTTAGGATTAATCTTCACTTCAGGGCTTCCTGGATAAGTAAGAGGTGTGTCCCAAAACTTTTGTCCATTTGAGCAGATCAGTATGTGGAAATGGGGCTTCTACATGCACTGTGGTTTCATGCATGCACTGTGATAGTTTCAATGGTGCAGATGCATTTAGAAGTGAATTTCTATCACTAAAGGTTTATTATTAAGTAATGGTATGGTAGGAAGATGGTAATGGTAGAAGACAACTGAAGTATGGAATATATTAGTGCTTGCAGCACAAGGGGACAAAGGGAGGCTTTGCATGCTTTAACAGGACCTTTCCACCCAGCAGATTTTTAAAAATTGCCCCGTTACAAACAGCTTGCTTTTTTATGTCGGTCGTTAGGTAATATCGTTATATATTAATGCCTCATCATGCCTTTCTTATGGCTAGCTGAATAAAATGTGTGGATCACTTGATTTCATTGCACGCACAAGGTACTGTCTCTGTTTATGTTTAGGTCATGTAAATAAAACCTGCCCAATCCTGATGTTAGAACCCGCCCATTCTTAGAACGGCCAAAATGATCTCAAGCCACCCTAAATATATAGTCATTATTCTACTATTTTTAAATTATATATCCAAACATTTTATACAAGATATCACTGAGCGCAAATACGCATTTTACAAATAGAAACAAGACCATGAATTGAAATGAAAAATAATACGTCTAGCTCTTATTATTGAATAAAATGATGTAGTGGCTGTTGAAGCTGCTGTAGGTAGCAGGCGGGCATTAGGACCCAGGTGAAGCTACAAAGGCGCTGTTTGTTAGCGAGTAGCAACCGGAGCCCGTTTGGTAATATTTCTCTGGTAGCGTCATTTTACTCAGTTCAACAGAGCAATACTATGAGTGTCCATAACTGTTCACTTCTGAACTTTACTTGTTTCCTTAAGTGAAAGGAAAGGTTTGGTGAAAAGTGTTCAGCCCTCTATACACGCTAATTCCTTCCTACAACCCTGGGGGCTAAGCCCCCCTTATCTTTCCATCCTAGTGATGTCCCTGTTTCACAGTAGGCAGCTTGCGTAGTATAGACCCAGCTTCCAACCCAACTTTGTCAATAGATTAACGGTGATATTTTTTTTTATTACCCGATAAGAGTCTAACATTAACGCAGCACGTTAACGCTGATACCGTTTAAACATTGTGGTAATTGCAGTTTTTAAATCTACATTAGTTATTAAACCCATAAAAATCCAAAATATATGGCTTTCTAAGTCTGGATAGCCAATTAAATGTTTCTTGTTAATGCCAGGCAGAGCAACAGAGCAACAGAGCAACAGTAGCAAAGTCAAAGCTAGATCATGTTTGTTTCATTCACGTCATCTGGATAGCAAAGTATGTATAAATTCTCTTCATTCAAATGATCATCTCCAATCAGAGATTCCCGAAACCTTCATTCCTCATTATTATTATTATTATTATTATTATTATTATTATTATTAGAATTATTATTTGCATTTTATGTTAACTAGACAATAATGAACAAAAGTAAAATTTATTTTGTTCCATTTACTTTCATTTTCATTTAAATACAAATAAATTGCTCTGGAATGTTTCGGTTCTACTCCATGAGCAGTTAGATTTTGAGGAAATAGTTTATAGTTTATAGTTTACCGAACTCTGTTTTGCAGGAGTGAATGAAAATCAGTGGCAGATTTTATTTTTTTTATACATTTTCGAGTGTTCATATCAAAATAAATGCAACAACAACACTGAGAAATCTCATAATTAAGGTGAAGAGAACTGAAAGTGAGAAAAACCCCATATATCATCCATCCTTATTGGAAAACTATTTTAATAAATAATATCTCTCCAGTCTCTTAGGTATCATGGTTATAATTGCTATTATGTGTTGACTTTAAAGGGTATATAAGGTATTTCAAGCATAAGCCCACATTATAGTACCGCTTGACTGAGACTTAATAATAAAAATAACCCATTATGTGTTTGCACTAGGTGCCATACAGTCCTGATAACACCACTGCCCTTTATCATGTGAGAATAAGTTCTACTTGCAGTAGGTTGTCATTTTGCAAGGTTTCACAAAACGTTAAGAAACTTTGCTATTAGACTGAGGTTGATTGCTTTGATGGAGCACATTAGTCGGGTCAAGCTCTTTGTGTTGCTTGGCGCAATTGTGTGTCTGCCATGTTGATGGATTGCGCTGAACTGTGACTAGCCAACCCACAACTGGCCAAGAATGCAAACAATTATTAGCCATAAGCTTAGGTGAGCACACAAAGGCCTTCAATGCATCAAGTGCAATCTTAAGTAAATATTGTCTTGTTATCCATCTGTATGCTTAGCAGCTGGGTGTGTGTGTTGGTATTGTGTCACTAAACTGATTCACGGGGCAGCTGATGTTAAACGTTATAAAACAACACTCAAAATGGTGATAAATTCAAAGAAATCCTTGAGAGACGTCCACTTTGTCCTCTCTGAGGCTCGGCGGAGAGATAATCTCTAGCAGATACAGCAGCCGGCCCTCCGGAATGAGTCTAAATTGTAATTTGTATCTGGAGATGCTATCTATGCAAATCCGTAGTCTGTGGCAACAGAAGCGGCGCGGAATGGAGGAACTGTTGTCTTGAGCTGCCGCGGAAACAGTGCCATCGAATAGTTTATTCACGCCAACCCTTGTAAAAGTCACCCCTTCACTTGTGCTAGTCTACAGGCATTTGCATTTGACGATGCCCTTCCAAAGGAGACATCTCAAGTGCGAAGGATCACTGCGATCCAGCTTCTGAGACAGGAAGACCACAAAGCAACGTGCCTTTGTAATGCTTTACCCTCTAATGATGGACTAATGTTTTGCTGACATGCCTGAGTATACATGGTGCTAGTGGTCCTTATAACTGGCCAGAAAATGCAAAAATGTACAAAACACTAAGCTAAATATACAGACAAAGTATGTTGCATAGCTAGAAACAACAGTAGCGATCTGCAAACTTGAATTTGATGACACAAAGGAACACAATTCATTTTTTAAAACAGTCAGCATAGCTTTGATTAACCATCTATTTACAAGATAAATATTAACCCTTGCCAAAAATAAGCGTATTTTTCTTATTTTCACAGTGCTAACAAGCTCTTTTTTAAGTGGCGTATAATCCGTGTTTTTCAAAACCAGACTTCATTCCTGTGTCATTAGAACAGATTGGCCAGGTCAGCAGAGCGCTAACAAACACACAAGAGCTAATGCCCAAAACTTTGGTCCAGCCTACAATACCATTCTAACAAAAATGGAAATGTCAGCATGGTGTTCAAAAACAACATTGTACACGTATTTAACATTTCACAAACTCATCATACGCACAGTTTGATGCCCTTAGCTCAAAGCTAACCTGGTAGCTAGTTTTATTGCTTGTAGCTATATTAGCCTCGTAGCTCCAGTGCAAATCTACACCTACAAACTTCAGACACTGAATGTGTTTTGGCTTACTGATTACACTGAAGATAAGGCAGTGTTCATTTTGCATTTCAAACCATCAAAACTTTTCTAATAAGCAAATGCTATTCACACCAATTCCACTGCTACTGCTATTCGTACTGCACACACATTCACACCAGAGACCCACGCCATCCTGCACCAGTAAGTCTGTAATCATGGCTTCCAGAAGAAAAGTGGTTAATATGTTTTACACACTGAGAGAGTGGAAAAAAAACAGGAGAGAAAAAAAAATGAAAGGAAAAAGCACATATATTTTAACTAGCTCACTCCGAACGTTCAGGCTAAGGACGAGGATGCCCTTGGCACAAAAAGATCTACGTGTTCATTTGGTATATTGAGAGGCACACAGTTAAAGAGTGTTCATTACAATTGTAAATTTCTGCCCTGCAGCCCATAGCCCAGTGCTAGATTACATGAGGTCTGCGCTCACGGACACAGCCTGAGTCTGATTGAGAGTCCAGTGCACCTAATTAATTTCATTAGAAAGTGAAGTCATCTTCTAGCAGGAATTAATATTTGGAGCGTCATGTTGCTAATTCATTTCCAGATTTAATTAGCTCTGAGAAGAAATGTTGCTTGGGCAAGAGGACTTTTTAATTATCAGCTTGGATAAATTTGAAAATGTTGATGCCTGAGGGTTGAGTTAATTAAAACCTGCATTATTTTAACTTTAATTAGCTCCCATCTTTGTTTTGCTCCACCATATGGCCATGTCCTGTAGTCAAATTTAGTTAATTAAGCTAATTAAGCTAATCATTTTAATTACTCAAGACAATGTGATTGGATATAGGATGACTACAAGTTTATGGCCTAGTACTTGTTTTTCATTAAGTTGAAGGGACAGTTATTTCTGATTGCAGTTGGCAAGCATCGCACAGCGCTGACAGGCTCGGAGATATTAAGGATGAAGTATAATTGCGTTCCTTGATAAAAACAACATGTCACAAGCACAACTCTTTTAAAGAGGAAAATAATTTAGAGCTACGCCTATTAGCATTCTGCAGGCCTGTGTGTGTGTGTGTGTGTGTGTGTGTGTGTGTGTGTGTGTGTGTATGTGTGTGTGTGTGTGTGAGAGAGAGAGAGA
>JBBPDH010000104.1:7382049-7395440 GCA_037974565.1 Clupeocharax schoutedeni
TACAGAAGGCAGTGCACAGTGCGCACTATGCACTAACTCTCAGTGCACTGACCGTAGTGCGCGGTTTCGGACACACCATTGTACTAAAATATTGTGACGAGCTAGTGGACAGGACTGGCTCTGTGGAGCCCTGGGGTCATTCAAAAGACACTGCCAGGTGGCGTGATCTGTGTGGTGGGGGCTAATGAGTGGTACCTGACATTCTGGCGGGAAAGTAAGTGTTTGGGGAGGGGCTATAAGGGTGGGCTCCTCAGTTGGGGAATAGACAGCTAAGTGAGAGGTTGTGTCTGTGTGTGAGCTGTGCTTTGTGGAATACAGCCTGAGAGAAAATCAGTTCCCAGCATGTCGACTCCCCTCCTTCGGCTGAGCGCCACATTGGTGTCAGAAGTGGGATGGACGTGCTTCAGAAGGAGGATGACACCCTCCGGGAACAAGCTCTCGAGAACGAGGTGGGTGCCATGCTGGGAAAGGCGCAACGAGGACCGGTGCGCCCGGACGGCGCTATCATAGAGAGGGGCGGACCATTACTGCACGCAAGTGAGGGGCAGAGCCGTGCCTGACAGTGAGGAAGAGGCGGAAAGCAGTACCGGGGAGGACGCAAGAGCGGTGTACCGGGGAGTACCGAGGAGGACGCAAAAGCGGTGACAGCGCCCAGGGGCCCCCAAAGGATGATTGGAGCCTTACCTGGTGCAGGTCGAGCTGGCGGCGGGGTACAACGGCTGGTGGCCGCACGAGGCAGCTATCCACCTCGCCATGGCTCTGGACGGCGAGGCACTGGAGGTGTTGGTTGACCGACCACTGGAGGAGTGCCGAGAAGTCGACCGGCTGGTGGCCGCGTTGAGACAGAGATTCGGCCGCCCGGAGAGAGAGGAGGCGGCGAGGACTAGGCTCAGTGAGCAGCGGAGAAAGACTGGAGACACATGGGGCGCGCTGGCAGGGGACCTCCAGAACTGTGTGCGCTGCACGTATCTACAGTTCCCGGCAGCGGTGCCTTCATTGACCGCGGCTCTGGCTGAGACTGAACGTGCAGAGGTGATTCTGGGTGAAAAATGCGAGCCCCCCTCGCACCGGAGAGTAACGGCAAGAGATGCAGAGGTGGAGGAGGCTCCAAGATGGATCGGGGTGGCCAGCATGAAGGCCGTCATTCCGGAGCGGACGCAGCCACGAGGGCCGAGGGTGTGCTACGTATGTAGGCGGCCAAGCCACATAGCACGCCACTGCCCGAAGCCGTAGCCAAGAGTGTGCTACAGTTGTGGGCAGCCAGGCCACATAGCACGGCCCTGCACGGAGCCAGGCCAAGACAAGCGCGTGGCCGCGAGGAAACTCCTGTTCCCCGAGAGACGTCAAGCAGCCCAGGCACTGGAGGCCGAGGGACGGCGAATGGAGGTTAGGGCGGCAGCTACCACCCAGGTGGTGAGCGGGTGGGATCCAGAGAGGCCGCAGCGCGAGCAGAACCGGGGGCAGGACTTTGAGCCCCGTGCGCTCGAGTGGGTTTACTGTTCCTCCCGGAAAAAGGGACAGAGTCCAAAACGGGACAGTCACTATGTTAGAGACTCTGGGGTGGTGGACATTGGATCGACCGGGTCGCTAGGTCAGGTAGGCCAAGAGGAACAGGAGGCGAGTGGTACCGGATCTAGCTCAGGCCAGGAGAACACACTACGGGCGTCTCGGAGGCGTAATCTGCCAGCTCGTCCACAGTATTGTGTGTTGGACTCGTGGGGTTGCCAAGGACTGGCTCTGTTGAGCCCTGGGGTCATTCAGAGGACACTGCCAGGTGGCGTGATCTGTGTGGGGTGGGGCTAATAAGTGGCACCTGACATTCTGGCGGGAAAGTACGTGTTTGGGGAGGGGCTATAAGGGTGGGCTCCTCAGTTGGGGAATAGATAGCTAAGTGAGAGGGTGTGTCTGTGTGTGAGCTGTGTTTGTGGAATAAAGCCTGAGAGAAAACAAGTTCCCAGCATGTCCCCTCCTTCGGCTCAGCGTCACAATATAAAAGAAAATTTCTCCAACAATTGTTTAAAATTTAATTAACTTTAGAGAAACCTAATGTTTTAAATAATTCCTGCAAATAGGGCCATGGATGGGGCAGGCCTTCTGTCGCTTCTGTACCCACCATTTCACGTTCTCTTCCGTAACCACTAAAGACACGCTCTTCTTTCATTAAAGGAGGGTTGATTCAGTGGACATGATTGATTCAGTGGACCAATAACCCACTCGCAGTAAAAATAAATTAAAAAAATAACTTTATTTATAAATTATTTATAAATAATTTAATTATGTAACTTAATGCAGAGTAGAAATGTAGTGGAGTAGAAAGTACAGATATTTGCTTTAAAATGTAATGAAGTAAAAGTCTAAAGTAACCATTAACAATTCTACTTAAGTAAAGTACAGATACATGGAAAATGTACTTAAGTACTGTAATGAAGTACTTGTACTTCGTTACATTCCACCACTGGGTTACGCTTTGTGTCTTCAAATTTAAAGTGAACAGAATAAGAACCCACTGAAAGAATTATTAGACTAATTATTTTGTTCGAAATTATTTTTTATTATTTACTATTATTCACTATGAAATGTATTTCCTTTTTATTAAAAATGGTGCTCATAGAAGTATCAATGTAGTGTCAAGTACAAGAAACTTTGTTGCTATCATTTGAACTGTGTTAGTTTCATAGCTGTGGGATCAAATATGATTTTTCTACAATACATTTTAGTCGATGATAATGTACTTATGTTAGATTTCCACTTAGCAGGCAGTTTATCATTCAACAGAGAACAAGCTAAAACTCCATCATCGAACTTCATCATAACCATAACCACAGCTGCTGACCTGATGTTTTTTTATGCGAGCTCCAGCTGTTCTTTGATCACAAAATCACCTGTTGCTCGTAAAAGTATTTTTGAGATCACTGCTGTATCCATTACACAGTGCAGGGGCAACACATGGTAAAAATAGCCTGTTAGAGAGGACACTTTTAACTAGAAGGTTAAACGAGCCTTTGTACTGATCAGAGGACAACTGCAGGGGTCTCAAACCGACCACTCGCGGCTGTCAGAAATAGCAAATGCAACACACACACACACACACACACACACACTGTTGCACATTAACACATGCCGAAATTTCATGAACCAGACCAATAGAAATGGTCCAAGAATTAAAACCACGAACATTGATTATCACTTGTGCATGGGTGGGATGTATTAGGCAGTAAGAGAGAGGTCAGGTCTTGAAGTTGATGTGTTGAAAACAGGACAAATGAACTAATGCAAGGATCTGAGTGACTTTCATATGAGACAAATTGTGAAGGCTGGGTCAGAACATCTCCAGAAAGGCTGGTATGCCTTGTTTAGTACCTACCACAAGAAAGGACAAAGGTCAAAGACATGCATCAAGACGTTTTACAGCTTTGGCCCTGAAGTGGTGAAACAAACTTCCCCTGACCGTCAGAACTGCTGAGACCCTCGCCATCTTCAAACAGAGACTGAAGAATCACCTCTTCAGTCAGTATTCAGGGTAACAACTACATGTTCACTAACAAAACATACTCATGTACGTTGCTCTGGATAAGTGTTTGTTAACTTCTGTTACGGTTAATGTCATGTGAGGACAATCAGGGAACCAGCAAGAAGGTCATGAACAATTAAAGGTGTTAATGCATGTGAGACTAGCCTCTATTACAATGCCATAAAAGAGATATTGGAGCCCAAGTTGCTGGAAAAATTAATGCTGGATGTGATGGAAAGGTGTCAGAACACACAATATGTTGTTGTTTGCCAAGTATGGAGCTGTGTAGCGACAGACCGGTCAGAGTGCCCATGCTGACCTTGGTGTGCATCTAAAAGTGCCTTCAACAGGCTCCTGAGCATTAGAACTGGACCATGGAGTAACGAAAGAAAATGGCCAGGTCTGATGAATCACATTTTCTTTTACATCATGAGGATGTGTGTGTGTGATGCTTACGTGGTGAAGTGATGGCACCAGGATGGGAAAAAGGCAAGTACACATTCATAGAAATGGTGTTCTCTAATGGAAGGTGCTATTGTACCAAGGTCATCAATCTCATTCACTTCGTTTTTCAGTGCTTTTAATGTTATAACTGATTGTTGTATTCCTAATAAGAATTTTAGGCTACGGTTAAACCTAACTTTTACCCTAATCTAGTAAATACCAGTTTTAAACAATGTCAGGATCCGATTTGCTGGTCCTGTAGCTTTCCTCTATTTTACCAAGTCTAGACATTTGTCTTGATAATGTACACACACACATGCACACAGTGCAATTTAGGGTAATATTCCAGCCCTGCAGCATGAGTCAAAACGCTAATTTACTTCCTGTTCTGTGTTGGAATGAAGGCCAGAGAGACGCTCATCCAGTTTCACGGCTTAATAGAACTGTTAAAGCACTTAGGAGAGCAGAGTATGAGCTAAAACTGATTTCTGTACCTCATGCAGCTTATAAGCAGGCTAACTCTTAAGCAGTACACAAACTAGGCCCATGTATTTCACATCTCTAATGAAGACATAAAAAGGGTGCATACTTTCAGAAAGCCAGCACATGTGGGGGAGCACGGTGTCTTTTTTTCTCCCACGGTTGAACTTAATTCTCCTTGTTCTTGTCTGAAAACATTTGAAAAATGCCAGGAACTCAGCAGGCCAGCAGCTAAGATGTAATAGAGCCACAGCAGTGTTCACCTATACAACATGATCATGACCATGAAGGGTACCGAAAACTACATGACGGAAGTGTCACACCTGGCAAATTTGTGGAAAAATGTGGACTTATTGGACGCTTTCCTGTAGGGAACAGGAACCTGCTGTGTCAAGGCCACAGCCACAAGCCATAGTTCTAAATAGATAGGGGACAAGGTGCTATCATTATTGATTAAGTGTATAATGGTACTCTTTTCTATGTATTGTTTTAGTGCTTCATTATAGCTGGATGTAATAAAAAAAAGACAAATGATAAAGAGTCTGTAAACAATCACAACCTATATAGCTGCATAAACTGTCCAGGCAAGCACTGCTAACCAAACGTCAGCCTATTAACCAGTTTGATGCTATGACTTTATGGTAAAATTATACGCACAAGATTAAATATCAAGTTTAAATGCATGAAAACTAACAGCTACTGAAAAAAAATAGCTACTGAAAAAAAAAAAATGGATAGCCACCTAATATATTAAATGTAGTAAATAAACAATATGTGTTAAAGAGGCAGAAGTTTGTTCTTTGTAGTCGATGTGTTAACTTATTTTAAATTAAGAAGTTCAACTTTTGCATGACTGCACATGTAAAAAATGAATAAGGCTTTTTTTTTTTTCCTGTGTTTTTGTCCAATTTTTTACATTAAGCAAACAGTAAATGTGCAGTTGAATAAACAGACAGTTTTTTTTATGGCATCATGCCTTGTTTTCTATTTCAGCTGAAATACGTATTTGTAATAGTAATACTGTACATACTGTGTGCTGTGAAAAAGTATCATGATGCTCTAAACCAATCAAGAAGGCAGGAATGTTTCTGAAACCATAATTATAGCTACAAGCCCAGGGTTTAATGGATGTGGTCACTGACTACGGTTATGATCAAATTTGCAAAACATATGGTCAGATTTGGCCCTTGTGCTGTTAAGATCCACCTGTCTAATGACTGAGGCAGACCCCAGCCAGGCCTTTTCCGTATGCTAATCAGAAGCCCCTTCATACCCATTAGGTCGAGCAACAGCTTCAAACAGCGATTTGTTCTGTAAATAGTCCATTCAGGCCCTGCTGAAACAACCCCCCCCAGTAATTGAATCTTCAAAGGTGCATTTTTTCCCCTCCGCATTCGCAGCCACAAGTAGCATGTTCGTTTGAAAAGAGGACCAAAGATACATGTTTATCCATTTTCAATTAGCCACCCCGTCATCTGCATTCATAATTACTGCAGAGAAAGCCGGAGAGACACAATGAAGGGTGAGATAGATGGTCAGAGATGGCGCTACATTCTGGAAGGTTAATGAAAAAGCATAGTTTAGCTAATGAGCCCTTTTCTCCGGAGAAACTCTTAGGGAGCAGATGAGATAAATTGCAGTGATAATACAAACCACTTGGGCCTCCTGATGGAAAAAATGAATGTGGAGTGTGTTCTTTCAGATACCACAGGTAATCTATATTGAGGGATCTCAGAAGAACATTAAGAAGAAGACGAAGAAGAAGGAGAAGTTCACTCTTAATGGATTCCTTCCAGTTCCTTGCAGCCTGGATACACCATATAAACCAGGAACCTCGAGTGACTTCCACGAGCAGAACTCATAAAAACAAAGTGCATGTAAACATCATGAGCTGCTCACTGTGGTACATTATGTATTTGGCAATGAAAACTTTGGAACAATAATAAAAAAAAAGAATTGCCTTTTTAATCTGAACTTTTTTTTATTAATTAAATACACCATACTGGAGCAAATGTCTCTGAAAATATCACAAATAGATTTCTCTCTCATTCAGCATTTATAAGTCGACGGCTTTGAGCTTCTTTTTTTTTGTCACCGTGTTCCAGGTTCGGATAAGGAGGGGACGGGGAGGGGATTAGCTGTGTGTCAGGTGGAGAATGTACGGTAGCCACGTTTGGGACAAAAACATTTACATGCATACATACATGATAGGTTTACAAATACACCAAGAGTGTTCATGATTTGATTTGCACAAAAAAGCCACGGATACTTGTTGGAACCCAGTCTTTTTTGATTTTTATAATCACCCCAAAAAATGAAACACATTCCCTTTACAACATTTAAAATATAGAAAGAGGAGATACCGCGTTTGTGAAGAAAAGGAGAGTAGATAAGGAAGTAAAGACCAAAAAAAACAAACAAACAAAAAAAAACAAAAGGAAAGGGAAAAAAGCAGTCTGTTTTGCCCCTATTAATTATCAAACAAACTGCGATTCAAAAAGCTGCAGCTGATTAACTTTTTTTGTATTATTCTCTCTCTCTTTCTCTTTCTTTTCTCTTACCCGAAATGTCCTTTTTGCTCGGTTTTATCTCTTTCTCTCACTTTCTCTCACACTCTCTCTGTCTGTCTTTGAGTCCCTCAGGGTCCCATGTGTCTCCTGTAAGTCATGTAGTTCAGGGAGCCCTCAGTTTTCCATCATGAGCGCCTATGCGCTGGGAATCCGCCTATGATCGGGAGTCGGAGGGTGTGGAGAAGAATTCTGGGATATCAGATCGGACGGGGCAATGGAGCTGGGGGCGGGGGTTTGTGGGGTAAGGGTCAGGCTCCGGAAGTGAGGCGGGGCAGCGGTCAGGACTGAGAGAACTTCAGTGACAATATGAGCAAAGGTTGGAATGAAGGCACACGTCCCACTGCAACAGCTCCTCCCTCCTAACACACCTGTAGAGACACAAAGAGAGACCATTTTTAATGTTGTTGCTACATTATAGCTACTGTTTTTGGGGCAATATAATACATGTTGCAGTTGAACTGAGGTGAGAGAGAGAGAGAGAGAGAGAGAAAGAAAAATGTGAGAGAAATGAGAAAGCAAAAGACGTTAGAAACATTCAGAACAGAGCTAACATTATTCTAAAGTAGGCCAACGTAACCAGGCGGGCTAAATTACAACCAGTTGACCAAATTGCTGTCTCCAAAACTTCACTGCCTGGTTGCTTAGGTCACATCCAAAAAAGCTGCCAAACTGCTTGCGTGAGACATCGTACGATCCTAAACACATTTGAGGCATTTGTGTAGGTGTTATACAAACTATCCCGACCTAAGTGCACTACTCTGCTAACTGGGAAACGTCATAAACCTAAATCTAAAAAGAAAATATGTAACAGGTAAATATTATATAGTCTGTAAAGGCATTTAGTAATAAAATTGAGAACAGAAGTTCCAAACAGAAAGTCTCTTCAAAGTAGTAACACCATAAAAATCAGATGCACTCCAAAATAGCTCCTTATTTTTGTGTCTAATGAAGGTGGCATTCAGCATTGCCAGCTCCACTAAGCCCCCGCTTAATTTATTGATCAGCAAGGCTTTGGAAACCATCTGCTGCCCTATTTCCTCTGCATTAAGTTTAAAGCACATTTTATGAAGTTAGACTCTTTTTTTGTCTCAGTTTGAACAATGCTTCAGCGCAGCCCCCAGGGTGTTAGTGTTCTGTAAAGCAGAGCAACAGGGACAATTATACCAACGTCTAAGCAACCGCATATTGCTTTCATAGACACTCAAGACCAACTTTTAAATTCCTCTTTCTTTTCTTTCCTTTCTCTCTCTCTCTCTCTTTCACACACACACACACACACACACACACACACACACACACATACTCCCCTTCCTTTTGTTTTAAACATTCTAGGGGGCAATTTACTTTTCCCTTCTTTCCTCAAGTTACTGGGAGGGTTTCAGTCCATTAGTAATTGCAAAACCCCCCACTTTCGGGGGCTAATTAAGGAGACGGAGGCTGGGAAGGTTTTGGTTCCCTTGGGTCCGGGCTCAGCATGAGAAAGGTAATTTGTCTGTCCTGAACAAAGAGATTAGGGAGAAACCGGGAAGCCTACTTAATAAATGAGCATCAAATGTCCTGAGCCGCCGACACGGACAACACCAATTATGTCACCATGAAATTGCACATAATAAAAACAATGGCGGCCAGACGGGACCTTATATCCACCAAAGCGAGGGAGCAATCGGCCCACTCTCCATGCTGTCTGCTCTTCGTGCTTCCTCTGCATAGATTTCACGCCATATTCCTGTGTGTTTGGAGGAGTTGGCTTGATTACTGCAGCCTTTTAATTAGTTTGGAGCAGTGCTGGGTGGTATTGATTAAATTCAGTGTCATAATATTTTCCAAATATATCACGGTATGAAATGATATTGAAGTCAGAAATTAATAAAGTTAATGAACTCATGCTTCCTGAGTACTGCGCATCTACATTAACTGCTGGAAAAATTCCTACAATCTGAAATCGCTTGTTTAGACTAGAGCCCTATTTGGATTCAATCGGTTCATCAGGAGGCCGTAATGAAACTTTTACACACTTTAAACAATCTAGTGCAGGCTGAGGGACTTTCTAGTGGGTTGTATTTTCTTTGAACCCGGGTGCTTGGATGCGTGGTAGCTGGGTGGTGTAGCTTGGTAGTCTATTCCAAGCAGCAAACATCTGGATCAGCACACCATGCAACACCCATAAAGAGTTCTCGGGCAAGACTCCTGAATCTCTGACACATGCATAAATATAAATGTCATGCGACAAGGGTCCTAACAGCTAATGATGTGGTGCATATGTAAAAATTTAAGTAATTCTTTACACCTTCTAGTTGCAGAGAAGATAGAAGCAACATGTTATCCTTACCAAGTAAATGGTTTAGATTCTTCCAAAGGATCCATTGGTTTGGCTAAAAATCACTTTTGTTGTCCGACCCCTTATTGGCACACAGATGATCCATCAAGTGAGCACTAGCACAGCTGAGTCTATTCTTATTGCAGGTCTGTGCTGAAGCCACTAAGAACTCTCTATACCGAGTGCTGGGGAAGGCATCAGTCATTTCAAGCATCTGTTGAGGACACTTGGACCTCTTTTTATTTATTTATTTATTTGGCAAGTGGGGAGAGGCGTCTGTGTGTATTTAAGAATTCTCTCCCTGCTATAATTAAAGCAGCGAGGCCAATATTCAGATTGCATTTTAGCATTAATAATTCAGCTGTTTTCACTACAATTGATGTCGGCACATAAATAAACAATGAGGCCTCATATTTACCGCGGCAGCCGCGGAGCGAGAGCAGGCTGGGGAGGGGCAGAGAGGGGTGGGGGGGCTTAAACAGACATTTAAAATTAAGCTAGATAATGCAAAGGCTTTCAATTTGAAACGCGAGGCACTCTTAGTGCTGATTTGTAAAAGTGACGAGCCCTTAAAAGGCTTCTGACGGAATACTGAGCTTAATGGAGCTCTCTCTCTCTTTTTCTCTCCTTCCTTCTTCCACTCTTCATCTCTCTCACTCCCTCTTTTTTCTCTCTACTTTCCTTTCCTCTCTTTTAGACCTTTTAGTCCCTCGCAACCGCACTCATTCTGTTACTTTCTCGTGTTTTCGGCTCTGGTTTTCTTTCCTGTCCTCTTTGTTTGGCTGAAAGCTGAAACACACACAAACCCACACCACTGAACAGTCCCTCTCTGGTCTCACGCACTCACACACCTGCTCTGTCTTTGCATTAAGTTTGCACTGTGTCTGCGTTATGTGTCACTAAGCCTCTATTTTCAAAGCTGTTGCTGAGACACAACAGTCTGAAGTGTCCCAAAGGCCCGAGCAGGAATTAGGTAAATAACTTGCTCTCATTTTAAGCTTGCAGTGCTGCAAGGGGAGAACAAAATGACCAGGATTGTACATAACACTAAATACATAACACAAAAAGGCTACTTGGTAAAGGCAAGACGTTGCTTTAAAATTCTGCTGATTGGGCCCACCAACACTGTAAAAAAAATCAAACCCACCTCATCAGAAATGATGGAGAAATCTATCCACCTTGCAAAACTAAAACTTGTCATTGGTCAATAAGGTTTAATATCTATTGTGAATCTTGCAGTAAAGCGTGAATGAATCAATGATATCAATACATAATCAGTATGAAATTTGAAGGCAGTAGAACTATGTTGAGACCTTGTTTTTCCTGTGCACCCTCCTCCCCCACCTCTCCTTTCTCTCATTTAACCAACACCAAGCTTGCGTTAGCAGTCCGCTCATTTTAGGGAGCTGACATTAATTGTGACAAATTAGCTTTCAGCGAGACTGAATTGCTCTTGTCTTGCAGGCCTGACCTTGGGCCTGAGGGCTTCTTGGGAACAAGTTAAAGTGCTTTTAGATCTGCTGTCATTTTTCCCCCTTTAAAAAGCAATTCTGCTGCTGTCAAGCTTCCCGTGTCATCCTCGCTCAATAACTATGAGACGTTTAGTTACTTAGAATGAATGCAGATAAATATAAATGCTAAGCTAGAGGCTTCCAGACAAACAGCAGTCTAATAAGGGGAGAGCTGGGCCCATGTACCGAATGTACAGTCAATCATCGGATGCAGATCTGGGATTGTGCTCTGGTATAGAAGTGTGTTATTTATGAAATCATGAGTGGTTTTGGCAGTAGGCACAGGAGCTGTTCTCACCTTCTGATCGGGCAGTAGTGGGTTGGTCTGCAGTGAACTCAAATGGCCGTTAATGAGTGCTGTGGGTCTGTCGTGTTCACAGAACAAGCTGCCGTTGATGTAGTGGAACCTGTCTCCAGGGACCAGCCGGTTCCGGCAGGTAGAACATGTGAAACACTGCCGTAAAAGAGAAAAGACTACATTATCCACAATGCCCCTCTTTCTCTAGCCCCCACCTCTCTCTGTCTCTTATCTCTCTCTCTCTCTCTCTCTCTCTCCCTCTCTCTCTCTCTCTCTCTCACGCACACGCACAATCACAAACGCATACACACATGCAAAACAAAACAACTACTCACAACTTGAGAAAAAGTAAAAATCAAGCTAGATAATTTTCCAGGTAAATTAGGGATGATTACAATTACAGTTGTTGATAATTATCATTTTCCACATAATTATGCAAAACATTTACATAAAAGGAAAAAAGCAGGGCTCCTCTGGATTTCTCTTCTGTAAATGAAGATGCATGTGAACAGGATAATATCCTGCATGGGATGTGATCTTAATGAATATTAACACCAGACCTCCAGAAGAGTAACTTTTCAGAAATTTAAAAAAACCCTCCATTAACCATAAAGCCTGTTAATGTACACAGATTTCTACTCAATTTGATCTCTACTCAATTATTCCTACTGTGAACTGTTTAATGGTGAAAGCTGGTGATGTTAAATGGTGTTAAAAAAAAACAAATCCAACAAAGAAAGAAAAAGTTAGACATGACACTTTCTCCAATAAGAATCTTATTTATGTTGAATGGCGGGTTACCTTGAGGTGGTACACATTTCCCTGTGCCCTCATGACCAATTCACTGGCTGGGATGGACTGACCGCAAGCACTGCATGCCCCACTGTTCCCAAATAACCTGCCAGGACAAACAACAAACACAAACTGTTAGCAAAAACAGCAGACACAGACAGATGGCAAACTGGTGGAAAATCATACAAATGGCTCACACACAGGTAAAGCAGAACAGAAAAACGAAACTAAACTTGATTTTAGTTTTATATACGTTTATATATGTTTAGTTTTACATAAATATGTCTGTAAATGTAGTATATAAATACAAACATAGTATATGTATGGACACACATACAAAGTTAGATTAAGTTACCCATTTTTTTCAATTACACAACATTTCTAAAGCTTTATTCACTATTGAGTTTGTTTTTTCTATAGTTTTTGTTCCATACCAGTGGTTTGTGTAACCACTGTTTAAGCCATTTGGTCCGATCAGATTTGAGCTGCAGCAAGTTCCTTCACTTAACTTTAGTTACAGACACTGAGACTTAAGATGTATTATTTGACAAATACCATAAATAACTACCATAAATTATACATTAACTATAATGCAAGTGAAGTGTCAGTCACACTTGTGATTTCAGCCAAACTGTATAGACGCAAATATCAGATAAACTCATGATGAAACGTATTTCAAACACACACCATGCAGATCTGTTCGACTGGCTGGTTTATACTCTACTGTAATAATGAAATCTACAGGACAGGCTCAGCTTATAACAGTCCTGTGCCTCCAGCAACCGCAATACACACACACACACACACACACACACAGAAACAAATGACAACTTCAATTTCTCTGATATTGGAAAAATATAAAATCAGTGTAATACCAGCAATCCGAATGAAAAATCCTCAGTGTTGTCCTCCTAAAGCTTCTGCCGCTTGGACTAGCCTAAGTATTACCTTTGGTGCCCATTTATTTGCTACCTAATAATAACCTGGAACATAAGCAATCAGAGCCTAAGAGGATTTGATTGTACATCTAGGCGGAGACATAGTGCTTTTGCCATTAGCGGTGTGCTGGGCGCTCCGTCACTGGCGCGTTTCCATTAGAAACCCTCGGCTACCTCGGGTTGATATATAATGTGCATGGGTTAACCTTTTCAATCATGGTGTCAACACTTTAGATTTGCTCCTGCTCATCTCTTTCGTCTCTAACCTTCTCTCTCTCCCTGCCTCTTGATAATGAAATGCTTGCTCCTGCTTCCCTTCTATCTTCCTTCTGAGTCCACAATTTAGATTACTTCATCTCGCCGAGCAACAAACTGAATGAAATTTCGATTTGAGCAGAAAGTAATTTACTGGGATCTGGACCCATTTGTCATCATATCTCACTGGGTGTTTGCTCTATCACTGCACTTTTCCTATGCAATCAAATAAGACCACAGCATCTGACAAGCTCTGCTGAGAAGGAGGGAGGGAG
>JBBPDH010000104.1:7395540-7411371 GCA_037974565.1 Clupeocharax schoutedeni
GGAGGGAGGGAGAGAGGGAGGGAGACAGTAAAGGCAGAGGGAAAGAAGGAGTAAAAACGTGGAAAGAGGACGGGAGGGAGGAAAGGAGGCAATGAAAGAAGCCTAAAAGGATAAGGTAGGAGGGATCACATTCCAGGGCGCAGCATCAAAGAGCTAATGAGAAATCTGAAGGATACCAAGGAAATGCTGATTAGGAGTTGATTAGCCTTGGACAATATGAACTGATTTTTTCATATTACAGTTACAATTATTAGTGTAACATACAATCAATGAAATAAAACATGATAGTGAGGCTTTGCTGCCACATGCAACAAGCGGTCTGCATTATATTGACCAAAAGGATCTCATTTCTTGAATGTCGACTGTGTAGATTCACTAAAACTCTCAGAGGAAACTCCAGGGTGCTCATTTAGTGATTAGCTTGAGGGTATCTCAGTACAAGTATATCAGTAATGTCAATATCGCGATAGCCATTAACAAACAATATATTGTGAAGCCCTAGAGTTTTGCTCATTTTGTAACCTATTCGGGAACTTACATCTCTTTCTTACTAAAAAAATTAATGAATTTCTTATAAGCTCTGGACATGTAACCTCACTTTCTTTGAAGCAAACTGCTTTCTGGTCCCTTAAACGTTGCAGCATTACACTAGTTTCCCTCTCTGGTTTGCATACGGCTGCACGTTCTGCCGATGAGCAGCGCTTTAATAGTGGCCCTCAGCAGCGGCTGCTTTACAGAAGAGCGGAGAAACAAATTTTGCTGTGGCATCGATTGGAGAGGCTCAATCAAAACTCAATTTCAAAAGTAATTAGCTTTAGGCCTGTGACAACAGCGCAGCCTCGATGGTGCAAATTGAACAGACGAGCCGGGGAAAATGTCAGAGGGATATCTTTAAATGCTGCCGTTTGCCTCACCTGGAAAATGACATCTGCCCTAATCTTCAGATAGCGATTGGACTCAACATTGGCGTTCGCTTGTAAAAAAAAAAAAAGCGCTCTTCACCCTTCAGAACTCACGGATTTTGCTATTTACAGTTAAACTTTTTTTTTCTCGACCTTCTCCTTAATTTCCCCTGTGTGGATGTCTTTTACGAGAAGGCGAGAGAGGACTCACAGAAACAATCTCCAGGCAACCCTTTCATTTTATCAGCGCACGCTATACATACCAGGTTAATTATTTGACCAGGGGATGGCTCCTGATAGTATTTGATTTAAAGGCCTGAAGGCATTAGGTGCTCAATTAAGTTGCTATCAGTCTGCTCCCAGCGTCTAATGGTCTCTCTCTCCATTGAACTCCTGCGCTGGGGACAGGAAGGAAGAGCCAGCCTGGGTCAGTATAATTAAGGCCAGGGGACTCTTTAATTGCAATGACACTGCTGCTTTTCACCTCCTTTTCTTCAAATCACCACTTTTCCCAGCCTTTTCCTTTGTTGCTGCTTCTTTTTCTCCTCCGGGCGATTCACCCTGGCGATCAATCACACATAACGAAAGATGGTCTTGTCAACGAAACATCACGCAATGTTGATTTATTAACATTTTCCATTTCGGAGCAGAGGGATAAAAACAGACAGTGCCGGCCACGTCTGTCTTTTATTAGGGCAAAAAAACGGAAAAATATTTGGAGCTGTCTACACTCCATAGACGACGTCTACTGGATTTAATTTGGATGCTGACTGTGAGGTGAATTACAACCTAGCAGAGCAATTTAGAGCCATCTGGCAAATGCTGGCCTCTTAGGCAGAACCTTTTGAGCAGAGTGATGTAAGGTAGTACAACAATGATTTCTGCATCACAGTCCATTATAAAAATGCCTCTCAACATTAGCAGCCAAAGCACCTTAAAAGCACTGGGCCTGATACTTAAGCCCGGCTTTGCATAATGGCAAGGCTACATTAGAGAAAGAGATGGTGAAGGGGGTTGAGAGGCAGGAGAGGGAGAGGGAGAGAGAGAGAGAGAGAGAGAGAGAGAGAGGTGGGAGGGGGCAAAAACGCAGCCAAATTACACTTGGTTAATTCAGAGTAACAGATCTAGTCCCAAGTGGATTGAAGGCCTTGAATTAATTCTGTTATGACAAATCAAGATAAACGTTTCCCCTAAATTGCATGCGATTTAATTAATTTCTGAGATCCCAGTTTTTCCTGGCCTAATAGTTCACATGCTCATGCGCTGTCATGGTGCTTGAGTGGGCTAACTTCAAAGTGATATTAAATAACCAACTATTAGATTTACCTAGCACGTCCTATTGGAAAAGTGCCATTTAATTACCCAGGTCTATTCAATTAAAGGGACAGTACACCCCCCCCTTCACTCTCAAGAGTCACATGGCTAGACACTATTGAAATGAATTTCAAGACCCCCCCCACCATTCCTCCCAAACCCACACAAATACTACAACTCCAGATTAAAGGTGTGTTCTAAAATGTCCAGGACGTTAAATGTAATTGCTAATTTCACACATTTACCTTGTGATTTAACGGCGAAAAAAAAAAAAACCCGCAGCAAAATAAGATCACATAAACATTATCAAACCGAGACGACTTCTACACTGAATCAGACGTTATTATGTTTGATTCTGCTTCAGGCTTTAATTTATTTATTATAAGAGTAATTACAGTGGTCTGATGGAAAAGTAGACATTATTACATTCAACTGGCTAAAACCTGAATGCTTGCTTCTTTTATCTCCAGACCTTTACAGCGTGTAAAGTTTGTGCCAAGTTGACATTTACATTGCACAGTCTCCTGGCTGGCGTGGGGTTAAAGCTGGTGAGATCTGAAGTGGCAGCGCCAGCGTGGCTGACAGCAGTTGCCCCTGTGCACGGTGTCCGTGGCATCTGCCTGATTGAAATTAGATGGGCATCATCCCAGGCCATTCACCTCATCTTGCATTAGATGAAAT
Organism: Clupeocharax schoutedeni; assembly: GCA_037974565.1. Lineage (NCBI taxonomy): Eukaryota > Metazoa > Chordata > Actinopteri > Characiformes > Alestidae > Clupeocharax > Clupeocharax schoutedeni. The sequence goes on from JBBPDH010000104.1 coordinate 7,398,438, forward strand.
GCGATGCATTTTCACTCCTGTGTCACAATCAATCGGGTGAGTGTTTTTGCCTCAGTGGTATTAATATAAGTCAGTCAGGATACATAACTCCATTATTTACACTGCAAGGCCAATTTAATAATCCATTACAAAAATAAGACAGGCTCCTTTAAACCACCACCCCCCTCACCCGCCCCACCGAAAGGGACTGGCCTTCGCAAGAACCCCCCCCCCCCCCTTCTCTCTCTCTCTCGCGTTCACTCTCTCTCTCTCAAAAGCCAATTTGGTTAATTAAATGTTTTGTTTGCGATGTGGCCCTCATTCATTCCGGACACGTCATTGCAAGCGAATCGGAGCCAGGGACTAGATCTCATTAGATAAAACCCATCAGGACTAAAGGAAAATGGAGGGGGACTCTAATTAAAGCTTTTAATTGTGTGGACTCACTGTCAGATGTTTTTTTTTTCTCCCCCACTCTCTTTCTGTTTCTCTCCCTCTCTCTTGTCCTTCCCTCTTATCTCTCCTCAGATCACAGGCTTGTGTGAGCTGCACGCTCATTACAAAGAGAAAGGTGTAGGCACTTTTCTCTACCCTGCTCTGTTTAATTAGGGGTGTAGGCCCATTACCCTACACAAGGAGTCCGGTGGATTTGATCCCTGCAGATCAGGTGCAGTGGAAAGAGTGAAGACACTCTCGTTCACATTCGGACGCGTCCTCTCGGGTTTGCCCCAGCACTCACTCACACACGCACGCACGCCCACACACACACACACACACGCGCACACACACCTGCCACTGCGGCGTTAGCATCCATGAGGAAACGGGATTTCACTGAACAGTGCGAGCCAAGGTAAACACACACTAATGACTAGAGCACAGCCAAAACCACTCTCTCCCCGACAGCCTAGGAGATTAGGATACATCACAAGCGATATGTCGCTTTGCCCTTTCAGACTCCAACCGTACGCATGAAACTTTTTTACATCAAATCTTCAGTTATAAATATTTCATTTCCCCTAAAGAAAAGGAGTCGATCTATCGGTCTATCCGTCAATCCGCCTGGCTATAATACATACAGAAATCTCACAAATGCGTTTGACTGTTAATAGAAACTCTTTTTAGATATTCAGTTATGTGCAAAAGTTTGTATCCCCTTGGTTTTTTTGAAGTGTAAACAGGCAGAACAGACTTTCTTCGTCAAATATAGTACATTAACAGTAAGTGTGTGTGAAACTCTGCAGAAAGAGTTCTCTTTAGAGAATCTTTGTACTATGAAGACATCATTTGACTATGGTGGCCAAACTTCTGTATCCAACTATAGATGTCAAAACCATAAAACAATGATGTGAAGCCTACAGGCTGAAGCTCTTATGTTCAAAAGCACTTCCCCTGCCCTTACAGAGGTCAAAGTGTTGAGTGACCGTCCTGTCAAATCAGGCCAACCACATTAGGCGAGTGAGACTTCAGTCACCTAGCCTTCGCTCTAAGTGTCAGACAGCCTTGTATAAATATTTAAAAAGGTCCTTTTCGCTAATTAAATTCGCTCTTTCTGGTTCACAAACATGTTAGACCGGACGAGAAAAGCCCTTTTAAATTCCTGCAGAGTCGAAGGTTAGCCTCGGCTGGGCAGTACGGACTTCTGTCGTCTTGTAAAGCAAACACATTCAGACCTGCGTGGTGGATTCCGCCCCTCCGCGGTGAAAAACTTGGTGACTCGCAGATGTTCTGCAGAAGGAATCCCTTTCGTCTCAGCCTCTGTCAACATGTCAATGGCTTGACCTCTTTTTCTGAGTGGAGCAGAGAGGACTAGAGCAGCGAGGTTTTAATGGGCGTCGCTGTGGCAGCATCCGACACACATGTTCTCAATAGAAAATCCACCATGCTCTGTGGGATGCCCAACGCCTTCTAACTTTTTCCTTAACGTCCCTCGCTCTCTCTCTCATCATTACATTCCAAATGTTATTTCATGTGGCTATCACACTGCCTCACTGCCCAGATGTACAAACAGTCAAGAACTCTCTTTCAAGAGCAAAACCTCAATCTGTCCAAGGACGTGATGTTTTTTTGATAGTTTTAGCATCTTCCATTAACTTTTCTATCTCTTCGTGATCTTGCCTATGTGGAAACATTCAGTAATCGTCATCAACCACACTATGAAAGGACTCCCACCCCACTATTCCTTCAGTTCATCTCAATGCTAATTTACATGGGGCCTTTAGTAGGGAATAACATATAATGCCAAGATGCAGGTCATACATATGTAATAACAGGCCCCATAGAGCCTGAACAGATGTAAGCACTTATGTTATCATTAATATGTCACCCTAACCTCACTCTCAGTAAAAGGAATTAATGGTTTTGTTTGTTAAAAAATGAATGTCAGTTAAAAGCACTTTACAAAGTTAGAGCCATTTTATGGGTCCAAAGATTTTTAGGACATTTTTGTCCTAGAAATGCATGTACACACACACACACACACACACACACGTATGAAGAAGGCCAAGTCTGCAGACCTGATGTAGTCGTTTCTGCAGAGGATCATGCCGCTCTTGGTGTAGCAGGAGGTGCCGATTTCACCTAGCTGGGCTTGGCAGCAGGAGCATTTGAGGCAGCGGCTGTGCCAGTAGCTGTCCATGGCGTAAAGGAGGAAACGGTCGGCGATCTTTCCCCCACAGCCCGCACACCTTTTCCACGACATAGAGCCCGCTCCAACAGGTGCGGCCTGGGCACTGCCTCCAGGGTTCACCATTGTCCCTGCTGAAACACACACAAACAGATGCTGCGTTAATCGACGCAGCCCTGAAAAAGGTTGTTTAGCTTGTATTAACTGTATTAAATGTATTCACTTTGAAATGCAATTATATTTTCCACAGGAAAACACTGTTGATTCTGGTTCTACTGGTTAAACGGAAATGCGTGGATTTCTTAAGTAAGGCTGAAAAGCTCCATGAAGAACAGTTGCCACTGTTAAAAGTCCATCACTGCTCACAACAAAGGAAACTTTAGGCGGGTGTGGTGGTGACAACATTATTTTTGGGACCCTGTGGAGGTAACATGATCAGCACCAGCCAATTATAAAAAGCAACAGACCCCAGAAACCATCTTCTCCAGTTCGCCCCTGCCATTTTTACACAATCGACCTGCCTGTTCACTGTCACCTCTTTTCGTCAGTTTGGGAGATGTTTTTGTTGTTACTCTTCCACAGATCTTCTGGCACACAGGTCGATCTGAAATGTTATGATGTGTGTCCACAGCCTATATCTAAACCTGCCTTTCTGAAGTACTAAATCTGCCCTTGATCTTTATCTAGATGCTGAGGTCTGCTCTTTGCTCCTTTGGTGATGAATGACTGTTCACTGATAACATTCAGGCCCTCTGGAACAATTAAAGAGGCGCTGGCTTTTGTTGAGCTGCCTAAAATTGCTTTTAAATAGCACATTAAGTCCATGGGCTATTCTTCACCCCATGTCTTCTCTCCCACCGGAGGCACGTTGGTGCCGGTGGAGCAGGGATCACTCAGAGGCCTCTAAAAAGTTGTGAGAAGTCTTTAGACATTATTCAGCCACTAGTTGGAGGTTTTGACCCCAGAAATATAGAACCTGCCTGTTGCGGGACATTAGGCTTGGTCTACGAGCTAGATTAGCTCACCTAATACCAACAGCCTGTTTCAAAACCCTGTTTATGTGCAGTTATTTCCTTTATTTCCATGCCACGTACTGGCACCGCCACCACATTTGGCCCTTCTGTATCTGAGCTATTTGTATTCGACATGTGCATCTCTCTCGGTTCCACCCTTCAACTAAGTTAATATATTTTAATTTTTAATCCTTTCCCATTTCGTCAGCCCAGCCTTCATGGAGGGCTAAGCCAAATCTGTGTTGAAAGGTAATTAGAGGAGGAGGGTGGAGGGAAGGAGGAGGAGGAGGAAAGGGGGGGGGGGTAGAAAAACGTTGCACTGAGAGAGGCATTCAGTATAAAACCCCATTAGTGGAGGCTCTTAGGGACAAGCAATACCTTAGTGCTGATTAAATCTAAAAGCAGATGAATCAGAGGGGCTGGGCAGAAAAAAGGACTCTCGTCCTGATAAATAAGATCGGACCATCGTCAAGTTTCATTCCTGGTACAGTGGAAGGCGGGCTTTAACTTAAATGGGCTAACTCAGGCAATTATACGGCCATGCACTTTAAAATATAGAAAAAGATAAGAGAGGACAAACACACATCTGTTCATTAGCACACGTTTAAACACAAAGGCCATGTTCAAAAGGCACAGGCATTCACAGAGCCACAGCTGCTAATGCAGTGTAAAACACCATGTGGGATTTAAGCACATTAAAGCATGCTGGCCAACAAGCTAAAAAAAGACATGCAATCATTAGAAAGAATTAGGCATTACAGAGCAAAAAAAGCCTAGCGAGGGTACAACTTCTGACTATGAAACCGTAGTAACAGACTATGAAACCGTAGTAACATACAATAATGATGTTCATGTTGTTCATACTAACCAATCTGCTCTACAACAGGAGTCCTGTCAAACCAACAATCCATTTATTTCACCTTAGCTATTACTTTTTCCTATGAGATTTCATTTATATGCCTACTTAATTCAAGCGTTGTAAATTAACTATATTAATACCAGTACTGAAAGAGAAGTGTTCATTTACAGTCACGGAATTAAGTACGTAAATGTAATCTCATACGGAAAAGCCATAACTAAGGCACACAAATGTATTGGAGGGTCGTATTAGGGTACAGGTCGAAGTGTAACTTAGTTTCAATTCATGCAAAAACGCCAACTCACCTATTTTAAGGCTGGTTTAAATGCAATGACTGAAGCCTTTTATTCTGTAAAGTGGACCACTGACAAGAGAACAATGCTCAGTGTTGTCGAAAATAGTAGGACACGTAAAAAAATCTAAAAATAAGAAAAATGTCCATGAAAGTCAGAGGCTCTGCAGGGGCATGGGGGTAGGAGTGAGAGAAGCTGGAGAGAGCTGCAGTGCTGCGGAGCCACTTCAGCAAATGGAGTTTTCAGATTATATTTCCACTGGTGCCGTCCCTCTCCTTTCTTTCTCCTCTTCCCTCTCTCTCGACAGGCCTTAAAGGGTCGGCTTCTCGCTCTGATCGGGTCTTTCAAAGCCTCTCGATAATTTCCATGCACGTCTTGCTGGTCTGTGTGGTCAGAAATGAAGCGTGTGAGCTCCTAATCTCCACCGTGTCCGCCCCGTCCCTCTTCGCTCTGCTCTACATGTGTCAGCCTGACAGAAAAAACACAACTAAAAAAGAGACCAAACTCCGCCCCAGTCCTGACGTCAATCCACCCTCTGCCAATCATACCGCGCTCCGCTCAAGCGGACAAACAAATCCGTCCAATCGGGAGCGCGCCACACACAGTCCCGAGTAAAGGAGGAGAAATTGCAGTTGAATATGCTTTTTATGCTGTTTTTTTTGTTGATTTTTTATTATGCAGGACTAATCCCTCTACGTGCCCACAGCCAGCGACACGCTCAGCACAAGCAAAATGTGTTCAAAATTCTATTTTCCAGAATGAAACAGAATTATTGAGAGTTTTCTACCTTTTTTTGCTCTTCTGCTCTGCATAATTTATGGAGGACTATAATAAATAGTCCTATTACTATGTTTAAAACTAAATCTGTTTTCTATAGATCGAATCGTGTCGTTTCTTTGTTCTGTATAATAAGCTCAATTAGTTCAATCGTGCTAGACTAGCTGCACAAAGTTCACGGGCTGTTGTTATGCTCATTTGAAAGACAATGCAGTTTTTCAGCGCTTGCTCTGACACAGTGGCGCCATCATCTGTCGAGAAATGACATTACATTAAGTCAAAGTCAAAGTCATTACATGGTCCAAATCTGAAACACCCTATAAAGGCAATTAGAACATAAGGGTCACATTGTGCTGACCTTGCTGACCTCTGCTGAGCTGAGTCTGGACACCAAGAAAGAGAGGACTGTTAGGTGCAAGTCACCCCATTTTGAGATCCAGTCAGACAAAATTAAATACTAAGATGCTCAGAAGCCAATGGCTCCCAACGCGGGTCCTGGAGGACCCCATCAAGTGAGTGTTTAAGAGCAAGGAAAATGTGCAGACAGAGGGGCTAAAGGACCAAGACTGGGAACCACTGGACCAGGCTATGAAGATAGAGATCATGGGAAAATATGAGCGCATCTGTTATATGTGTATTATATAACCTCAAAAAGCAAAGAAAAACAGTACAAATTTGTCTCTCTGCCTTAATAGAATACAAATGCATGTTAATCCACAAATGTGAACAGATCCAACACTGTAGGATGACTGTAGGGTGTCTGTGTGTATCTGGTTCAAAGGACATGTTGGGGCAACAGGACACCTTCACTGACCAACAGAACCATGAGAGCCTCCATTCTTAATGTGAAAAAAACACTGAAATGCTGAAATGCTCACACACAAACTGTGGCTGTAACGTACACCTCGTTCACAGGAGTTTTGCTATTTTTAGAACCATTTTACTCTGCAAATACTCTGCACCCTCTTTACTGTGCCTCGAGAGGGGAGTTTGTGTATTGTTCTTGTGCAGTGTACAGAGAAAGACATTTGCTGAAGTAATTGCTTGTGTAGAGCCGCACGTTGCTCATTTTCCTCTGCAAAAAGAAAAAGACTTTTCAAAAACTGGTCTATGTGGTTTGCTGGTGCTGTGGACTATGTGCAGCCAGTCTAACTGCAAAAATAACATGTTCAGTTCACTCCAGTGCCTTTCGCTTCCATTTCTTTCAACTCATTTTGCGCCGAAATGTTCTGAAGTGTCAGACGGCAAAAGTTTCATGACATTCAGAGACGAGGTTCAGTGGGCATTTAATCAGTTTGAGACAAAACCACATAATTATAAGTCGCCACCGGATTCATTAGTAAGATGTACAGTGTGTAAAGCATCTCCTGTAGGCCGTCTTAATGGTTTAATTGTGACTGGTCGTGGTTGATTGCAGAGCGCGGTCTGATTTCCCTGCTGGAAGGGAAACTCTATTCCACCCAGGATTAGGCACCATTCTCTCCTGCTAGAACAATGAGCCAAAGATGGCAAAGAATGTATTTTTCACAAAGGAATAATTAATTTATCTCAACTATTAAAACTAGAGGGAAATTAGGGGATGACTCTGAATGGGTGCCTCAAAGGAAAAGCTTTGTTTGTTCTTTGGCTGTTTTTTAATGAGCTTTTCAGAAATGAGCAAGAAAAATTACTTACTTCCCTCACCCGTTTTTTTTTTTTCTTCTTCTTTCTCTCTTTCTTTATATATATATTTTTTTAAAATATGATCTTCGCAACAATAAAAAGGGAGGGATATTGTTGCGGGATCCCTGTGGAAAACAGCCCTATCCCTACCCACCTATAGTAACTCTTCAAACAGAGCTGATGGACGAAAAAACACAACAATATGAAGTACAGTTTAAATATTTAAGGCCCATATGAAGTAATACATATCAAACTCAATTGATTCCTGGGAGCGGAGGTGGAGGATTCCTCAAAATGAAGTGTGTTCTAAAAAAAAAAAAGCTAGTAAACTAGCTGCTGAGAGAGAGGCGCATATAAATAGTTTAATAGTACCATGTTATTACCAAGTCTCTGAATTAGAGCCCTAAAGCATTCTGGTACACATACAAGCATATCTATTCGCTAATATCTTTGAGTGATGTAAGATTTAGGTCTGAAACACAATAGCGGAATGTGGTTACTCTTCTAAATGAACACATTTTCAGTGAATTATTCTATTTGCAGTCAGTTTTAAGAAGCAGCTGATAACTAATACAAATCCTAATGGAGTATATCAAAAACATATTTCCATATTATTTCTTTATTAAATTATTTACTTACAAGCTGCCCTTTTACACCGTGTCAACATTTTATAAATGGGTTCAATATCATTTATAATAAAATCTTGCATTAACTTGCAGATGATGTTAAGAACATTCTTTTTTCTGCCATGAAGTTACTTTTTTGAGGGCCTGGTGCAACAGTGACACTATTCTGATATTGCATTTCTTCCTTTTTTTTATTTATTCTAATATACACACCACATAACAGCCTATGAGTGGTCCTGACAAGGCCAGACAACTGTGTCAGACTCTCTCCAAAGCGGTAGGTCTTGTGGCGTGATGTGCAGTGGTTAGTACCTTCCAAAACATGTCCAAGGAAGGACAACCAGTGACCTGACAACAAAGTCTTGGGCGCCTAAGGCTCATTGAAACACATGGGAATTGAAGTCTAGCCTGCCAGGTCCGATCCCTCAGAAGAGCTACTGTAGTACAAATCGGTGAAAATGTTAATGTTAGTTTTTGATAAAAAGTCGTTAAAACACAAAGTGTATCACAGTTTGCTGTGTGTGGGGCTGAATCGCTGCAGACCAGTCAGTGTGTCTAAGCCGACTGCTGTCCAACACCAAAAGGACCTACAATGGGCATGAGAGCGTCAGAACAGACCTGGACCATGGAGCACTGAAAGAAGGTGGCCTGGCCTGATGAATCCCGTTTTTACATCATGTGGGCGGTTAGGAATAAAGCAAATTGGCAGAGGCGGTGTGACATAACTTAAAGGACTTCACTGATCTGCTGCTAACATTTTGGTGCCAGATACCACAGCACACCGTCAGAGGGCAGAGATCATAGTTGTTTTGGTGGCAAGAGCGGGGCTTACACAATATTAGGTACGTGGTTTTAGTGTTATGCGAGATTGGTGCATATGCAAAAAAATGAGGCCAGCTTTAAGGCTCACTTTGTACCCAGTCCAGTAACAAAAAGTGGATTTAGCCTCTTATTTGTAAACAATGAAACATGCATGAAAAACACTTTCAGTTTTGTTGGTCCTGCAGGTTTACCCTGCTTTCCTCTGTTAGATGGATAGATGTCTAGTAAAGTCTAAAAAACACACAAACCGGGCTGGAATATTGTTTAGGACCCTGAAACACAATGAAGTTTTTTACCTAAAAAATAATAATTCTATAATATAATAATAATAATAACAATAACAATAATAATTGTTTTTGTTATTGATATAATTATTATTATTGTTGATGTTGTTGTTGTTGTTGTGGTTGTTACTATATTAGTATTAATATTATTTTAGAATCTTATGTTTAACTAGATACGTCATTAACATATGACATAATATAGTGTCATTCCATTACTACTGAACCGTGAATATTTAAGATAATCACAATTTCAGTGTTAAAACACTAGTATTATGCCTTGTGAGTGATTTGTAATGTATGAGTCCTTACATTAGACACCATACATACCTTTTACAGTTCATAATGACTTGATAATTAGTTGATTAGGTAATAAAGCCACAAAACTTTGTTTTTTTTTCAACCCCCCCTTGTAACACCCTGCATGTATCTCTGCATGTCATGAATTTATTGAATTTTTTTTTTTTTAACGATTTACTAGCACTTTTTATTTACTACCATTATTATCAATGCATAAAAACTCAGGAATGTGGCTTTAGTGGTGGTTTTAGAATAAATAGTAAATAAAACATGTTATTTGCATTGTGTTCATCGGAACCCGTTGTTTGTATCACCAGCATTTTAAATACACCCAAGCCTGTGGGCTTCTCTACAATGAATCATTTCACATCAAACCACTCTGGATAACTGAATTATGCAGAAATCTGTGAAATTTCTTCTTTAACCCTAAGCCTAACACTCCCTAACACTAACCCTAACTTAATCCCAACCAAAACCCAGCACTTACCCCTCACCCCACACAAAATTAAACCCCGAATCAAACCCAGACCACACCTTTAATGAGTTTGTTATCTATATTCCTAGGTAACAGTTCCTCTAGATGAGCCATAGGAGACCTTTAAATCTGTGACTTATTTATCATGGATGAAATTCAGTGATATTTGTGGTCTATTATGGAGCTTACCCTGAGATGACTTGACATTAACCTTTTAGTTTTTGTGTGTTTTTTGATTAGAAACTATAATATATGACCTGCTTTGTTCAGGTGAACTGGTCCATCTATGCTGTGTGGATGGGTGGTGTGGTGCAGAAATATTGAACAGCATATTACAAGATGGATCAGTTGTTTCCCAGCTCTCTAGGCTGAAAAAAAAGCCTGAAGTCATTCCTTTAATATGCTGTAATCGATCGCTCTGATCAATCCTGTGTCACTGAGAGCAAATAAGTGAGCTTAATTAAATACTAATAGATAAGTCCTTAATAAATGGCAGAGTGGTCCTGAAGGAAGCAGCCAAAACAACAGAGTGACTCGGGCGGAGGGTTCGCAAACAGAGCTAAACATTCAGGAGAAGCTCCATCCGCTCTCGTCTTTAGTGTGCAATTATACATTATGTATGTCATTAAAAGACGATTAGAGGCCCTCATATGTTAGTTTCTCAGATCATTTGTTTGGCGACGCTTGTTTGTAATTACATTGTTGTAAACAATGATAAAACTGTGATGTCATGCATGCAGTTGGGTAATTGGCTACTCGCAGCGTTGTGGACTAATTTGTTAGATTAGAGTGAAACTATTCAGCGGTTTCCAAACTGCAGTGCGCAGATCCTCAAGGGTGTGTGAGGCATTTATTTTCTGGTTAAACACTTTTTTGTTTCATGACAATAACATATTTATGTTCTACCAGCTAAATTAATTCAACTTGTTCCATAATTCTGTTAGTTCACATCCAATTGACTTCTTCATGCTCTGCTCACCAATGCATTCTCAATTAACAAGTTCCTCCTTTTTATTTGTACAGTTTTCCTCTGCACTGCTTACAGCTATTAAAATGTTTGACATCTACAGTTCAGCTTCTTTAGCTGTGTGCTGGTGCTACAAGCACTGCATAGCACTGTTAAGTGATCTTAATCTAACTTGCTAAGGTCTATGTTTTCTTACCCTGCACTGCAGTCTATAAAAACACACCATAGGCCTCATGGTTTTAGGTGTGTGTGAGATGTAGGCCTGCTGTCACTACAGTGCTAAATCGTGGGATATCAGCATTGTTCGCTACATATAGACTCATAAAGAAGCAAAGTCTTGGCTAATCATCTGCTACTGTGGTAAGGGGAGACGTGGTTGTTACATTGTTTCTAGCCTCCCTGGTTAGTTACAGTAACACAGTCCAGCCGGGCAGACCTGGAAACTTATTGTTCAGTAATGAATTGCTGAATTGAATAAGTAAAATGATCTAAATCTTAATGTATGTCAGTGAAATTATTAATGTAATAAACTGCATTTGTTAGAGAACACTGGTTGGCACTGGCAGACATAGGGGTCAATGGTACTGAAAGACTCTGTGACTGTTTTCATCACTGTTAAGATTATTAACTCCCAGTTTCCTGCAATGGGTAATCGATACTTGAAACAAATCCCAGTTCATCCACAAAAAGCATAATTTGTTTGATACTGTCAGTGGCCTGCCTTCACTCAGGCCGGAATCTAATCCCTGCCTTTGTTGCTTTGTGACAGAAAAATGGCTTTCCACTTGGTACAGGGTAATAAAAGTATGTGGGCTGGATCATTACCGTAATTGTACGTGAATTCCAGCAAGGCCCTACTCCAGCTACGCACAAGTAGGGCCTACTGTGTGGAGCACAAAGTTAATGAAACTCTTACTATCGGTCAGGAAAGATATTAACAGAAAGTGTTCTTATTATCAGCAATGCAGTTTTATTCATACTAAGCTTTGGTGTCACCTTAAACACACACACACACACACACACACACACACTCACACACACACCTTGCTGAGCCCTCTCTCTCTGTAGGGCCCGTAATTATGTTGATCAGAGCAGGCGCGGCCTTCAGAACAACATCACTCTAATGAAAGCTCGCTAATCCTTAATGAGTCACTATGTCTTGTGATAAATTTCATAATTATTCAACCCAGCGCGACGGGAGACAAAAATTCATCAGTCAAAGCAAATTAGCCCAGCTCCATTATAGAGCAGCGGCATCTTGCAAGGACGCTCACTTTATTAGGCCTGTACACCCATTGCAGTAATTGGGGGCATATTTCACTTGGCGGAGGCCCCACTTCATTCAAGGACTGCTTTTATCTTTTTTATTTACCCTGACACCTTACAGGGTGCTCTGCTGTGTCGACCTGCAGCAAGGAAACGAGACAAAAAAGTGCAGAACGGTTTTTGAGGACAGCGCCGAAGGACAAAACGTGATTTTCTCTACAGATTATTGACAGGAACGAAATTGAAATGATTGCGGATCAGCGCACGTTTGTACGTGGAGCCATGCGCCTCAATATCAGTGGGCTTTACAATACCAGTCATTTTAAGGACGCTTATCCACAAAAAGGCAATCTTAATTCCTTTCAGGATTTTTTTATGAGAACACATAAATAAAGCTTCTTTGTGGTATTTGGTGTGCTGTGTGCAATATTTTTCAAAATAAAAATAATGCACTCGCCAGACTCCGAAAATGCAATTCCTGAACCTCGACTTTTACTTCGCTCACAAAAAAAAGAATAACATAACATTTATGAACACCGTGTCATAGTCACAGCCCAAGTACGGTTCCAATTCAAAGTTCGCATCTGGCCAGGAACAGATGATGCGTCCTCGATTCGTGAGTTTCATCAACAATGCATAAGGATAGTCAAGTTCCCAGAATGCATTTCACAGAAAGTGGCAGCAGTACAGCATTCACAGGCACCCACAGTAAATACAGACGTTTTAAAAAGAAAACAGATGTAAGCAGTGTGGCGTATTATATAATTTAATTTCGTTGTATTTCGTAATATTAGTAAAGTATCAAAAAGGTGAAAATACAGGCCACACTCTTCTACATGGAGTGAATGTACAGCAACTCCTTCTTTAGTTTTTCATTGGAACTACAAGAATAATGTAGTTCCAGTGAACCCTACCCCTAACCCTAACCCTAACCCTAACCCTAACTCTAACCTTAACCCTCAAACGGCTTGAAGATTCCCCCTCGTGTTTT
>JBBPDH010000104.1:7417446-7427527 GCA_037974565.1 Clupeocharax schoutedeni
TGCGTAACTTCAGTTCAGCTTCAGAAATGTAACTTCAAAGGGGTATGGAACAATCATGTACCTTACAATGAACACTGACGCTATAACCTTGAGGGGACAGCCACAATCACAGGGTTTGGACCTTGAATTGTTTGTTTCTGACAGTGTAGTGTAGGTATAAATGCTGAGGTCTAAAGACTTCAAGGGATTCAAACAACAATTATTATTTTCAATCAGGTATTGACTCCGCTAAGCTGACGAAAACATATTTTCTAATCTCAACAGAAGCAATTTGCAGTCAGCTGAATGATTAAAGTCAAGTCCACAAACGATCCAAATATTTATTTATCAGATTCCTTGTGCTTTAGTGCCCTGTAATTTCCAGCAAACACTGAATGTTTAATGAGTATTATTATTATTGGTGAGGAGCTGAGAAGTCTGAAGAGCAAGGCCTAGTTGTGCTGCACTGTGCTATGTGTGTGTGTATGTGTGTGTGTGTGTGTGTGTGTGTGCGTGTGTGTGTGCGTGTGTGTGTGTGTGTGTGTGTGTGCGTGTGTGTGTGTGTGTGTGTGTGTGTGTGTGAGAGTGTGAAATCTCTTCAATCAGACCGTGTCATTTGACCAGGCTAATCTCCTCTTCTTACAGCTCATTACAACTGTGTTTGTCCAAAACAATGGCCCAAAGTAATGAAAAAGGCTGCTGGGAGCCTGAGCTGATTGGAAGGTAATAAAAAATCAGGACAGAGTGGAAATGGCATCACACACACACACACACACATGCATACGCTCTCTCTTGCTCACTCATACACACACAAAGTCTGAAAATGGCATCCTTATCATCCCTGTTTCATTTAGATTTGATTACTGTCGGATTATAATGCAATCACAACAGTGTGTGAGAGGTAGCTATGGGAACCGGTCTTAAGCGTGTATCTTGCCACAAATCTTAATTTAAGTTTGAACACTCCAGATCCCTCAGATACAAGAGACAAGGGGAGGGGGATGGACAGAAAAGAGCTGGAGGAGGTTCGCAGTAGTGGGAATGAGGGATGGAGAAGGAGAGAAAGAGAAGGGGCGGAAGGAGGGGGGGATGCAAAGACAGGCGTTTTCTTGTCTGTCCTGTTGTATTTCATATGCGATTCAATTTGTCTTTCAGAGAGAAAATCAATTTCTGATGACAATCCTGTGCGCTGTAATGAAAGGCGGCGAGTTCCACGGGCCTGGGAAAGTTGCCGTTGGAGACGGGCGCTAATCTCGGCAGAATGAATCATTCACACTCTTATTTGGACATCTGTGTTAACTTTTTTCCCCCTTCTTTTACTGCCCCCCCAACCTACCGCCAAAGTTTCCCTCATTGGTGATGGTTTTATTAGAAGTTGTTGCAGGTGGCTGAAGGCTCAGAAGTTCTGCAGTGTTACTCATATAGGAAAATCTAGGCCAATAGGACTGTTTATTAAGCACTGCTGAGAAAAGAGCTGATCTAGGCTCAGTTTTTGCCGCTGACGTACACAGCTGAATGGACAGATGGGTGTTTATCTGAGAACAGAATCAATCCACACCTGATTATTTTAAATTATTTAGAAACACGTGATATTTTTACAACCCCAATTTCTAGCTCATCCTCTTCTGATGTGTTTTCATAATGACATCATCCTTCATCATCTAAATTCACTTATTTTTATCTAACATTATACAATTTTTATACCATTTTGCAAATGGGTTCAAATGTTGATTCATTTTTAGGAATCTGCATTGCAAATATTAACCCTTTGAACCAGAAAAACACATAATACCAGCTAAAAGAACACATAGGAACATGCAATAGAGAAAATTTATGTCTCTTGCTTTTTACCCTTCACTATGTATACCTATCAGCCACAACTTTACCTCTGACAGGTGAAGTGATTAACACTGATTGTTTTGTTTTAAATGGCTTAGTAAGTGAAGAATCAGAGAAAATGTGCTATAAAGATTGACTTTGGCTGGGGCTGAATGACAACTTGGTCAGAACATCTCTAAAATGTTCCTGCATTGATCAGGACGTACCAAAAGGGACCCGAGGAAGGACAAACAGTGAACACGTCACATGGACAGTCTAGGACAAAAGCTAGCCTGTCTGGTCCAGTCCCACAGAAGATATGATGTAAAGAGTCCATGGAGTGACAGTAGTAGCCTAGTGGGTAAAACACTTGCCTGAGAACGCAATGGCCACAAAAAATTCACATTTGAACCCCCACTTTCTGCTACTGAGTCCTTGAGCAAGACACTTAAGGCCTTGTTCACACGGACATCTGAACCAGGTCTTTTTTTGGTGTTTGCGACGCCAGGTGAGCGCCTATTGAACGACGCCCATTTATCTGCTCATTGAAGCAAGCATCCACATGGGCGTTCAGCACCGGCATTCGGCCGGCTGTGCATTCAGATGGCGTCAAACAAAAACTGCATGCAACATTTTCTTGGAGTAAAAATTCCAAGAAACGCAAGGAAAACATCGCTACAGCGTTTATATGTCGTTCGGTTGACATTCTGGAGGACTGAATATGTACCATGATTCTGTACGGCAACTGTGAAAAACCACTTCACATGTCTTTAAAAAAGCACAAAAAACATCCCTTTGATCTGACTTTGCGCTGTAAGAGGGTGAACCCAGTAGCAGCGGCAATTTTTGTTCCTCTCCTGCCTAAGGCGCCATATCAGGAGGATTTTTAAAACAAGAATGTAAACGGTGAGTTTTAATAAAGAATAGAGATCCACGTTTTCAATGCAGAACTATAAACCAAGTTGACACATGTGTAAACACTCTGGACAGAGTCATTACTGCCCCCACAGGTGAATACACCCAACTACAGATCGGGCGCCAGGCTGGCGTTATACAGCGTCAGACTAACGCCAGTTGAACGCCTTGCTGACGTCAATCAAGCATCGCTACCAAACGCCACAAAAACGCCTATGGCGTTCAGAGCGCGTTCATTTTGAACGTCCGTGTGGACGAGGCCTTACCCTCAGTTGCTCCAGGGGGACCATCCCTGTAGCTAATGATTGTAAGTCGCTCTGGATAAGAGCGTTGGACAAATGCCCCCTTTACCCATGCTGACCCCTGTTCACCACCAATAGTGCCTACAATGGGCATGAGAGCATGAGAACTGGAGCATGGAACAGTGAAAAACTTCTGTCCTGGTCTGAGGAATCTTCTTTAAGATCTTGTGGATGGCCAGGTGTGTCTGGGAGCTGATGCCTTGATAGATCAGACCTATTTTGGTGGCACAAGGGGGGCGGGGACCTATACAGTATTAAACTGGTGGAGTTTATGTTACGGCTGTTTTGATGTTAAGAACTGTCCCATGTTCAGAGTAGTTTAGCTATTCTAGTTACTGTATTTAATTATTGCTACATGGTGTTTTCAGCTATTTTCTTCCTTAAAACAAGTCATTAATACACTTCAGATCTATAAATCTATGCATCGGTCTTCCCTGCATTTATTCACAGAATGCTGATAGTATACAGTAACTGTTTATATGGTATGTGCAGTATGTATACATTTTATATATTGAGAGCTAAACTGTAGACATGGCACTAATAACACAGGTCAACAGGTCAAAATCATCAGAGATAAGTTTATGTGGGTTTTGTTTTGTTTTTCATGCTAATTTCAAAAGTTCTGTTTAGTTTTTCCTAGCATGTGATTTTTGTGATGAAGCTAGTTCTATATTGAATGATAGTTGGTATAATCAGCATATAATAATCATATGCTGAGTGTTTTTAAAGAAACAGTGGTGTCTGACTGACACTGATCATTATATCTATGCCACAGTGTGGCCTGTCTGACTTCACACTAAAAATATTGAAACAGTTACTTGATTGGTGCCTGTGGTTTAATAAAAAACGTATGCAAGTCTATTGCAAATCTAATATTACTCATAATTCAAAAAGTTAATGTGACTGAAAAAACTAAAAGCACACCTGAAAGCAACACGAAAGCGGTTTCTAATGATTACATATAAAATTGTTGAACTGTGTAATCATATTTGATTAGCTGATATATAATATATATGAGTTTCTGCAAGCAGCCCACTGTGTTTTTAGCAGCATATTAGCAGCACTAACTTCAGGCATTTCACATGAAGGTTTATTGTCTGTTGTGGATTAAACAGAGACAAACTGCTCAGGTGTGCACATGCACATATAACAATTCTAGACTTTTTAAAAATAAAACCAGAATATTGTGTTACTAAGTGTTAGTCCTTTTGCAAATATACATGTCCACTGCAATTGTACAGCAGTTGTCCCTGTAGTGGAAGTACCACGGCCAGAAAAATAGACAGAAGCTGGTGAGCTCAAAAACAATGATTTGAAAGCACAGAGCGTCTGATCAATAGAAAGTTAATTAATGAAGTGAGCAGGACCACTGGCTGCTATAGATTTCTATGGGGCCTGTGTTCCTGATAGAGCTCCCAACACACAAATGCCGCCACTGCAGTTCACATCACACAGGACTTTTTTTCTTATGCCAAGAAAATGCCTATCGTTCTTGCTCCTAAACATAAAACCTGAACTTAATATTTCTAGCTTTCTTAACCATCCTTTAGATCCCTAGACAAAGGCTATGTAATAGAAATCTGAGAGATATGTCTCAACCAGAAAATTTCTCAGAAATGTGAAGTAAATCTAAAATAGATGGAGACATTTAACAGACCTCATGTATATGAAGGACATTCTGCAATCACTTTAGATGCTAATAGTGAACATCAGTCCCATAGAGCTGATGGCTTTTAGGCACACACACACACACACACACACACACACACACACACACACACACACACACACACACACACAAACCGACGTTTCTTGTGTGTGTCAACCTACTTGGTCAATAAATCTGAAGTGTTTGTGGGGTTTGGAGCGAAACTTCATATGTGGAAAATGCTGCATGTAAAGAAAGAGTTAACTGAAGTATAGAAGACTGAAATGGAGCATGCTCTATTGTAAGTCATGCACAGCATTGACATAAAGCAGTCAAATCGACGTCTTTTTACTGATGAATGCCATTGTGCTATAGTTAATAATTCAAGCTCTAATAATGTGCAAGTAATTTATAAAGACCTTAAGATTTAAATGTGAAAATTTTACACATTAGTCTTTCAAAAGGACTTGACCAGTGCACTGGTCTGATTAGGTCTTTGGTAAAAAACATTTCAAGTGTGTGTGTTTGATTGACTCCTAATTATGAAAGACAGCAGCTCACATGAACAATTGTATGAAAAATTCACCGCGGCTCTTAAAAAATGCGATTAATAGGCAGCGTAAGAACATTGCTACATTGTTAAAGCTCAAAAGTTTGCACAGCAAGGAAGTTGGGTTTTAAAATAGAGCTGCTCGTGGAACGCTGACTCTGATTACAATTACGTGTGGCACTTTGCTGATTTGAAATCAATGAGGCCAAATTTCACAGGGGCCCTGTCAAACGGTGGCAATGAGCATCCCAGATTCATTCCCCACAATCAAAAGTTTTTGCTCTGTATAATTTCATGCAATCAGATTTCTCCACAGTCATCCAGTGCAATCAGGTAATCAGTGGGGCACATTAACAAGACAAATGGGGTTTAAAAAGTGGGTGCACTCTGTTTGTAGGAACTACCCATGGAGAAGGCCCCCCTCCCTCTTAGAAATGGTGAAATGCCACTGTATTTGCTTCAGCTGCTGCTTATGCACACACACACAAAAGTGTAATACGTTAAAATATATGCCATGATATATTGTATTTGCAGATTGCAAGATATTGTGCACATACAATGTCTTGAAATATATACATGCAATATATTCCATTTTAATATGGTCAGCTTTGGGCTTCGAAAAGCCTGTATTTCTGCTGAGTCTTATTGTTTATTTAGCATTGGCTCATTAAACAAAATTAATATTACACAATACTTACTATTACAGAGAAATCATACCCTACTAATTTAGTCTGAATGAGAGCAAATAAAAGTACATAGATGTAGATTTATTATTTAATCATTATTGGCTTAAAGAACCCCATGATTTAACACAAACATCTGAGACAAAATGTACACTGTTAGTCACTTTGGCTGATCAAAACTCTCACCTAACCTGAATAGGAATGCCCACTAGGTCCCAAGTTCATCAACTCAATGTAAACATCATTATTCCAAAGCCAACACCCACACGCTGCATAACCAACAATACTGTGTCAAATGAGTATCAGTGTGTTCCCAGGAGTGCGTTTGCAGGTAATTTCCAGCGCAGCTCTTTATTTTGCGTTTTCGAGTTAAAAACTCACAGTCAACCTATTAAAAAGAATGTGTCTTTTAGGTGCCCTTTTCAAACTGAGAGGGTGGTATTTTGAACCAAACTATGATTTCTCTCAGCGGACACACACTGTCATTATCGTGGCTTTAAACCGGCTCTGAAAATAATGAGGCAAGACAATGTGAACGTAACAAAGACAACAACGGCAGAATGAAAAGAAATGGGGCCTCGTCTTAGCCCTTGGGGAACTCCGCCGTGATTCTAATTAAGCCCTTCCTGAAACTGAACCCTCGGGTCGCACCAGTGTCTCATCTGGGGCTTTATGTGGGCCTTACAGCTGATAACAATGCACAACAGTCGAGAACAAGCCACTCCCAGCTCAAAATGTCCATCGACCATTAGCAACTGCAGTGCATATGGAAAAGAAGAGGCGTAAACTAAGAGTTAACGGAAAGGTTGAGGAGGGAGAGGCATGTTTAGTGCGAGTCTGATTACTCGTATGAAACACTGCGGGCCGGTGCCAATAGTTCCCTGGGTGGTTATAGGACTTAATTAAACTCAGGCTATACCCAGACAGCTGAGCCTTGATCTTGACAAGCCTAAAGTCTGGTCGAATATTGCACACCTAATGCATCATATTTGCAGATGGATCTATCTGAGCGAGTAATATCTGATCCCCTGGCTCTTATCTACAATTTGCCAGACCTCAGATCGTTGGGCTATCTTTCATTTTATTCATTGTGTGCGGGAGGGTAATTGCCCAGAGATAAGTGCTTACTCACTCTACTCTCTCTCTCTCTCTCTCTCTCTCTCACTCTCTCTCTCTCTCTCTCTAGCCCATGCTTGAACATTCCAAAGGCAGTCGTCCTTGGATATGGGCCCTATCCTTGGTCATTTGGATGGTCATTTGGATTTGGAGCTAAGGCTCCACGGTGCTGGTCTGCCACTCCGAGCCAATCTTTCAATCAGCCACCTTATTTACCCCTGCAAAGCACCACTGCCCGGCATCACTCGCCAATGGCAGCCTCCCGACCAGAATTTTGAGCTGAACGCCTGCAAACATCCGCAGCATTCAGGCTAATAACTCGTCTTCGTCTCTGAGTAAGACGAGAGCTGGATCATTGTTTGCCCAGGTGGTGTGATTCTCTCTAGAACTGGCTGAAAGCTGTAAAACCTGAAGCAGAAGCATTATCGTTTATTCGCAAAACATATTGCAGATTCAAACGTGTCTTTAATCGTAACAAAAGGAGATACTCCGAGAAAACACTTGCTTGGAAAAGAGGAAGAACGAGTGCGGAGAAGTGTGCAGATCATTTGTCATCACCGTTTTAACATGTTTTGATATTTGCCTCATATTCAATTTGCATTTTTAATTTGTCTGCAGATGATACACTCTCTGATTAATGTGCAATTAATTAACGACAAATTCAGACTGATATCAAATATGGAAAGTGCCAGTGGCTTGACTGTAAACAAGTCTGAACTCTATCACAAACTCAATTTCACATACACATGTATGCATTTACAGGATAAACATTTAGGTCCCAGTGGGCATCTCTACAGACAACAACGTGAGCCTCTTGTGGGAGATCTCACTCACATATGGTGTTACAAAAGAAATAAATTAAATCAAACAAAATTGAATAATGTCAAAAACACACAAAGAACCACACTAGAATCCTGGGAACAGCTTACTGAGAAAACTCACATAAACTCACGGCACAATGCTTTGGCTAAAATTGCGACCATTACATGGCAATTACACTCCATGATTTCAAACTTTTTAAAAACGTTCTCTTCTTTTCTCATTCAAAATGACTTGGAGCAATTTCCAGGAGGCCTGCTTCCTGGTACAATTAGATAATGGAAATAAATAGGCCTTACATGTCTAATAGGATGAGAGACTGAAAATAGGAGTGTAAGTGCCTTTTTATAATGGCTTATGCAGAGGGAGAGGGGACTATTGATTGCAGGAAATGGTGATCTTATCTGTTGCATTAGCGTGGCGAAAGCCTGTCCTTTGTAATCTGGATTATTCAACAATGGTGCCTATATTCTGCCTTTCGAGCAAAATAGATTAGTCTTTTGCATATGTGTACCCATTCCATTCTGCACGTATTATGGTGTTGTTTCACAGAACATGCAAATGTACTATAAACTGACAGAATTAAAAGCACTAAAAGTGAAGATTATCACAAGAGAATTGATTACCACAATACACAGGCATGGGGTCAAAGGGTGGGATATATTAAGCAGCAGGCTGATATGTTAGTAACAGTTACTTAGGGGTAAGGGTGGCCTAGAGGTAGGATACTTGCCTCTGGACCAAGAGGTCATGGGTTCGAATCCTACCTTCAGCACACCACCACTGGGTCCCTGAGCAAGACCCTTAACCCCGAGTTGCTCCAGGGATACTGCCCCCTGTAGGTAGGGAATGGAAGTCGATCTGGATAAAAGCGTCTGATAAATGCCGTAAATGTAAATGTAAATGACAAGCTTGAGGATCCAAGGGACTTTGAAAGGGGTAAGACTGAAATGTCTGTGTCAGAGCTTACTAAGTGTCATAAGCACATAAGCATCAGAACTGCACCATAGAGTAATGGAAGGTGACCTGGTCTGATGAATCACATTTTTTCTTTCCTAGCTTACCTGGGGAAGAGATGGCACCAGCATGGACTTTGGGAAGAGGCAGTGTGATTCTTTGAGCTATGTTTTGCTGGGAATCCTTCAACATACAGCTCTGGAAAATAATTAGAGACCACTGCAATTTATTTTTAAATCAACATTTATGTGAGAATGATGACCATTCCATGTCAGTGTCTGTTAAATTACTACACAAGCACTTCATTCTGCTTTATGAGGGACTGATTGGTGATCACCTGAATCTTATTAATCAGGAAGAGTATAAAACCACTGCTGTAATCACTCTCCTCTCACAATGTGAGTTGACAAAAGTGACAAAGGTAATTATTGCCAGTTTGTTTAAGAGTGAATTATTCAAGTTCTGTAAACACTCATGATTTCTCTTATTTTTATATTTTGTCATTTCCTTTAAAATTATAATTTTCTATTTGGAAATTAGGGGAGAAATATTGTCAGCAGTTCAAGGCAGAGCTGTTCAGTTCAATACTTGCACCCATAAGGAGTGGGAAAAGAAAGCGCATATTGTTTGCAGTTGTCTCTCTTTTTTTTCAAAGCTGTATATGTGGATGTTACTTTGACACGTATCACCTACCTTGCAGGCCATAATCATTCACATTTACAGCATTTAGCAGACACTTTTATCCAAAGCGACTTCCATTCCCTACTACAGGGGACAGTCTCCCTGGAGCAACGGGGAGTTAAGGGTCTTGCTCAGGGACCCAGTGGTGGTCTGCCAAAGGTAGGATTCAAACCCATGACCTCTTGGTCTAGAGCAGACTATTCAACTTCAATAGCAAGTGGGCCGAATAAGAAAAACACTGGGGGTTCGGTGGGGGGAATATCGTGCTCTCCAGACTGTCGTTCCCGGGGGAGCTAAAGCTAAAGCTACAAAATTTTCCCCTCGCTGTGTGTGTGTGACCAGATTTTCTTTCGTTACTGCCAGCTCTGCTCTGCTTTAATACACATATTTTCTGACAAATCCCGCATCTTTTGTCGGTGAATGGCTAATAATACCGCAATTTCTGTGCTCGGATTGGCTAATTTTATACAGCACACAGCGGATAACAAATCTTGGCGGAAGTAGCGGAGGACGACCAGCCAATCATGATCAAAAACTAGAGATGAGCTGGATACTCGGCTGAAACGAGTATCCGGTACGGATAAAGCACTTTTGACGAGTACGAGTATCATAC
>JBBPDH010000104.1:7439374-7450431 GCA_037974565.1 Clupeocharax schoutedeni
TTAAGCAGTGAACAGTTATGGACACTCATAGTATTGTTCTGTTGAACTGAGTACAAACGGTGCTACCAGAGAAATATCACTAAACGAGCTCCGGTTGCTACTCGCTAACAAGCAGCGCCGTGTAGATCTGCCTGGGTCCTAATGCCTACCTGCTACCTACAGCAGCTTCAACAGCCACTACATCATTTTAATTCAATAATGAGAGACTTATTATTTTCAATTTCAATTCATAGTCTTGTTTCTATTTGTAAAGTGCGTATCTGTGCTCTCAGTGATATCTTGAATGAAATGTTTGGATATATAAATTAAAAAATAGTAGAATAATGACTATATATTTAGGGTGGCTTGGGATCATTTTGGCAGGGGGGGAGCTTCAGACCTTTGGCAAAATTCAAATGAGCCATTTTAATCTAGTTTAATCTAGATTAATTCCAAGATTACAGTGAGATTAATCTAAATTTAAAAAAAATAATCTATGCCCACCTCTAATTTTTATCTAAAGCAATTTTTTGTCTGAACAAAAAAGTTTCTATTGACTGCCTCATACAATATTTTCTGTGTAGGAATTTACATAAACATTAAAAAAAAGTTTTGCACAGAGAGCTACAGTATATATTTTTATATTTTTTTATCCAAATACAACTTAACATTACTACATTTATATTATACAGTGTACTTATAATTTAAGAGTTTCATAGTAAAATGCTGAAACTGACTAATAACAGAACGTTTCTTTTTCTACTAAAGGATCCATCATAATAAAACATTGATATGGCCTGTATGTGCAAAGCCCACTGACAACAGTATATTTCAGGAAAAAAAAAACGAAAGTAAAAGTAACTTATCATGCCTTTTGAAACAAAATCCTTGATGTATACACTTTGTCTAAATTGATTTTCTGTCTTATATGGTGGGAAAGAGGCTTCAACAAACAGCCAAACTATGTTTGCTTTTCAGACATCATTTAATCTGTAATACAAGGAAGTTTGTATATCATTTTATTGACATCTAATTTAAAAAAGGGAACAGTTCCGTTTTTTCTCTCTGAGTAAGTGACACATTCTTTGGGCTGAATGTGTGACTACATGTATCAGTTATTCATCGTTAAAGGCTGAAATGAAGAGCAAGTGAAGGTTTAAGTTAGCGGCATGGAGCAGTTTGGCTAGAAGTTTGTTCACCGGGATCTAATCTGACCCAGACTCAGCCCCTCCGCCCCCCCACACACACCCTCCATCCTGTTCCTCAGGGTGTGCCACTGATCCAGGACCTTCATTCCTCCGACTAATGCTCAGCTTAGGAGTCACGAGTGAAAATAAGAAACATACACTGGATCCAGACCGGCACTGGGGAGAACTCAGGTCACAGTGTATTGATGTAAGTGTAACTGATGTAGCTCTATTACTACACAAGCTGCTTTTTCATTTTCAGTGTCAAAGCAAGAGACTATTTTTAAAATAGTCATTTTGAAAGTATCAAAAAATGTGCATAGCCTGTGATTCATTCTGGGAGTTTGGTGCTGACCTCTTTAATGCAGTTAAATCTGTGGCCAGATGAGCTGCAGGGTGCACAAGGCCACACTGAAAGATTGAAGCAGCATGAAGAATCACAGCTTTCTGTTTTCAGTACATAAATGATGCATGAGGCTTTCTCTTCCAGTGACTGTATTGTTATTTTTTCCAAGTGAGTTTTTGAAGCGTGTGAGCTCATTAAGAGCGTAATTTGGACCTCATTTATCTTGAGTCATCAGAACACCAACCACGACTGATGTGTGACTCAAATCCTCATGTGTTCCTGTTCAAAATGACTCGTTGTGAGACAAACTAAAGGAAAATCTGACTTTTCAGGTTTTTTACATTCCCATTATTTTCATATAAAGTAAATACAAGGAAAAGCAACAGAGTGGGAGATCATAATAAATGGAGAAGAACAAAATACGTGGCAAAAAGAGTAACTCTGAAGCTACAAATCGAGCTCAGGCACTCCGATTAGCACCATGGCTGCAGTGTTTTGCTTACTATCGTATAAACTAAAAGCAGCAACCATTTTTTACTGCATGTTATACAGTGTCAGTAACTCCGTGCCAAATTATCACTTATAATTGTTTAGTAAATCTGTAAAGTGTAGATATTTGACTAGGTGTTGAGGGCAGAACTTCAGGACATTACTTACCACTACTTCAGAATATGTGCTGGAACTGAAGTCATTTGTTGTGGTATTTCCGTGTGTCATGCAGTACGACCTTGATTCAGATCCAGAATTTCTCTCCACGGTTCGAGGCTCGTGATTGCTCAGTGGTCTGCTAGAGCCAAGAGACCAAATGTCCAGCAAAAGCTTATAAATAGATAATTCATGTGAAATGATTGTGGTATGGCTCATGCATATTTTTCACTTGTCATGTGGACATAGCAATGGCCTGCCACCAGAATGGAAATCCCTGCCCGGCTGAACAGTGAGGCCTGCTCCTAGCCTTGTTTTCAAAAATCTGTAAGTGATTTTGAGGTGCGGCACATGTTGCCAGATCTGTGCTCTTTTGGGTCGTAATGCATTATGTTTGCGAGAAGCTTATATTTTTGGATGATTTATCTGTGCGGATTTGGCCATTTGCCTCCGCATCAGATTCCCGCTGTCAGGCAGAGCAAGAGGACACTGCAGAATAAAATGCAGCCACATAAATAATCCGCTAAATTTATATCCGCTGCCTCGCAGGAGCCCTGCAATTCTCATTGATATCAGGACACTGCTGCACACATAGACGCTGTGTTTTTCAAGCATCCTCACACTCTCTTAACTTCCCTGTTGTGGGATAAAAGGGCTCCAACCGGATGCTCAGATTTCACAATGATTTTCTTTCTTTCTTTTTTTACTTTCAAAAGGCCATGAAGCCTTTCTGAGCATGCAGGCCTCTTTTAG
This sequence comes from Clupeocharax schoutedeni, assembly GCA_037974565.1. NCBI lineage: Eukaryota > Metazoa > Chordata > Actinopteri > Characiformes > Alestidae > Clupeocharax > Clupeocharax schoutedeni. The sequence goes on from JBBPDH010000104.1 coordinate 7,442,285, forward strand.
TGCTCTGATTCGAGACACCTGTCAGGGAAGTGGCCGTTCATAGCTCCGAGCACCTCTGATCTGGTTGCTCTTGAGATTCCAGTAAACGATACAGCCGGTTTATGGTCCCCCACTGACACCCCACCAACCCCCCTAAACCCCACCCTCCCCACACCGAGCACCATTGATATTGGCTTACGCACCATGATAGGATCGCAGTTACACGGTTGCATGGTGGGTCAGAGACTGAACCTGACACCCAGGGCCATTGTCGGTCACACCTTCATGTTTTATGGTGGGGATGGTTCAGAAAGTCTCTGCTTTCTTTATCCGAGCAGAGCTGGGTCTCGCTGCAGGGCCTGAGACTGCATTACAAAGCCATGGGAGATGTGATTCATTACGAGTCATAATACACTGGGCAAAAAGGGGACCGGTCTGCATCTGGTCAATGGTGGAATTCAACACCAGCCAACAGTGTTTGCAAGACAGCCTACACATTCATGGGGTCGTCTGGCAAAACTATCTGATTTACTCAATTTCAAACTCACCCTAAAACTTACTTGATCAGTCAAGTTTGCCTGAAGGTCTGTTTCTCTACTTTTGCTCTGAAGCTGTAAAGGTAAAGTGGTATAAGAAGCCAGTACCTTACTATTTTAACATCATCAGCTGCAAAACACACTTCTGCCTCAAACTGTGCAGAGATTGGGCTAATATTGCTTTCTTCCAATAGAAAGTAATTTAGTTCATTAACAGAGATAAGAATATGTCATAAAATTTCAAAACTCAACCAAACATTATTTTGCAGACTGTTCAACTTTAACCCCAAAAGTGATCTGCTCTTGGAGAACTCTCATGGAAAAGATAAATCTGGAAGTGGTGTGGAAAATACCGCTGACTCTTCAGGGAGCACTAAATCATCAGACGAAAGAAGTTTTTTCATCACGCAAAGGTTCCCCTGCATGACTCTCCGATTCTACAGGCTTGACCTTTTCCATTGCTGAAGCTGTTGATGCATGGGACACAGTCATACACACATTACATGCGGGAGCTACAATAGTGTCAAGAGATATGTAGATTACATTTAATCCTGGAAGAACAGCAACAGAGAGAGAGAGAATAAAGAAAGGATGAAAAATCTAAAGGAAAAAGAGACAAAGCAAGGGAGAGAAAGAAAGAAAGTAAGACATAAAGAAAGAATGAAAAACAAAGAGAAGAGAAAAGCGAGTGAAAGAAAGACAGAAACATAGACAGAGAGAGAGACAGAGACAGAGAGCGAGAAAGAAAGAGAGGGAAAGAGAGAGAGATCAAGAGAGAGAGACAGAGAGAGAAAATAAAGAAAGGGAGAGAACGAAAAGCAAGGGAGAGAACGAAAGAAGGCAAGACATAAAGAAAGAAAGAGAGAAAAACAAACAAAGAGTGAGAAAGCGAGAGAAAGAAAGAAGAAAGACAGAGAGAGAGAGAGAGAGAGAGAGAGAGAGAGAGAGAGAGTGGTTGGAACTGTGGAGTATTGTAATTAGTTGCACCTGTTTCCTTTACCGCTGCTCCGGTTTCTCTGTACAAACGTATTTAGATTAGCCATCAAAGGCCCAGCGGCCTGATCCTCCTCAATGCCCTCTTTGTTGCAAGTTGTCAAAGCAGCCTGCAGAAATGTGTGACCCAAGCACAAGAGGAGTTTTGGAAGTTCCACACAGAGAGTGGAGGGACAACACCCAGCCACAAGCTGCCTTACTCCAACCAGAAGAGAAAAAGGGGGGGCCAGTAGTGTCTCTGCTAGTTCTGCTGGATCTCACCTCATCTCCCTTTCACTCTTCTCTCCTCTCTCTGAAACTTGTTTAGGAATGTCAAAAATTTTTAAAAAGTTTCACCCACTAGTTCACAGAGGGTCTGACAGGTCTTCAAAAACATTTTTTGTCACCAGTCTGAAAACTGCTTAAACTACTTGTTTGCTCCATCCACCATGACACAGAAAAGATCTAGAGTTAGCATGAAATAACACCACACAGAACATTTAGAAACTCTGAAAATGCCTCAAGGCACTTGAAACTGCTACTTCTACTGCAAAACTGAAGTCTTTGGGACGAAAACTAGAAAGGAATGTTTTATGTAAACGTGGAAGCAGCACAACCTAGTGGCTAAAAGTAGTAACTGCATTCATCATTGATTTATAACGTTAGACATTAACCACTGAAGAGTTAATGAGTTAATTATTTAATGAATTCGTTCATTCATTCGTTCACCCAGTCACTCGTTTCCATTCTAATTAACATGTTTTATTGAAACATATACTGTAGAAACTGTAGAGCTTGCAGAATAGAAGAAATTGATTTTCATGTTAATGAATTCAGGCAATACAGGCCACAGGGTAAAAATTATTTAGCTTAGGCAAAATAGCCAATACAACTTTAGCCAAGGGCTGGAGCATCAATAACTGTCGCTCTGTCCAGTGTCCATTTGTGCATTTATCTAAATTAAGGGCCCCATTACCAACATAGATGTTTGAATGTATCTTATACATTTTATAATCTCTGAAGGAGCCACACATGAGTCTCAGGTCACCAGTGCTAAGTGTCCTCCCACAACTGGGCTATAGAGCAGTGGGGCTGTGTTCTCCTGAGTGGTTAAGCACCATCATGTACCTTTGAGATGAACTGGAGTGGTGTTTGCAATCAAGAAGTAAACAAATCCTCACAGCAATGTTCCAACATCTGTAAAGCCTTCCTAGAAGAGTAGAGACTGTTACTGCAGGCACAAACTCCCTATCAATACCCTTGATTTCATAAGAATTGTTGGATGAGCAGGTGCCTACAAACACTTGGATTATAATGATTCTAAAAGACTGTAAAACCAAACTACAGTATCATATAAAGGTCAGAACTATTCAGTCATGGAGTGGTGTTTCTTTGTGGCATGGACACAATAACAAACCAAACCGAGGTCTATGGCATTAGGTGTTTACTTGATGCAGCCGCCTCTGTAGTTTTGTGCCTCTATTGCTTTTTCTAAACAAACAAATTGCCCCTCTCATGCTCATGCAACTCAGGAGGTAAACAGAGGGGCGGCGGATTAAATTTGGTAATTACTTTCATGTGGAAACAGCCGATAAGTAGCCATCAAAATCACAGGAGCTTTCCCCCAGGAGCAGTTCTGCTTGAAGGAGGGAGGCTTGAAATTACAGTTAATCGTCCACAGTCTCATGAAGGTCAACACTCATTATACAGAGGTGTGGGGTGATGAGAAAAGTGCAGAAATAGCTAAAGTGAAGTATTTTCCCTCAGACAGCAATGAGAGGTGAGTATTGCAGACTTGAATGGCTACAAAGTGAAGGCCTGGTGCTGGGTAAAGACTTGGCTGTTGACTGTTTTATCCTAGCAGGGTCGAGAGAAAGAGTAATATGAGTGCTACACAGAGAGTGAAACAATGTTTTGTGTGTGTTTACGTCATTGTTTATATCTTCAAAAGCTACATAAAATGTTTGTACAATATATAATTTTCTTGGCCGACTCCTACAAATACACTAGTAGGCCTAAGTCCTCCCTGTCTTAAAAAAAGAAATAAGGTTTAAAAGATAAATAAGGTTTGTGTTGCTGTTTACTAGATGCTTACTATTATGGTCTCTACTGTGGTCTATATCTGGAAAAAAAATGACTAAGATCGGGCTGATATACATCTAGCCCAAGGTGTAGGTTCACTCAGCCAATTCAAAACGGTGTCAAACGTGCCGTGACATATTACATATTGTCATTCTCTAGATTCGTTCACCATTCAAGCCCATAACATCCAGCTCAACCTCTCTGTGGCCTGTGGTTGGTACTAGCAAGGATGGGTTACTGAATTTGACTACGAACATTTTTATTCACTTTGTGAGTCAAAGCCAGGGATTAATTCAGGCAACATATTTTTACTTTGTATATTTTTATCCTTCAGAACCCATTTTCATCTATTGTTCATGTTGTAGTGCTGCAGTGAGTTGCATAGTGATTGATTCTTTAACTTTCATTAGGTAATATTGCAAATAAATATGTGAACATTTTGTGACCAGTAGCTTGACAGCTCATTTTATTGTTCCTTGTTATTTTTGGGAATGCGTTTTTGATGGCGGTATGTATGACCAGTTTATGGATTATGATATTGTGACGAGCTGACAGTCGAGACTGGCTCCCATGAATCTTTGCGGGTTTGAATAGTGGTCGGTTGGTGGGTGAACTAGGCTTTTAGGGAGTAGCTAGCGGGCTGAGCTAGATGTGGGGAATGTTTGCTGTTGCAGTCTGTTAAAAGCTGACAATAAAACCGAGAGATTTGGAAGATCCGAAGCATCTGTCGACTCTCTCACGCTCGTCACATTGGTGTCAGAAGTGGGATGGAAGCTCTCAAGAAAGAAGTCAATGCACTGATGGATCAAGCTCTCGTGGAGAAGCGGTGCCGGCGCCATTGGACCCCCAGAAGGCCGTCAAGCTGCAGCGCTTTGGGGAGGAGCCGCTGGAGCCATACCTGGCGCAGATCGAGCTGGCGGCAGAGCACAAGGGGTGGCGCCCACATGAGGCGGTGGTCCACCTCGCCATGGCTCTGGATGGCGAGGCGCTACAGGTTTTGGCCGACTGCCCACACGAGGAACGCCGGGACATAAGCCAGCTGGTGCCGGCATTGCAGCAGAGGTTTGACCAGCCAGAGAGGGAAGAGACGCCGCGAGCCGAGCTCAGCGAGCGACGGCTGAAGGCTGGCGAAACGTGGGGCGTGCTTGTCGGAGATCTACAGAACTGCACGCGCCGAGCTTACTGGCGATTCTCGCCGTCAGTGCAAGAAGAACTGGCATTGCACACTTTCCTGTGCATGCTTTTGTCCGAACGCCTGCAACAGCATGTGCGGCTCACAGCACTGTGGTCACTGACAGAGCGCACTGAGGCCATACTGAGTGACAGGCCCAACCTCCCCTCGCAGCAGAGAGTGACGGCTGGAGAAGCAGAGGTGGGGGAGGCTCCAGAATGGACCGGGTTGGCCAGCACGGATGGCGTCATCCCCGAACCGACGCGTCCACGTCGGCCGAGAGTGTGCTACCGCTGTGGGCAGCCAGGCCACATAGCACGACGCTGTCCGGAGCCAGCACCAAGGGTGTGCTACTGTTGCGGGCAGCCTGGCCACATAGCACAACACTGTCCGGAGCCAGCGCCAAGTGGAAACCAGCAGCAGCCGGCAGGGAAACTGTGTGGCCCACAAGTGGGACGGCTGGGAGACACGGAGGGTCTCCGGGTGAAGTGCACCATAGAAGGAGTCCACTGCCGAGCGCTGGTGGACACCAGCTCCACCATCACGATTGTCAGGCCAGGGGTGTTGCCACACACTCAGCAGCAGAGTCCACTTGGTTGGGGGGAAACCAATGAGCAGCTCTCCACGGTGACCGGCGCCTGAACCAAGATGAAGGGGAAGCGGCAGTTGACCATCACCGTGAACGGAGTATCAGTCAAGCACGAGGTGTGGCTCACAGATGTGGTGGAAGAGTACATTCTGGGGCTGGACACGCTGGAAAAGCTGGAAGCGACTGTGGACATCGTGGCGGGCCAGCTGCACGTTGCTGCGTGGAATCACCCGTGCCGGCGGATCAGCAAAGACACCGACGCTGCGGTGAACTCAACTCACCAAGTGACTGGCCCGTCACCTGAGACATGTCAAGCAGTCCAGGAGCGGTTGCAGAGGGACAATGAGGGGCTCGACAAGAGTCAGTCGGCCGAGCGGAGGGTTGAGGAAAAGGAACGGTGACTTGAGGTTAGTGCAGCGGCTACCCCCAGACTGTGATCAGGTTGGATTCAGAGAGGCTGCGGCGCAAGCAGACGGGAAATCTGACCATGCGCCGGGGTGAGGCTGCAGGATTTCGCGACCCGGGCTCTTGTCTGGGTTTACTGCCCCTCCCGGAAAAAGGGGCGAAATTGAACAGTCACTAGAGAGGACCTGGAGAGGTCGTAGAGCGGCTGGGGGAAGTTATGTATCGGGTGCACCGGGACAGACTGGCTCTGTATCGACCAGAGGCCGGTACGAGGGGCTCTAAGGAGCCGGACACTGAAGTCGCGGGGTGAACAGTTAGGCCAAGGGGGGCAGGAAATGAGTGGTGAGGGCTTGAGTTCTGCCCAGGGGAACACACCACGAGCTCCCCGTAGACGGAACCTGCCAGCTTGTCTCAAGGACTTTGTGTTGGACTCGTGGGGTGGCCATGGACGGCACTCCCCCTTGGAGGGGGCTGTGTGACGAGCTGGCAGTCGGGACTGGCTCCCATGAGCCTTTGCGGGTTTGAATAGTGGTCGGTTGGCGGGTAAACTGGGCTTTTAGGGAGCCGCTAGTGGTCTGAGCTAGATGTGGGGAATGTTTGCTGTTGCAGGCTGTTGAAAGCTGACAATAAAATGAAGAGATTTAGAAGATCCAAAGCGTCTGTCGACGCTCTTTCTCACACTCACCACAATATATTATAAAGATTTATTATAATGAGTTCACATTTGTCTTCATAATGGACCACAGTGCATATTACAAATTCAAAATGTTGCAACTGGATCACAATATGATACCTATGAGAGAGAGAAAGAGAGAGAGAGAGACGATATTTTTTTTATCGCGCGATAAGAATCTCGTGCGTTAACGCCGTTATCGGCCCAGCTCTAATAATATTATTTCTTCATTTATTTATTTTATGCTAGGCTTTTCTAAGTTTTGGCAACACTTCCAACTCTTAGGCTAATAAAGCTGCTTAAGGTGAACTGAACTGGGGCAGGGAGTTAGTTTAAATGCAGTAATTAGGATAGTGAGATGTGGAGAGTATTCGGATGTGTGATCATGGAGCTGGGGACCAGTACAATGCCAACACAGCCAACAAAGCAGAGTCTGGGGAAGGTGGATAAATAATGTAAGCCCACTCCATTATCTGCTCCGCAAAGCTCATCAGCGCGCCTCTACAACCACCACAATTGAATTGCTGATTGCATCTCTCTCTCTCTCTCTCTCTCAATGGTGCAGAAGAGAAAGAGAAACAGGGAGTGAGAAAGATGAGTGTGTTTTCTCTTGTCAAGGTCAAACTGTTACAGGTCTGGCCTTCTGAAAAAAGGTTGAATTCCTAGACTAAGCTTAGTAGAGAAAGATTAGAAAATAATTAGCAGCGTGCTAATTTAGCAGAGGACTATTCTGAAAAGTTATAGCTCAGGAAACCGATGAGTGTCAGAAATGTGTTTCTTTAGTTTTGCACTGGAGCAATGAGGTTAATAAATCTAAATAGACAGGGGCCTATGTACAGCCTTTAGAATCAAACTAGCTGAATGTATAAATCACCACACTTTTGCATTAAACTACAACTTCGTAGTCATCTCAAACAAAAGTTGTTTATGTGGATCCGGATATGGTTTGACCCATTGATATGTAATAGTCTATAAAAATGCGTATAGAAACTATGTTGCATAACAAAAATGCTAATAGAAAAAACCTGAACACTCTATACTTTTATCCATCTATCCGCTATGTATAGGCCTAATGGGTATAGGAAATAATCACCTGCATTAAAGCATTCACATTTTGTTGCGTTACAGCCTGAAATGAAAACACTCGTATTAAAAAAAATCCAGCTGTACATACTCATTCAAAATTAGAACATCAAAGTGAAAGGTATGATAGAAATAGATCTCTGTTACAGAAATGTTCATTGAGATTGAATGGTGACCATTGATGGACTGTAATCTTCAAGTCATTCCACAGATTTTCAATAGGATTAAAGTCTGGGCTCTGACTAGGCCTCACAAGGAGATTTACCTTTTTTCATGCAGTGCACTTTGTCATGCTGGAAGGTAAACCTGGCAGAAGGCAGCAGGTTTTCTTGGAGATTTTGATGGTATTTTGCTCCAACCGTTTTACGTTCTATCCTGACAAGTGCCCCAGTCCCTGCTGCAGAGAAACATGACCTCAACAGGATGCTACCACCACCATACTTTGCTATAAGCATGGTGTTCTTTGGACGGTTGAGCTGTATTAGCTGTCTGGCAGATGTTATTTGATGTTGAGGACTAGGGCTGCAACTAACGATTATTTTTGATTATCGATTAGTTGGGCGATTATTTTTTCGATCAATCGATTAATCGGATAAAAACTAAACTCTTTTTTTCCAAACTGCCAGCGGCTGTTTTACATCATAACACTATAGAGTG
>JBBPDH010000104.1:7469171-7480660 GCA_037974565.1 Clupeocharax schoutedeni
TCACAGATAGTCATGTAAAGACAGACAGACAGACACACACACACACACTCGCATATATGGACACACATCCACACTCACAGATAGACATGTATAGACACACACACACACACACACACACACACACACACACACACACACACACATATGAACACACATCCACACTCACATATAGACATGTATAGACATACACACACACACCCACACACACACACACACATATAGATATGTATAGATATACACACACACACACACACACACACACACACACACACACACACGGACACACATCCACACTCACATATAGACATGTATAGACAGACACACACACACACACACACACACACACACACGCGCATACATATACACTGACTCGTGACAAGCACACACTCATTGTCACACATGCATACATGCCTGGGAACACATGTGAGCACAGCTGCAAAAATTGGCATTCACCAATCAAAAGACATTCACACGCACACACACACCCCTGCAGCCCTCTAGCCTGCCATTGCTGCTACCATGGAGCAAAAGGTAGGGTGGTTTCAGAACAGTGAAAAAGGCATATTAAAGCACAGCTGTGAAAAAACCCCATTAATGACTGCAATTTCACTCTGCCTTTACTCATCCACCATCAGTCTCGTCTTTCTTTTTCACCCAGATTGAGTAACACACAACAGAAAATGGCACACAACTGTCTGCTGCCAGCAGCTCAGCCACCTGCCACTACCAAGGACTTTCAATCCCTCCTCTAATCAAACCCCATCACTCCTTCCTTCCCTCTTTGTTTGATTGGGCTTTTCAACAGCGGGGCAGCATTGATCGGGGATTATAAATAACGGGGTAGAATCAAAGAGAGGATGATCATTAGAGTGAACAAAGCAAAATCTCAGGGTTCACAACTCTCTTTATTCCAGCCTGCTTTGACACAATTGTTCACCAAAAATGTTAAGGCTTCGCCCCCTCATAGTATAAAATGTGTTTGTTTAGCGTTGAACAGAAGCTACAAAGCTAATATAGCCATTAAGCAATATGCATCCTAAACCATGCCTAAAAAAAAAATCACACACCTGTATCAAACCATGTCACATCATTTAGTAATGGAGATTCTTAGGCTTCAAGAAGGTTACTATTGTCTTTCCCATTACAACCTAGCATTATCTATTATGTCACGGTGTTGTAACACGTAAGTGAGTCTCAAATGCCACTAACCTAATTATCACTGCAGGAGTAAACAATCATAGCGATGATATTTTGTAATGGCAATGATCTCTTTTAGCTGTATACTGGGCCCTGCCATGCTTAACACTTCAGGAGTGTTTTTTAAATGGTTTGTCAAAGAGTTGACTTGGCCTCCAAATCTGTGGGATGTGAGTGACCAACTAGTCTGATCCTTGGAGGCCCCACCTCACAACTTCCAGAACTCAAAGGATCTGCTGCTCAGGTCTTGGTGTCTTCAGAGCCTCAACGGGTCAGAACTGTTTTGGTAGCACAAAGCGGACCAGGACAACATTAGCCAGGTGGGTATAATATTATCTGATCAGTGTAGGTTTGCTGTTAACACAACACTTCTTTAGTATTAGCTACACATGCCTCATCGCTCCAGGCCAGAACTCAAGACACCAATCGTGATCAACTACTTTTGGAAACAGGGGAAACTTTGCACATAAACACAAATACAGACACTTAGATGCAGTCATAGATTAAAACAAACTAGCTCAACACACAGACACTTAAGGCACTTAAATTAATGTACTGAAGTGTGCGACTGCATTTAAGAGAGTCAGTGTTAATCAGTAAAGTGTGCTGTTGTGTATTTGTAAAGATGATGCATCTGCACCTTTACAGCTCCAGGGTATGCAGATTTGTTTCTCATTAACATCCGAGCTAAGCAATTTTAAAAATGGATGGCCTATTTTGTTACGCAGTCGGTGGAAATGCTTAAAGAGCAAAAATAACCAAATAAGCCCATGTGTATCGTCACAGAGATTTCAGCGCTCCTGGAATCGGCTGTAGGGCTGCGTGACTGGCTGATATTGCGACCTCACTTGACTCTCATAAGCAATAGCTGCCCGTGCTGAGCGCTAGATAGAGCTAATTAAATTTTAAACAGCCTGCCAAATAATATTTTAAAAATATCACACGTAAAGCTGATTTCCCAGAGTCGGATTACGCCTGGGCTTGGACTAGAAAAGCTTACAGATTGTAAATTACAATTAGTATTACAATGTAGTCCAAGGCCAGACTTAATCCATGTATAGGAAATTAATTCAATTGTTTATTCTCTTTAATTATAACTGACAGAGGATTGCTAAAACAACAAACTTTTAATAAGCATTAGCAACCATTTTCCATACAGGCTTATGCATCCTGATGGTATGCATGAGCTCCACTATGAAAATATTATACTATGTATAATGTGCCTATGTCTTTCACGTCTAAATATAGCTGAAGTTCCAAAGACTTCTGCTATAATGACTGAAATGGTCTCTTGTTCCCCTAAAGCACCTTTAGCCCCTGTTTTTGCTTAATAGCATAGCAGGTTGTAGATATTCCACAAGGCATAGCAATTAACACTCAAGCTTACATATATATGCATGTATAATATATATACTAGGCAGCCAATTCTTGCTGCACTCAGTTGTCACTTCATCAGTTTAACACAGTACAGCATGCTACACCTCTCACATGGCTTGGTAGAATGATTCCTCACCTGGTCCTGCAGGGACATGACGGGGTTGTTCTTGGTAGTATTAATGTGCAGAACATGGAAGCGGTTCTTTCCGCACAGGTCATAGGCGATGTTGGTGAAGGACGTACTGGCTGTTTTGGGCACGCGGTTGTAAATGATGACCAAATCGTCACTTTCAGCCAGTGTTGGCCAATCCCTGACCACGTCGTGCGTCTGTCTCTGCTCCACCTCCCGCACTTCATGCCTGGCTATAGTGCGCTCTGAGAGAGAGAGAGAGAGAGAGGGAGCGAGAGAGAGAGAGAGAGAGAGAGAGAGAGAGACAGAGAAAAACTTACATGATAATGTTGCAAATGAATGTAATGTAGAAATATGCAGAACTGCCACCTTGAATTATTAATGAATAATAGAAGGAAAATAAGTATTGCACACAAGTCAATAGGTGTCTGCAAAATTTTAGATATCTAATATAAGACACCTGACAATAATTCTGCCTTCTGTTTAAACTGAAATTCCATTGCTGTTGTGTCTTAATTAAAAGAAACTCATTAACAGTTTTTTTTCAAATCTGCTTAGTTTGCTTCAACATTTAAGATTATGGGTCTTCTGTGAAAGTTTTATACCCCTTTGTTTAAAGCACATATAGAAACATATGGCCCAAACAGTGTCAAATTTCACAACATCTTCTGTCCGATTTCCCTTCAGTTTTGCAGTTTTTGCAAATATTGCTCTCTAATTAAATGTTGCATTATTGAAAACCAACGAAAAAACTTTTTTTACAATCTAGATACTCCCAAATGTTTGACAGGAGGAGTATTAATGTGACACCAGTAGCTGTATGTTAGTAAAACCTTTACTTTAGCTTTGCTTAAATGCAACCAGAAAGTGGGGAAAAGGTGGGAGGTGTAATAAAGATGCGAGCAAGGCAAAAGGAAATAGAAGGAGAAAAAGACAGAGACAGTATGAAAAAAAAGGGCCAGTGAAAGAGAGAGAGAGAGAGAGAGAGAATATAGGCTGTAAATCCGGTGAGGCTGAAGGTGTGTTAAAGTCTCCCCCCAGGCTTGTTCACCCACATGTTGATTTAATGAAACCCTACTCAGAGAACGGCAGCAGGATGAAAAGCTGTAGTAATGGAAAAAGAACGAGAGGAAATAAACCAGGTGGTGTTTGCACCCACACGAGTGGGTTTTGGCGCAGGCCTCACACCAGCACTTCTGCTTTATGGACTTCAACACGGAGGTATAATAAGCTCTTTGGCTGTATTAAGTTGTCAGAGGAGGTTTGCAACACGTGTGGGTATAAAGCCCCCTTCCCGTCCTCCCCACTGGCTCGAAGCAGCAGAGTGGTTGCAAGTCCCCTCAAGGCTCATGTGTGTGTTGTGGCTGTTTAAAATTGAGCTGCTCTTCAATAGAGGTGGGGATTGTTTGAATGAGTTTTTTCCCCCAAGTTTAGTCCTAATATCCCATGCCCAAATCGCCCCTTTAGCTGGGATGCCCCCAGTCCCTCCAACACTAGGGTTAAAAGGCTAGCACAGCTTCATCTGTGTCAAATGAAGTGCAAACATAATATAATATAATAAAATATTTTTGGAGGAGAACAAACTGCCAATTCTGTTCCACAAGCTAACAGATGGCACGTCAGCGAGCATTGAGTTATATGGGGAGAGGTAAGACTGTCCCACCCACCCAGAGAGAGCAAAGTCAAAATCATTAGCTTGTATTCAATAGCAATACCCAAACTAGGGCTGCATAATATATTGCAAATTTACCGTCATCGCGATATCAACATGCGCAATATCCATTAGAGGTCGACCGATGTATCAGTTTTGCTGATTAATCGGCATCGATAGTTGATTCCCGGAACTATCGGTTATCGGCAAAAATCCACACCGATAGTTTTTCCGGGTTGCGTCAGAGCTGAAGCAGCTGAAAACGGTCCGTTGTCCTTATACAGTGCGAGAGCCAACATATCTATGGCAAGAGCCCCCTCTATAGGCGAAAATCGCTGAAAAGCACGTGCTTTTGTTTTGACACGTGATACTGTTCGTTGCAAGGAGAGCGCAAGCTGCCTGGACGCACACAGTTCCAAAGAAAGGGGGTTTTAATTACAAATCTCAAAAACCACAGTTCAAAGTAAATCCAGGTGGCAATGAAAATGAAAACGGTGATAGATAAACAGTTCCAACTAGTTCCTGGAGGCTGCATGGAGATCTTCCTCTCGCGTCCTTAACAAACGCGCAGCTTCCAAGCCCACGCCTCCTCATGCTTTGCACGCCACAGCCGGTGTAACACCAGCTCTCTTCCTTTCTAGAGCGAGTGCATGCCCGCCACCGCTGGCTCTCTTGCTTCCAGAGCGAGCGTGTGGCCGTCGACCTCGTGCCTCTTCTACCGGCACAAACACATTCCAAGCATACGGTCCCAGAGAGGGCTGTCACTACCCGATTTCTTCTTCTTCTTTGGTGTTTAACGGCGGCTTGCATCCGTAAAGGGGCTTTCAGACCGTACGGGTTTGCGCTTCCTCTCAAAAATCAGCGAGAATGCGCTGCGCTTGCCGCTGGGCTCAGCGCAAAAGTAGGCGTGCTTTTCTAAACTCTGCTGTCCCGGCTAACAGAGTTAGCACTAGCGCTAACTCTGTTAGTACCAAGAGAGAATATGTTGTGGGCTTTGTAGGTTCAGGACACTCAGAGACTTTTAAGATTAGCTTTTCCTCCAAACGCGCTTTGTGTGTGTGTTTGTGTTTATTTTTTCCTCCTTAAAAACTATGGGTTAATTAATCGGTTATCGGCAAGTACGGACCAACCTAGCTATCAGTATCGATAAAATTCAATATCGGTCGACCTCTAATATCCATATTGCGAAAGACTAACTGAACTGCAATAAATGGTGTTTTTCCAAAACGCTTCACCCAGTGCCACAGAGAAGAAGGCAAAAATAAATCACAATCTTCTGTGCTGCGGTTATAGATTGTTCCTTTTGTTCTTTTTTCTGGCTAAGAACTTACTACAATTTAAATTATGTTTACATTCATTAAAGATTTAAAATTATTAAAAAATATGTTTCGATTTTTTTCAACAATGTTCAATCGTTCAAATGTTTTATGGGAGGCATTAAATGCTCTGTTTAAGTAAATTCTTTAAAAAAACATGTTGGATTGGAAATATTGCATATATTTTTTTTCTGCATAGACTTGTCAGTGTCTGGAGTCTGAGTTACCAGCAAATCCAAAGCAGAAAAACATGAACACTATAAAGGCTAAGTTTTTACTCACTTATCGCATGTGATACGATCTGATCACATTACTCCCATTCTTTCAAATCTTCACTAGCTTCCTGTCTGTTCTCATATCACTTCTGCTTACTTTTAAGTCATGCACCATGTTATCCCTCTGACATGCTCACCCCAAATCTTCCTACTCGTCTACTCCGATCTTCGGGAGAGCAACTTCTTTCTGTTCCTAGATCTCATCTTGTGTCTATGGGTGGGAGATCTTTTTCTGTTCAGGCCCCTAAACTCTGGAACTCACTGCCACTGTGTCTTCATTCCATAACTACACAAAGAGTTTAAATCTAAACTCAAAACAGACTTGTATAACCAATGTTACCATTTTTCACTGGAGTCTTTTTAAGCCATCTTTGAAACTGATGTATTTGATGCCATACTGCATATGAAACTGTTGTACTTTGTTGTTTTGTGAATGTTTGCGGCCCTTCTATGTATGTTTTGTTTTTCTGATTGTAACTGTAAAGCGTACTTGAACTTGGGAAAGACACTATATTATTATTATTATTATGTGATGTCCCCATCGCAACACTCAACAACATTATCACATATCGCATGTTTTCCTAATATCGCGCAGCCCTAACCCAAACCAAAATTAAAATACAAAATAATATTGAGATCTAAACAGCGGCAGGTGCTAGATGTGTGCATAGTCATTTAGAAAGCCAGTCACCTGTATTTGGAGATTTACAAGCATAATTACTGGACACTGATTAGACCGATTAGACTTACAACACTGAGGAAATGCTACAAGCCTTAATTACTATTGTGTTTAAAAAGTTGCATGCGAAAGAACAGCAGCATTCTCACCACACCTTATTTAACTTCTCGAGGGTTCACATCGCATAAGCAATATTTGGGAATGAGAGTTTAGCAATAACAAATTGCAATATAGCATAACCATTACGTACAGGGCCATTATCAGCATGTCAGCTTGCTGTGACCGTATTAGATTAAGACACTACAAAGCTTTTATTCCAGATCTTGTAATTTTATAATGGTGAAGCCTCTAATAAACTGAAACAGTTTCAAGGTCAATAAAATTTTTCTTTCAATTAACGTATTTAATAACTAGGGCAAATAGAGATATGAAACTAGAGCTGGCATGATTTCTTAATTAAAACTAATAAAACTGATTAAAAACATTTAATCAGCTTAGTGAAAAAGAGCATTAACTATTAACGAAAGATGACCAGGTTATATGAAAGCCATGCTTAGCAGTCTAAACATTCTCCACAGCATAAATCTTTACATACCTTGTAGTACTACAGTCCCAATACTCTAGTTCTACTTGTGATGTATTTTGTCTATACAGGGGGTCCTTGAGTATACGACGTTTCGAGTTTACAGCGCTCACTCCCCCTCCCACTCGACACCATTAGCCTCGTATTTAAGGAACTACGTGGGAGAACTAGTATGGTTGCGTGCTCCTGTACCTTTTTCTGTGGTTTAGTTGTGTTTTTATGAGTTTACAACTGTGTTAAGATAGAAAAGTGACTTATGCTAGGGTGTGTTTCGGCTTATATCACTGTCGAAGGAACGGATCTGTGTTGTAACTCGAGGACCCCTTGTATTGTGCAGTCCTGAATTTAACTACCCTATAGTCTCATCCATCACTGACAGAGTATTTGCTAATACTATAATCTTATGCTAAACTAATAAACCATGAAGATGTTTAGATTTGTTTTTCTAGACTCCCAACAGCTCATGATACAAGGAGTAAACAAGTTAACAGCCACAGTCCCTGAAAGAGCTGTACTGAGGCAGGCCCATGTACTGAAGAGGCTCTTACTGCTTTTCTGCTTCTTCTAAGCACTTGAAGTCAGCTCCTCACAATAGATCGCTACCTTGAGAACAAAACAACAGGTCTCAGGAGGGCTTAAAGGACTAGAAGAGCTCATGAAGATCCCCACGAGGGACATGACAGTGTGCACCACTCCAACAGCAAACACCGACAAGTACACATTATTGTCTAAAAGTGTACTCAAGGCTAAGAATAGCAAACATCAAACATACAGCAGACCTTGCAGTCAGAGAACTCTGTGAACTTCGTAAATATGATTTCACTCATCCATGATAGGAACAGACTGGTGGTGGAAAGAACAGTATTTTGTGTGTGTGTGTGTGTGTGTGTGTGTGTGTGTGTGTATAAAAAACACCCTAAGACTGAGGTTGAAGTATGTAATATTTAAACCCTTAGAAACAGCAATCAAAAGTATTCGAAATCACATGCCATGAAGCGTGGCGAATCGGACACCAAACCATACCGCTGAAATAAAATATCATAATAGCTGTGAAATGACCGTTTCCAGCTATTTTCAGAGCCTGAATGAAAACAGTCAACGCACCAACTGCAGCATTTCAGCAGCTTCAAAAACGTTTCCTTAAATCCATTATCCCTGGCGGCATGGGAACAGCATCCTACATATCGTCTTAAGAACACAAGCATAACACAATCAATACAGGGTGAAACTGACTAAAGCTTAAAACAAGCAAATCCTGCACTGTCCTACCAACAATGCCAAATTAATTAAAAAATAAATACTTTTTTTTTCCTAGGCCCACCTGGTGGGCTCCATGCCCCACATTTTTTGCAGTGATTGACACTGAGCAGCTGTGAACGCTAAAGTATAATTTAACTGTGCTCACATCTATAGCACACTGGCCTAAAAAGTGCTTTTCCACTGCAGAGCAAAAAACTAAACAAAACAAACAAACAAACAAAAAAAATCCACAAATGAAGTGAGAATGAACACGCTTGAGCCATCTGGGCTTTATTTGTTTTGAACAATTTCAGTTTTTTATGCCACCAGATGCCAGAAATCATTAGGATGAGAGCTAGAGAGATTAGTAATTTTTTTGTCCTCAGACAAGCAGCATTCTCACCAGAGCTGATTTAACAAAACAAACCCAAATGTGTGTGAAGGTCTCTCCTTTAAGCCCAGAGGAGAATCAAAGCTCAAATCATATCACTTCAAACCATACATGGCCTGGTTGCTACACCACAGGCACAGGCCACACCTCAATTAGAATGGCAAGTGTACACAACTGCTTTTCAATGACAGTTCTGGCAGCTGCTGGCTGAAATTGTTGAAATGCTGTTCTCAATCTTGAACCAACCAGATCCTCCTTCTTCATTTTATCAAACAATGGACAGATGGGTGCACTACATATATATAAAAAAGTCATTGTCATTTTTCCAATGAACAATGATTACTACATTTAACAACGTTCCACAGGGAAGTTGTGATGATAAAAGATGAGGAAAAGGTTTTGTTATAACGGTTTTGTGACTGTCATTTTCTTATTGTTTACTGAATTATAATAACTGCCTATAATGACCCCAAGCAAAAACAGCTAGACAGAATGACAGAAAAAGTACAAATACATGAAGGACAGAAAAGACAAGAAAAAAGCCATGATGAAAGCAAGGAAGGCAGAAGCCAAATTCATGCTGCCATATTCCATATGGTTCATAATCCAGAACCATGTCTTAAAAATAAATAAATGAATGAATGAATGCATAAAATTAAAAACTGAGGATAACACTGTCTCAAGCATTGTCAGATCAGGTTTCACCCTTGCTGTAAAAATCACAGTCTTCATTTTAGTAAGGGAAAAACAGCATCTTCTCTTTCCTTCTTCACTATACAGCAATTACCCTGAGCTCTGGCTGGTAATGGACTCATCTGTCTGGCAGTCCCCACCCACCAGTGCATAAAATAACTGACTTTAAAACATAGATCAGGCTTTAACAAGCAGCAAGATGCTCCAGCATGGGTTGAAGTTAGACAATTAACCAACAAGTGTTTGTTTATATCATATAAATATTAAAGAAAATGTTTCTTTAGGGCAATGCATTATTTTAAAGAAGGTAGTTACATAATACATGCTTAAAATGGGAAAGTTATGTAAAATAACTGTTTGTGGCTAGCTAACAAGGTAAATAGCTAACTAGCTAATTAGTTAGCTAGTTGTGGCTAGCTAACTAGCTAACAAGAGTTTAGTTTACCTAACTATTACCTTAACACTTTTATTCTGAAGCAGCTTACACTTGATATCCTCGCTAACTACCTTCACTTCTTCCACACTTCAGATAGTTTGTTAATAAAAAGGTTACTAGCTTGCTGGCAGGCCTCACCTAAAATGGAGTTTCTGCCCCCAAACTGAGGCCTTGCCCAGCCTCTGAGGGGCTTGTCCTGGCAGGGCCTGCAGATCCAGGCCCCTGCAGCCAGTAAAAAAAGAGAGTGTCAGCAAGACTTCTAGCACACAGAGAGACACAGCAGGAAAAAAGTGCAGCGTTTACCCTGGCGAGGCGACGGCAGACGGCTCAGGTTGCTCTCTCTGTGGAGGCAATGCCTCGGGCTCAGCAGACCCGTCGCACAGAGAGACTGTTAGAGCTCACTTACACTCAGCTCCATGTTACATTAGGAGTGGGCGATAAGGCAAAAATATAACAGCACATTACTTTAGTGCATATCATGATATTTACTTCTTCTGACATGTGGAAAAAATGCTATTCAAATAAAAACCACTGTATTAAATCCAACTCACCTAATCAAGATGAATCGTGCTGTTTGTAATGAAACATGCAGGCTCAGAAAAGCACAGTGATTTATCACAATAACCATTATGATCAACCAAATACCATTATGTTTCATCATATTTATCATCAGCAGCCTTCTGCATTATATTATAATCTGAGAAAAAATTATGTTGCTTTAATATTGTTAATAACAAAGCATTGTTATTATTTTAGAAAACAGATTTTATCCTGATTATTACATTAGATGGCATTTTGTATTGTTAAGTGTTATACTGCTCATATTTCTACAACTACTTCTGCTTCAACCACTCATCCTACATCTAGAACTACTTTTACTACTCCTACGACTACTTCTGCACTTACTATGACACCTACTGCTGCTGCTACTACTACTACTACCACCACAACTAATAGTAAAAATAGAAATAGTAATATCTAAATAACAATTACAGATCATTAAAACTTGCAGTATACATTAAATAACGGCTGTGCGATTAATCGAAAAGTAATCGAAATCGTCATTCAGAACCTATAATCGCTCAAATTATTCCAGGTCGATTATTTCGATTACTGTCCCTTTAAAAAACACTACCGCATGTGGAGTCACGTGACCTCGCTCCATTACGTTTTTCCGCTGACATGTCAAGCATGGAAAACAAACTTAAGACAACTGAGCAACTTATCAGTAAACTATGAGGGCAAAAAAAATGTAAAATAAATAAAATAATAATTAATCATAATCCAGTCAAAATGTTCAATTAATCGAGATTTAGATTTTAGGCCAAATCGTCCAGCCCTATATTAAATATAGCATTTTATTTAAATATGTAAACATTCAAATGTTTAATCTGTTATTTTTCTATTAATAGCGATTAACAAGCATTGTAACTACATTATAGTATACATTAGAGTTGAGCCGGATACTCGGCTGAAACGAGTATCCGGTACGGATAAAGCACTTTTGACGAGTACGAGTATC
>JBBPDH010000104.1:7528895-7538931 GCA_037974565.1 Clupeocharax schoutedeni
ATTCGGACACGGACCGGGTTCTGTGTTTGGCATTGATCATCACTGCTGGATTTCAGCTTTGACTAATTTGAAATTTCTGGGAAAAATACCGAGGACATGACCTCGGTGTCCTCAATGGTAGATATGGCCCTGCTTACATTCTGCCTGTTTTTGCTCGTAATTTTGCACACATACACAAAAAACATACTATGTTTAGTGATTTGATTTTGAATATTTATTTCAAAAGTTATTCTTAAACTAACCCTTATTCTTCACTAGGACTTGTCACATGAATCATTTTTGTTATCTGACATACATTCCCCTTTAAAAGCATGCAATTATTGTTTTCAGCAACATAAACCCGAGTTTAAGGATTATGTGTAGAAATAAATGTTGGCTGTATCCAGAGTGGTGAACAGCACAGTAGTCCTATTAAATAGTTTTGACCGTTATTGTAATGGTGAATGTTCTTTCAGGGTCATGTCGCCTTTTAACCAATTTTTCTGCTGCTGTTGTTAAAAAAGGTCTCTCAACCTATAATCTGGTGTCACGGCTCTCAGTCGTGCCTTGAATATGTTTTGTTTATTTCATTGTATTCCTTAGTTTTCCTTGTGTTGTGCACTCATGTTTTGATACGTTTTTGGTTTCCTGTCTGTGTCGCTTTTCTTATGTTTTGTAGTTCTTTTGTAGTCTTTAGTCACGTGTGTTCCCCCTCACCTGTTCCCTGTTAATTTTCCTCAGGTGTTTCTAGTTTCCCTAGTCTCGTCAATGTATTTAAGTCCTGCTTGTGGTTCTGTTAGTTATCGTGTCATTGTCCTTATTTTACGTTTGTATGTATCCCCGGTTTACGAATAAAGCCATGGAAATGGACCTTCCGCCCATACCTGCTTACTTTGTGCCACAAGGCAGTTCAGGGTCATGGGGGTTTATCCTACCCCCCGACCTTGACATCTGGGCTTCTTGCTCCCTGCTTTAAAGTTTCTTGTTAAGACAGGGGCAGAATTCTTCCGACTTGCTCAGTCCTGTAGATAACTGAATAATATCTACAACATTATTTGATCTAATTTGAAATGTACATACTTGTCAATTAGCTCTAATAAAAATGGAATAAATAGTAGACATCATGAGCCCAATCTTCACGGAGTTCAGTAATTATCTCAAAGTAATCAGAAGACTGTGTGTGTGTGTGTGTGTGTGTGTTGTTTGTTTACTTTTTTCTGAGCACTGCACTGTTTTGTATGAGTCTGCTTTCCTCTCTGATCCGCATTTTAATGACAAACTCCTGCGATGCTGTGCTATTTAAACACGCCAGCACTCTTTAGAAAATCATAGCAGTTCCCATTTTTACTTCCATAAGCAATGGATTGTAACACTCCATTTGGGAGGTTTTTCTGTTGTATATGAGGGCTGTTTAGCTGCTGATTTTGCTTAGCATCCATTTTGGCATCCTGTTAAACTGCAGTGTTAAATTGAGAAGGCCACACTGACCAATAAAACTTAGTTGCAATTTGACCAAGCACTTTTTGGTCTCGTCGTCTGCTCCCCTGTTCCACATTCTGGACAAATTCCTTAAATGGTTTGCAGCTTTCAACTTGTTTTTTTATCTGCAGCAGCAGAACACCAATATCATATTATACATTACGTACTTTTGAATGGTGATTGTAAGCTGTACAGTCATGTATGTACTTTTGTGTGTGTGTGTGTGTGTGTGTGTGTGTTCATTGTAACTGTGCCTGCAATGTCAGTGCACTTTATGTCCATGAGACCCATTTCCAGCTCAAGAAAACGATTCCAACACATTCTGCCATTTAAACAATTCTCTATGGTTTCTTCTCCCTCAGGTTCGGTCATCCAAACACTTACGAGGAGTTTGGAAAAGCAGCTGAGCAGCCCTGTCACCAAACCTGCTGGTGGAATCAAAGTGCTTCCTCCAGCCTCTCTGCCCTCACCAAGGCCCCTCATCACCAAACAGCAGGTGGTACATTATCACTACTCCATGCAGTTAAACATCATTTTGCCTTTAAAAAGGATTTTTGATTTTCTCATTAAAAGCACAATCTTTTTTGTGTGTTTCTTATGTCCAAAAAATCAGAGCATATAATTTTCTTTCTATTTCCAGTCCATGCAGTCAAAAGGTTTTGGCACTCTTTGTTAAACACATGTTTTTTGTTCATTTTCTGGGTAAATAATAATAATAATAATAATAATAAGTACAGAGAACAAATTTTCTACTCATTTTAATTCGTCCATACTATGTATTCCACTTATACACAAATTATCTTTTCTCAGCAGGTGTCTGAAGAGGAGAGTGATTTGGAGCTGTCCTCCATAGAGGACCTGTCTGCCCTGCCCACAGGAGTGCAGAGTTTAAACGTGGGTGGCACCTCTGGTACAAGTGTGTGGAGCTCAGCAGCCAGCAAAGCAGGAGCATTGTGAGGTGCTGAGCTGTGTCTCTATCACTGAAATGCAAGTTAACTCATAAATGCAATAAAACTCATAACTCATGATGGGTTTGCCAAAAGTGAGATGCAATTTTTCCCTCAAAATTTCCTCGACATTAGCCTTGTAGCTCCAATTCAAAACTAAAGAAGATAACTTCTGACACCAAATATGTCTGGCTATCCCACTACAGCTAAGGTAAGGGGAAGGCCAAACCATTGCTAACTCTTAACTGTTAAAAGCATCTGTCATACTGTTGCCTTTGTCAAATGTATGGTATCTTAAATGGTATGTTTACTTATATCAGCAAATAAATGAAAATAGGCACAATAATAAGCATATATACATATATACATTTGTTCTCTGGAGATTAACTGTTCCAATAAATCGCATTAAAATTCAAATCATGATGTAGATATACACTATAATTTCATTAAATATCATGAAATACTTTGAGCCATTTCTGATTTTGGTGCCAAGGAGCAAAATGTATATACTATAGTTCTGTAAATGCATGGATTAGCTGTTTTATAAAAGATCTATTCCTTATTTATTAAATAGATGCTATTTGCAGGATCTACTTGTTATAAATGAATTATTCATCACATTTTGGACTCCTTTTTTACAATAAAGTTCATACAAGCAACTGCATTTGTAATATATGATGAAAATAAATTCCATTGTAATCGGTGCAGCAGTGAACTGAATGAACTTTATTTTACCAAAAAAATGCAATGATACCAAATTTAAAAATGAACATAAAACTCATACACATAAGCACAAAACAAAACATTTTAGGCACTCTAAGACTTTAGAATTATTTTAGATGTACAGTTATACACAAAAGATCGCCGCCCCTCTTCGAATGAGATGTTTAGTTAAAGTGAATATAAATACACATCTTTTACAGAGAACACACTTCTGTGCAATTACTTCTTATTTAACAAACTGGCTAAAAACATCTAACCTTTGTCAAAGTTGGTGCTTTAAATGATATGTTTACTTACTTCAGCAAATAAATAAAATAGTGCACAAAAATAAGCATGAAAATGTCATATTTACATTTGTTCCCTGGAGATGAACTGTTAATTCATTTTCACTTTCACAACCTCAGCACATATTTTCACATGGGGCATTCTAAATTTTGCATATAACTGTATGAAATCATTAGTCATTTCATGTGTTAGTACATCATATTAACAGACAGATACTTA
Organism: Clupeocharax schoutedeni; assembly: GCA_037974565.1. Lineage (NCBI taxonomy): Eukaryota > Metazoa > Chordata > Actinopteri > Characiformes > Alestidae > Clupeocharax > Clupeocharax schoutedeni. Next base: position 7,532,528 of record JBBPDH010000104.1, read on the forward strand.
ATATGCTTTATATGGTGCATATTTCCCATATACAAGTTTACCGTTATTTCCTAAAGTCGGACCCCCTTCTTAACTATCAGACTTATTACAGAAGTTCAAACATAGTCAAATCTCTGGGTGGACTGTCTGCCATCCATACTCGGACCTCTGTAGGAGTCGTTGTAGGTTTTGGATTTGCCCTCTGACCGATACATGCCACTGGCAGCTTTGTACGCTGTTCCTTCATAGCTAAAACACAAAAAGCATGATATGGTTTCTGAAATACAGGAAGTCATTAACCATTCTCAGGACAGTAGATACTCACCGTTTTTCAGGCATCATTCCACGACAAGCCAAGCACAGCATGACTCCACTCACTACCAAGATACCGCCACCCACCCAACCAACAAACAGGGCAGAGCCAAATGTGTATCTAAAATGTACAGAAGAGGAAACCACATTAATTAAATCCTACATCATATGAATAATAGGTTTATGTTTGAAAAAACTGGATGAAAACAACTGGTCAAACTTTTGATCCTTACCTTGGAGTGAGAGGTGACCCAACAAAGCCAGTGCTTCCAAAACTCCCACCGAAACCTCCGACAGAGGTGAAACTAGTCAGTGCAAAGTTGGTCACAATAAGATTTGCAAAGATGGAAACTCCAGCAATGGCACAGATCCCTGGAGAGACGAAAATGCAGCATGCATTAACAATTTATGAGAGCATAATGGCTGGAAAAATGAAATATTGAAGACAGGTAATAAATATTTCTCACCTGCAACGATAAACATGGCCCCTGAAGTTATTGTCATGGTTGCTTTCACGCGGTCCTCCATGTTGCCCATTCTAAGGCACTTGAGGGCAAAAATAGCAATGAGGACACCAATCACCCCCAGAACAATCCCCACAATCATCAGCGCTCTCACACCTTGGAACAGGCCTGAGGGTTTATCAGAGCAAAACAAACAGTTAATACAACATCTAATGCAATTTAAATCTTCATGTCACCACACACTGCATTGATGCAGTTCCAGAAACTTAATCATTACTTAATTCTAGATTAAAAACATTCTAAATATTTTGTGTATTATTGTATTATTATAATGAATGTTTTCTTTCTAATAATGAAAACTAATATTGTAATTAAATATAATTAAGTATAATTAAAATAATTCTTTACAAGGTTATTGTTGGCATTTCTGTTGAGTCAGTTTAAGTCGGTGTGAGAAATTCAATGTCAAAGTACAGAAACATATCACCGCTTTTCCTTTGACATTTATTTGAGCTTTATCATTCTGTACATGAAAAACAAAAGTATCTTATCAAATGGCACACCCAGAAAGAAAAGAGGTCAATGGCTGCCAGTGCCACCAACTATGATTCACTATGATTTTTTTTATCAAGTGGTAATTAAAAAAAAACTACAATTAATTGGTTTAAAACTACAATTAATTGGTTTAATACATCATACAATTTCAAAACAGTAGGAAATTCTCACCAGGCAGGCCCAAAATAGTGAAATATGGTCGACATTGTGTTGTACCATACTCAGTCCCCACGCATGAGTACCATAGTCCAGAATATGCATAAACACTCGTTACTACAGTGAAAAAGCGGTCTTCTATACTCCACATATCCATGGCTGTGGCCGAGGCAGTCAAAAATGTACCCAGTCCCGCCAACATAAACCCAGCTACTTGTAACAGTGAGGCCGCCATTAGTCTATTAACAGAAATCCCACTCTTATCAAGTCACTGTCCCGCAGTGAGATATGAACTGGCACAAGAGTAGCTGTGTCTTATCATTGTGTCCAAGGGGAAGTCAGCCTTATCTTGTTTGCACAAAATCTTGATGTGTTCCTTTCCCGCATTTGCGTTTCGGCAATTTTCAGGTAGCTATTTCCGCAAACTGGTAATTAAAGTAGTGCCTCTGTTTTAACGCCCTTGTGTAATTTTTCTTCATTTACTAGCACCAATAATCTACGAGGTACTCTGCCAAGGGTATTTTAATAACAAAGATACAGAATACATTTTGAAAATGTTTTAAAGATTCTAAAACACATGCATTATTTATCTATGCCTCATCCTTTCAAAACTTTACAGAACAATCTTAGTCAGAATTATAACTGATTCTTTTTCTTTCTTTTGAATTCTGATTCTTTTGAAAAGTCAGTAAAGTGGAAACAGCTTTTTAAAAGTCAGCATATGAAAGACTACAATTCTATATTTTTATTGTATAAATTTAAGAAAACGTTTAAATGGGTCACTGGTACAGTATACATTGGTAAATCAGTGTGTGTGTTCGATCTAGAAAGATCTTGGAAGTCTCTTGGAGGACCCATTTAAACATTTATTTTCCTATTTCTCTTTCATGAAACTTCATATATCATTTAAAGCATTCTTCTCTTAATTTAACTTGAAAGCACGTTACCTGGAAGTCCCAGGATGGTGAAGTATGGTCGACACTCTGTGAAGCCAGAGCTCTGTCTCACACATGACCTCCACAGCCCTGCGTAGCTGTAGACGGACGTTACGGGGTTGTCGTACAGATCCTCTGTGCTCCACATGTCCATGGCTGTAGCAGCTATGATCCCTGCAACCCCCACAATGCCCAAGACGAATCCCATCACCTGACACAGTGTCACTGCCATGGTGTTTCAGCCTGAATACCTCAAATCTAGCACAGTAGCTTTGTCTTCAGCCTTGGTCCAAACTGTCAACAGTAGCACAGCTCCTCAACTATATGAGTGTTTGTGGTGGGTTTGGCACAAATAGGTTGAGCTTAGTTGTGACTACACCTCTGCATCTGGCCACCTATTTGCCCTCAGTCATTAGCGTTTAGGGTGGGACAACTGCGTAACGGTTGCAAAAAGGTGGTTGTACAATTTAGAATCGAAACTTAGATAAGCAAATGGATGCAGAAACTTTTGAGAGGGGAAGTTTCTCTGTTTGCGATGCAGCTTTTCTGCATTTTTCCTACCTTCACAAACGTAAAGCTGTTGTCCATGAATTTAAGCAACCGTGACATGGGCAAAGCACTGTGTTGTATTTTACTGATTAAAGAGCCATCGATTCTATATTTAAACTCTAAGCTTTTTTATTAGTAAAGTAAAGTGAACATACGTGAACACACCACCGCACACACACCGAACAGCAGGAAATTCTTTCTCTTCATTTAACCCATTAACCAAGTGAAGCAGCGAGCAGCCAGGAACAGTCCTAAGATTCTAGTGCACGACTTTCTGATCGCAGGGCTAACACACTAACCATTATGCCACCAGCTGCCCTATATGAGACTTTTAGGCCTTATAAGACTATCCCACCCATTTATTTTATTTTCATTCAAAACAGACATATGAAATTAGGCAGTATTCATCAAACTAATCAGTATTAATGTAGTCCGCTCTTTACTACTGCCACTAATTCTTCCATTTTAAGCTCAGTCAGGCTTTAGTTGTACTCCCATCTAAAGCCTTCTTCAAAGCAGTCAGTGACATTTCAATGACCCAAATTCACACAAGCAGCTACCCAAACACACCTGAGCTGCCTTACATATTTTATTCTCAAGTGCATATAAAATGGCTATAGGAAGTATTTCCAAGACATTTGCAGTTTACATTTAAGGCATTTATCAGACGCTTCCAAAACGACTTCCATTGCCTAACTACAGGGGACGGTCTCCCTGGAGCAACTTGGGGTTAAGGGTCTTTCTCAGGAACCCAGTGGTGGTATGCTGAAGGTAGGATTCAAACCTATTACCTATGGTCTAACTGTGAGTATTTTACCCCCACCCCCAACCCCACCCTCACCCCAGTGTTTCTGATGAGATTAGATAGAAAATAATCCAGCTACATAAGACAGGGAAATGTTTCTAAAACACGGATCAAAAGATCAAGATAGAACATGGGTCTTCTAAAAGTCATGCAAGACCCATAGACCATCAAAACTGTTACCATCAGATAAACCAGGGGTTTCCTATCCATGTCCTGGAGATCTACCACCCTGGAGAGTTCAGGCCCAACACACCTGGCTCTAATATCCTGATAGCCATGAAAGCCACCATGATCTGGATCAGATGTAATAGATTAGGGTTGGAGCTAAACTCTACAGATCTAAAACTGGGCAACCCTAAGATATACACTCTTGCTTCAGAGTGTAAGATATACACTTGTTTCTGACCAACCTTGGAGAAAATATAACACCGTGGTTCAGTCGTGTGTAGCCATCACCTTTACTAAGAAAAGGTGATTCACTTAGATCATGGGAAGCAGAAATTCAAGAGAACCTCTAAAACTGGAGGTGTTTGCAGAAATATAATCCAACAAATTACTCTTAAAACCCCTAAAAATAATTTTAATTAGTTGAGCAATCAAGGTCATTTTCTCTTAAATATGGATCTTGTTTTTTTTCTGACACTGAAAAAATGGATGACATGTTTTATCTGAAAAAGGGTTGCATGTATCAGTAGATATGATAATAAATATATAAAACATTTTTACAGCACCAGGATGGTAACTAACAATTCTGTGAAATCCTGAGCTGGGCTTAACAGTCATATTAGCGTTATGAGTAAACAGAAATTGTTCCTCACAGGCAACATATGTAAACACAGATAGCATTGTTGTGAACTGAAACCAATGCTGGCCGATACTGTGTTACTCACACACACAGGCCAAACACCTGAGGGATCACGTAATATCATTTCTGTGAACCATTTATGAAATGAAAGGTGCATGTGTTGAGGACTGAAAATAAAGTTTTATAATGAGATTTCACATGGAAATTTCACATTACTCTATGGCCAACAATGACTGAGTTCAGAAGCAACTGATCTTAAACAAATTCCAAATATTGGATAGCAGTCCAGTCAATTCCAGCTGCCAAATTGTTAATTCCAGAAAAGCTTTTACAGCTTTGGTTATTTGAGATTCATGCCATATGGCACATTTTGTGCTTAAGTTTTTTATAAACTCAGATTAAGACCCATGGCAAATGGGTAGAAAATATATAAACCTGTAGTCATGCAAACAGCCAACTAACAGCACGCCACCCTGCCCTTACTTATGTTTCTACAGATCTATGCTAGATTGGTAAGAAGAGGATCTAGGCCTGTAGTTAAACTGCAAGGTAATGAACATCTTGCCTTCTTTATAATTTGTATTTCCTCACTGATACATTAAGCGAGAAAAAGTTCATTTTTTCATAAAACAGGTTTTTACCCGCACTTAACATCCATCAAAGTGTCCCTTTTGTTATGAAGAGCTGGTTTTACCTAAATAATGATTTTACACTTTTCCAAAGAATTTTTTTTTTACAGTATAAGTGATTAAACCACCTGGAAGATACCCGCTGAATTGTGCTGACACTACATTATAGAGGAATATATTAGAGGAATTTAAGTTTGTGGACTTTGCTACTATTAATAAGGTAAAACCATCACAAATATGATCACAGTTGTGTGACATTAATTTCTTTTACATGAACCTGTCTTTAGTATCAGAAGGGAAAATCGTTCATGGATAAACTACAGGTTAACTAACTCAAACCATAAACAGCTCAGGATTTTGTGATTGTATTTGAGTGCTTGGGAGTGTTTAAAATATGCTTTCAAGCTTTTAAAAACGTATTGCCATTCAACAATTGTATACTTTCAGAAAGAAAAGTAGTAAATGTCACTATCTGTGTACCTCAATCATCAATGGGCTAATGCTGTCAGTGATAGGTACTCAACACTAGTAACTGTAGTTACTAAACATAGTTGTTTCCCAGTGTATTGCAGTTGTATTTTTTAAGCTGCACTGACATTATACCTAGCCGTAAAGTTTGTTACTTCTTTTTTTTTATTTTAAAGTATGTAAAAAGAAATCAAGCTACTTAAAACACTGTTGTACCTTTGAGAAAAGATTTACATTGTTTGTGGATAGATTTACTTATACAGTACCTTTCTGAAAGAGTACAGGTGACAATACAGAAGCCTGTGGCCATAAGGATCAGACCGTGTTCATACTAGGGCTCAGCTACCTGTCCTTATCATTCTGTCAACAGAACAGGTTACCTTACCTCTCTTATCGGAGTCAATTCATCTCAGAATGAGATTAAATGCTGAATTATATCTTTCCCCATTTCTCGCCTGGCAACACACATCCTGCCTACTGCCACCCTTTCAGCAGGTGCCTGCTATTGTTTGCCCCATTATACCCCAGGACCTGGAATAGCATCCATACCCACAAAAAGAAATAAAAGCTCCTGGTCCTTCCCTGCTCTTATACCCCGAGCACCTGCAATCACTGTTTGGCCGACCATTAGTGAAGTATCAGAGAAAGGATCCTGAGCAGCTCGACTCTGGGCAAGATGAAAGGTTCTCTGGGAAAATGGTGACAAATGGGGGGGGGGGGGGGGGCATTTCGAGCCTTTCCCCTCCA
>JBBPDH010000104.1:7538941-7559773 GCA_037974565.1 Clupeocharax schoutedeni
CACCCCTCTTCCCCCCCCCCCCATCTAAAACCTTTCACCTTCAGATATGCGCCCTACTTCCTCAATGACTCTTCCTCACGATAAATGCATCACAACTCCATCACCACTAGAGGGCACAGCCATTACAGAGTAGGCAGTGAACACTTGACAGCAGGAAGCAAATTTGCAGAGAGCATGATAAGAATGTTGCCTTTCACTTTTACCAGCCCCTGAGCAGAAAAGTCCTGTTTGTGTTTTTCCATGGGCCTCAGAGGCTTGTGCCTGAATGTGGACCGACCAAACAAAGACGTCTTAAAAATTCCTCTCGCTCGATCTCCAGCCATTCTTTTCTTCTTCTTCTTCACTCCCATTGATGTCCTCACTCTTTATCTCCTGTCCATCCACAGCACCACTGCTTGTGCCTTTAGCAAACTGACAGCAGATGTGGAATCTGCTGTATGCCTCGGGTCTAAGCTTTACTTGCACAGACAGTATCCACTACTGTGCCATAAAAAGCCCATGCAACATTCAACACAGCTTTTCAAGAGACAGAATCATTTGGCAGCCAGTTAAAAGCGCTTCAGCACTGGAATACAGCAGATGCGGTTTATTAGTTTATGGGTAATACTGAACTAGGGATGGTGAGGATTAGAAAACATGGAGGACATTTATCGGGGGAAGGGCTTCAGGAAATGAGACAATGACTATGTCACTCTGACCCAAGAATTAACTCAGGGTGATGACCTTGGGGTCACAGTGCTGGCAATGGAGGAGTCGCAGGCTGGACTTTACTAAAGCTTCAGAAAGGGCTGTTATATAGCTATCAGCTAACCCACAAACTGTCCTAAGAGTAAGCTCTCTCCCCCACCTCTTTTCTGCCGACCTTAATTTCACCCTTCATTTTTTAAAATGGCTGTGACAAATGCGGCCACACTCCTACTTTAAGCTCAGGCTTTGGCTACTTTCTGTCTCAGCGGGACGGGCAGGCTTCTTGTCCGATGGAGCCGAGAGCCACAGCCAGGCCAAGATCCACTCCGTTTGAAGGATGGGTGCAAACTTCGCCGATCCCAAAGCAATTAACCAATCGGGGTCCGGCAGGACGGCGTGACAGAGTGAGCACATCACGGGCCGCTGCGGCTCACATCCGTTATGCATTCAGCCTGGCCAGATCTAAATTAGAGAGCCAATTAACTCCGCTAATAGCCCTCTCCAATTTAATCTGGGAGACAATGGGGGATTGAAGACGACGCTTTATTAAAGGCTGGAGCTCACACAATATCCTCTTTCTGTCACGATTCGGAGGGCCTCCGCTCGCCGCCTTGTTTTTGCTTCAATTAGCCCACCACTTCCCCATGATTAAGTGCCTATAATTATTTTTCAATTAAGGCTTTGATCTGCTGTGTACTGTATACAGCTCCATGGCACAGCGCAAAGAATGAGGAGGAGACAGTGAATTTGTTGCCTTTCTGTCTGCCGTTGATGGGGAGTGCAGCGAGATTACGTTTGCAGTAGGGACCTCCGCGCACAGCTGGATGAAAGCAAGGCTTATTTTTAACAGCTCTGCTTTCGTGCTTGTGTACTTCTGGCTACAACGCCAACAGAGGCAGGATTGAGTGTTCCCGGATTAAGGGAGATAAAGGATGGTCCGGCGGGGTTGGGAGCACAGCTGTGGCAGTGGAGTAATAGGTTCTGGCCTTGGAGGAAGAACAATAGGCCCATTACAAAGCCCTTATCTCTACCACAAGCTTTTAATTACCTCATAGGATGGATTTTTTTATAATAGCAATTATTACTCATTAATGCATGAATTAATGGTGACATTTTGCTTTATAAGGTGGTTCACAGACAATTATTCATGGACTTTTAAAATGCCACATACAGTAGGATGTCAAAGCATCTCTGCCCAGTGCTACCATACCCTGAGCATAACACAGCTTTCATAACAGACTTCATTGCTATTTTGGGGTAAATGACCAGCAATCATTGGCATCTACAACAGAATCCAAAATGCAAAACTCCTGCTTCCCTTCAGTATTACTGCTTAATGATTACTAACAACATCATTAGCAGTGACTGTCCAAAAACTAAAAGTAATGCACATCATAAAGCGGCCTAAACTGTTGCTCTGAAGCCTGTTCAGTCTACCTGTGTTGGAGCTTGATCAAAGTGTGCAGACCGTGTGGGGCTGTCTGACAGGTTACTTTAATTATCAATATAGCTGCAGGGATTAGAAGCGATCAGAGGGAGACGCCATTCATGGGGTGGTGTGGAAGTGACAGTTGCTTTTGTGCCAGAAGCCTGAACTGGTAGGCCTCCCACGCCCTCCAGGCCCTGTCTGCCATTGAACCATTAACACACACACACACACACACACACACATACACAAGATGAGGACATTAGAGGACACTATAGCAATCCGAAGTCTGCTGTATAGGGGTAGCCTTGAGAAATGTAAGCATAGGACAGTTTTATATATTCCTTATATGACATGGCTCTTGAAGCTCTATACAACAGACCTCGCCATCTTCACCCCACAAATGTATTTTCTTGTAGCCACTATTGTGAGGCAGTTATCAGCAGTGTTTTCAAGACTTGATCCTGGATGCACACTTTCCTAAACACATATCAGTGAGACAACTGAGCACACAACTGAGTCTTATGTCAAACTGTCTGAAAATAGTGTTAATAAATGAAAATATTTACTTTGAATAAGTGTGAAATGTACCAGTACTGTAGCATTTAATATTGGAAACTCAGTGTAGAGACTCTAAAAAAGGTTGCTACAATTTCTTATTAGGTTGAGAGAGATTATTACCAGCATTCAGTTAATCCTGTCCACCCAGCAACAGTCGCTATGGAAGAATAGAACAACAAGAAAGAACAAGAATGAAAAGAAAAAATCCACTTTCTTTCTTTCTTTTTACACCATGTTAACCTTTAATACACTACGTTCTTGTGTGAGCCCACATTTTAATTTTAAGTTTAGAACTAGTTTCTGTCTTGGTAGTAGCTAAATATTTCAGATTTGTGTAAACTATGTAAAAATGAATCATTCTAATGAAGTGACACAGACACAGTTTCTTCTCTCAAGCCATCAGCCTCATAAACTGCTATCAGTGTTTGAAGTACCCCTCTTTTTACAAATACCTACACACAACAATTTCATTACCATCCAGGCTGCACATACACTTTATGTGTATGTTCCACAACTGGCTGGTTGCTTTATGGTGAAACAATGCAGTGTCCTCGATGTCTCCAGAGTAAAGCACTTAACTGTAGTAAATAGGTAGAAACAAGGTGTGTCTGCATTCCTATACCTGCCCTTCATTCAGAGAATAATTACTCCGGATTCCAATAGTATACATGCAGCACTGTTCACAAGTTGACTGTTCATGTTTTTAAGGAAAAGTGACCAAATCCTTACACTAGCCTGCCCAATGTGTGTTACTGCTCAGGGGTTTACGCATTGAAATGAATCCCAAAGGCATGGCTGAAAAATATTGATTGAATATTTTCCATCGGGGGTTTGATATGAGTTCAGTGGCAGTGAGCGTATATCATATAAACTGAACATTAAAGACATGCTGGGTCAGGCAACAACGCTGGTAGCACAAATGCAAAGCAAAACATTGTTTAGTGCTTTGACATAGGTAAAAATTTAAAAGGGATTTCAGCCTTCAGTGATGGCCACAACAGTATATATATATATATATATATATATATATATATATACATATATATATACTGTATTTATAGCCACCCCTCCCCACGTCCTTCTTCCTCTGTCTGACAGGTGGAGACGGAGGTAAATTCCTGCTGACTGATGAGCAGAAGGAGGCACTGGAAGGCTACATTTTAATTGCCACCATGTAATTAAAGCTCAGGAAGGCTTAAATATGCAGAAGAGTAATGAGGCGTGACATTAGATTCATCCTGAGTACACATTGTAGTTTGATACATGCAAACACACACTCACACACACACACACACACACACACGCACACACACACTTCTACTATCTTCTATTCTGTATAGTTCAAATTAAACATAATATGAAGAGAAGAGAAGACTGATTGTTGAAGTCAAGACTGAAAAAAAGAAAGAATGAAGAACAAAGAAAGAAGAAGGTAAAGGACAAAACAAGAAACAGAGAAGGAAGAAAGAAAGAAAGAAGGAAAGAAGATAGCAAGGAACAAAAGGGGGAATAGAAAGAAAGAAAAAGGAAGAATAAAGGATAGGAAAGTGTCTTATGCTCGTGGTAAGTTGCAAAGTGGGCAGAGATTGGAGTGTTGTAATGAAAACTGGTGGGGAGAGGAGAAGCTGTTTAAGCACGAGGTGGGAGGGAGATATTGAGGGAGGGGATGCATGTGTGGAGGAAATGGGAGGGGAGGGGGGTTTGGATTGTGTCTGAAACATTTTGTATGACCTCCTCTCTCGGCCATCCATCAGAACGGCTGCCTCATTATTCTAACTAGCCGGCTCTTTTCTTCTGTTGCGGGACGCCATCAGTAGCAATCTGCATGCCAATTATCGGCCAGACCCCCTGATACCCCGCATGAAAATGATCTGTCAAAGGAAAAAAAAGCAGGGGAAAAAGGAAACCGAAAAGGCTTTTGCACCATAGCCCCAATCTCTCCCCTCCCCTTCTTTTGTACTCTCTCTCTCCCTCTCACTCTCTATCTCTCTTGCTCTTTCTCTCTCTCTCTCTCCCTGTATGGGTACTGACAAGGCTTCCTGGAAAATTAATCTATGGAGAGTGAAGAGAGCGACGGAGAAAAAAAATTATAAATGTAGCTATTCTCCGTCTCCGGCCAGCTCGATTCTCGTGGCTCCGCGGGGCACAGGGAAGTGGAGAGGATGATCATTTCCAGAGAGAGAGGGATGATAACAAAGGGATATGCCTCCCGCTCTGAATGTTAGACTAAGGGGGTGAGGGCAGCTGGGCCGATGACGGCCATCTTTAAACGCCTCACGCCCTTCCAGGTACACTCCTTTCTTTCCCTTATATTCCGCATTCAAATTACAGATGAGTTTCCAATGTTATGTCAAAGTTCTGATTATGTTAGAATAAAACTTCTTCCTAATCTGTGTGCCAAAGAGCTGATGTGTATAATAAAAGTGAAAAAATACTGCTTGTTGTCCCGAATCAACATGGGCAGTGAATGCATATGGATGTGGACTTCAGGACAGGGATCACTTCAGCTGGACTCCTCGTAAGGCCTGACTGGTCCGTAATTTGGATTAAGGTCAGCACACTGAAGAACACGGACATTTTGTCCTCCATCAGAGTTAAAGACTTCGATGCAATTTGTGCAATTTTCTCCTCAGTTGTAGATACACTTTTCTGATAGTTTGTGATAAAAAGCATGGAAAATACAGGCTTCACCGTGGTTACTGTTTTTAACTGTGATGTACTTTGTCCATTATATATAACATTATACAAAATGGATAACAGTGTGTCAGAAAGCACGTAAGTACATCTATTTGAGATCACATAAGAACTTGATGAGCCATTTTTATGTGAGACATTATAAAGAAGGAGATGACAGTTCACTTGTTGAATAATAAACTGGCTAGCTTGTAATGCTCAATATGGTGTGTGTTCACAGGGAAAGTCTCACCCTTAAAACGAGCCAATCAGCTCATTGGTAAAGTAGGAAAAATCCGTATTCAATCTAGTGATATGCAAAATAGCCAAAACAACCTTAAGAACCTTCCAATATGTCTTTGAAACATAAAGATGGTTTTTAGTTTCAGGTTTATATGTCTCTCCCAATTCAAAGATTACTGTAGTACTGTAAATAACTAGCCGGGGGTTGCTGAGAGCACAACTCAAGGACTATTCTGTTTATAAACAGTTATAAATAAGTGTAATGTTTAATAATGTTTCTTAGTGATTTCTTAAGCAAGTCAAGTAGGTTTTAATGTCATTTCTACCATATACACACAGTACATAGTATAAACGAAACCATGTTCCTCCATGACTATAGTGCAACACAAGAGTGGAACAGAACAAAACACAAGACCACAAGTGCAGACAGGACAAAGAGCTGGAATAAAGAACGCAAACTAAATGAGACGAGACAAGATAACGTTCAGGGCAATTTGACAGTGACTATGTTTAGGATAAATACTTTTTTTGACCAGTACTTTATTCCAGCAGCAAAGATGTGCAAAGATGCAGAACAGAGTTTACATGTACAAAAAATGCAAAACAACAATAAATATGATTTTAGAACAGCAATAAATATAATAATATTGGAAATCATCCTGTCTATAACAGACCTAATCTTTTTAGCAATTTCCTCCAAAAAGTTTCCTGATTCTGCTTCTGCCTGCTGATAGACATGCGGAAGCTGTCAACTATGCAGATGCTGTCAAAGCCATCCTAAATGACAGAGACAGAGTTCCTGCAAAAGGGAGGCAGCTGTAGCATTGAACTGAGGCAGAAAGACAGAGAGCCTGACGAGGACAACGAGGCCGTCTAAATCCTGCGTGTCGGCTGATTTTCGGCGTTTGGGACGCCCGGTCCAGGAGCACTGGAGAACAGAGGCTGTGGAGCTGTGGCGGAGAATTGCGTTTGCACTGTCTCCCTTTGTGCTGCATGTGTGTGCGCCTCGATTAAAGAAAGAAGAGGCTCTAAGCGCGTTAGGGCCATTTTGTCCGATTGTTTCACGCCCCCGTCCGTATCCTCCTGCGGAGAAAGCTCAATATAGATGCCAGAAGAGAGCCAAAAAAGCCCCGTCTCCCTATCCGGCCCTGCGTTAAGCAATCTCACAGTGCAGGGCCAACACAAGGCGACAAGACAAAGGCTGAAGGGGCATTGTGCAGAAATTGTTTCATCATGTCACGATCAGTATCGGTGTGTATGTCAAAGCCGTACACACTGACAAAGTATATTGAAGACATAAACACTTAAAAAGTAGGCCCATTAAACCTCTTTGTGTATTCTGAAGCCACACACATTTACCAGGTAGGTCTATTTAAGTATTTTCTATTTAAGCCATCCACACTAATAAAGTAGACCTAATAAACCATGTTGTGGTTTTTGAAGCCACGCACGCTTGGGCTATTGAGTCATTGAGCTGATGCCCTTCACTCACACTGGATGCCCTTTCTGTATGCGCTTCCCAGCTGAGACATTATCAATGAATGCGTGTGATTGAAACACTTATAAATGGCAAACACAGAGGCTAAACAGAGCCATCAGTAAGCTGGCCGCTGTTGTATTGTGTCCAACACAGAGTCTTGACTCTGGACTCGAGAGAGACAGAATGCATTTGAACGTGATAAGCGCAGCAGTCATGGCTGTTTAAGTACACTGAGTGCCAGTGCTGAACTCTCCCCCATCGGCCGCTCTACCCTGGGGTAATAATTAACAACCCTGCCGCCAAATCGTCAGCAGTCAATTACACCCTCCGCTCCTGTTGACCAGACAGTATGACTGCGAGCAACGGACAGCTACGTCAGAGAGAAAAACCTACAGAAACGGAGATTATTGCAGAGAGCGCTTTTTTTGTGTGAAAGCTGAACAGACTTGTGTCAGGAGGTGAGCGGCGAATACCGGTGACCTGCTTTCCCTCCAAAACACGGAGCCATTATTGTGGATTACACAGAACCGGGACTTTTGGCGCCGGCGTTAATTGGAGCTCAAGCTCGTGTCGGTTTTCCAATTACTTTTATGCTAGCCTACGGTTAATGCAGTGACAATGGGCAGCAAGTATGACATTCAGAGGGACTGAGAGAGGGAGGGAGAAAAAGGAGGGGAAGTGTCTGCTGTCATTGATGGTGATAGCAGCAACTGTCTAAAGATTTGTTAGGGAGGTAACTTATAGAGCAAAAATAACAAAATTAATTAAAGCCCATGTGATAAAAGAAACACATAGAAACAGTACCAACTTCATTATCAATAGATTTGTCTTTGCCCGTAGTATATGATACACATATATTAAAAAACACAAAAGTAGCAAAGGTTTTTGCTTTGTTTTGTGGATTTTCTTGACCTCCTCTACACATGCAATGCTACAATCTTAGCTATAAGTGGTATACCCTTTAGCATTCACTGTCACTGATGGTTGGAGAGAAGAGATTGGATATTGGATAAAGGTGCTTACAAAAGTTTAGATGTTTGAAAATGTATTCTTTCTAGTACATGCTACAACTCAAGAGCTAGGGCTCTGTTCATGTATTGATTTGTATTGCAACGTCACTATCATCGGTTATGTAACAGGAATACCTTCATATCTTTTCAATTTAATACATGTTTAATAGTAAGTGCTGATTGATATCTATAATTTTGTAAATTTTTGGCAGTCTGATACAGTATAACAGTGTAATGCTATTCTCTTCAAGAGACTCTTGGCAGGATGCAATACTGAGAAACATTCACTCTCCACAGTCTTTCTAATGCTCAACATAGATTATCTCTTAATCTCAGTCAACACAGTTTAAATAGCAGAGCATGTGTGATTACACCGCTAATTAACTGTAAGAGAGAGAGGGAAAGAGAGAGAGTCTAGAGTTTAGTCACACCTCCCCTACATCCTACCTCCATCAGTCATTTCCCTCAGTCATCCCTCACTCCCTGTTACCTGACTTTGTATTTAGCACCATGCTTAGAACCCTGCTTCAGCTTAACTAGCCATTAGTCTTGAATTATGAGCTGCAGTGATGCACCCAAGCAAACACTCCTATCTCACCATTTCATCCGGCCTGTGTTACAGCAGGGGGATGAAGACAAATGGCAAAGAGTTGATGCCAGCTAACACATACATTAGCAGAGGGTAGATGAGAGTAAACTGGCATTTAAGATTGTTTCCCAGAGAGTAAGAAGACATGGCGATCTACAGGCTGATTCAGGAAAGTTGGCATGTTTGATTGCCCTTTGTGAAATCAGAGCTTATTTGTAACATAGAAATGCTTTACAGAGTATTTTATCTAAACCCAAATGTAGTTAGTAGAAGCACTGCAAAGGCTGCACGCATGAAGCATAACACAATTACCTGAACATGAGACAAGTTGTTTAATAATTTCCAACAGTTTTGGAAAATATTATCTAAAACAGACAAAAGTATGGACAGCTCAGACTTTGAGATGGCTGCTATTACTGTTTTGCACTATGTAGGAATTGAAATACAGGCTGCAGCACACAAATATTGTATACTAAATAATACATGTAAAAATGCCCACTGGTGATTAACGGACAAATTATGCACTATATGAGGGAAGACACTTGAATTTTATAACAGAATTATGGAGCCATTTCGGATTCATAGTGCATCCAGACAAATAGATTATTAACAGATTAGTTGTTTAAGAGAAGGAAAAAGACAGTATTGAATCGATATCTGTATCAGTCGATGCTCCAGGTTGCGGTATCAGTGTCAGGATCCATATTGGACATGAAAAAGTAGCATTTTGCCATCCTTACGCAAAGTCTGAATGTACTTTCCTAGATAACAGCATATAAGCATAAACAAGTCTATTTCAGTGTCCACTGTAACAAACTAACCGAGCTACATTGGCATTTATATGAAGTGTAAAACTGAAGCCAAACACATCTTGGCAGATTTACTGCATATTGAAATTTATTGGAACTTGATTTACCGCCAAACCAGTTTCCTTTTAACTTAACTGAGGACATATGACTCATACCACCTTACACGTCATATGATAAAGGGTTTAACATATTAAACAGTTATATGGTTAACATGTAAAATATTCTTATAGCAACAGAAAACACTATAATTATAATTTTTATACAAACTATAAAAATGTCACCAGAATCATTCACTTTTATAAGGCAGCTTCATGACTATTGTTTGTTGCTTCTTTATTCATGTCATTAACACTGGTTTGAAATGTTCAACCTAAAGCGAAAATTCAGTCATATGTGAACACACCACAGCACACAGTGTGAACAGCACGAAACACTTCCTCTGCCTTTAACCCATTCACGAAGTGAAGCAGTGGGCAGCTGCCTGGGTGGCAGTGTGCGGGGACGGTATCTTGCTCAGGGTACCTCAGAGGTGCCTAGCGGTCTTGGGAATCAAACCCGCAACTTCCTGATCCCAGGGCGAATACCCTAACCACTAGACCACCATCTGCCCCCAAGCATGTCTTGAAAATGTGTGGTCTGTAAATGTGCTTAGTTGCTTGTTTATATTAAGATGCTGAACTGTGTTTAAACACCTTAGACTTCATTGTTGACACTCAAACAGCTGTAATATCAGGCTTCCTTTCCTGCACTGCTCTCTAACATACAGCTCTCTCTAGTGTCATGTTAACATTTGGTCAGTTGTATCCTCCCAGTCAATGCAGCTCCAAACTAGAGTTTCTGGTCCAAAACCGGAAAGTCACACAGAGGTTTTATTCTAGGTCAAACAAAGTAACCTTACCTGCTATAACTGCTAAACTAGCTAGTTAATCTCCACATTTGGAACATCTATGTCCGTAGTAGATATCAATGTTTTGCATTAGCACAGGCAGTCAGCTTAGTTACACATAAAACATCCTTGACAGTCTTGCACATTAGAAAAGTGCAGCTCCCAGTCTTTAATTTGTTTCAGTTTTCTCAGTGCTAATATTGTTGAACTGCTCAATACGCCCGCTTTGGTGTTACTGCTATAATGGGAATGGTTTTCTGGTGAGAGGGGGATCACCGTACGTTTCTCAGGTATCACGCCGACCTGCTTTTGAAGCAGCCTGCGCCTGCCGAGCACTACAGAGAGTGCGAGAGTAATTACTGCCTCCATTAAGTGTCTCATTTCATCCGCTATAATCTTTTTCTCCATTAATGTATTATTAGTTGGATTTGCTACAAACAGATTAAACAGAGGGCGAGAAAGGCAGAAGTCATTTGTTAATTGAGCAGGCACCTTTTATTTGGATCCCTCTTCAACTTGGAGCGAGTGAAGCATAAAGGAATTCAGCTGCCGAGTTTGTATTGTAGATTAGGCCATGGGGTTATTATAGAAAGAGAGGCGAGGGAGGGAAAGAGAGAGAGAACTGGAAAGGGAGTGGATGAATGACACAATATTGGCTCAGCCTGCCGCGTCTTAGTCTTTGTGACGTCCCGATTTTTATCAAGAAATGAATTAAACCTTGATTTTCTGCCCACTCAGCAAAGAGCTGCCCAGCCTAGCCATCCAGACCCTTAGTACATTTGACAGGTTTTCCAATTTTTTTCTGGTGTAGATAAGTGCAAAAACTATGTAAAAGGCCATGCACAGACTTTTTCTTCAGGCACAGTTTGTTTGTTACAATCCCAATCCGTAACAATGTTTGTGTGTGTGATTTTTTTGTACACACACACACACATATATATATATATAGTTGTATTTTTGGAGCCCTTCTGCATTAGAGACCTGCCACTTCAGACCTGGTCTCAGTGGATAGCTGGCTGTGGAAGGAGGGAGAGAGAGAGCAGAAAAAGATGGAGAGAAAGGGAGAGAGAGAGAGAGAGAGAGAATAGAAAAAAATCAAATTAAAATCCATCAGCTAATGTGACGTTGGGTAATGAAATAAGAATCTGACACTCGTGCGTATTGAAATGCAAAAGAGGTGTCCCACCGTTACCCTGGCAATTCATCATAAAAGCCAACGAATTTCTACTTAATATACATGAGCTCCCGTGAATTATTACGAGCCTCCTCAGCCTAACAAACTTCTCAAAGTGCACACACAAAAGGGTCAAGCGTATTATTTTTGCTTGCGTCACACGTGGGGGGATAATCTAAATGGCTTTCTGCCGAAGAAGTGAAAACCAGCCTCACTTTGAACATGTTACAGTCTTTCCTCCCTCTAGACGCCGCTTTCTTTCCTTCTCTGTTTTTTTTTTTGTGTGTGTGACTGTTTGGAATGTAGGACGAAAGAGATAGAGGTGTGCGCTAGTGTGTATGTGCTTGTGTGTGTGTGTGTGTTAACTGGCTGTATCAGAAGAAAGGTGGAAAAGGCTATTTCCAGTGCTCTAATTCATCTCTGCCAACAAAGTCTCCAGGCCTTGCTTGTGTTAGCTGTGTACCACTCTGAAGTGTGCTTTGGTACTTGTTGTACCCTTTTCACCTTGTTTTCCTGGCCCTGAGGGTATTGGGCCATTTTCCTCTGCACCCTGTACTTCACTTTCTTTTTCTCCCCTTCTTTTTCCTTGAGAATACCGTGCATTGTAACCCTATTAAGGTGGAGGGGAAGAGTCTTAAAGCCGCAGTGTCAGTAGGATAAGTGGTGCAGGCACTACAGCCTCAGCTAAGAGGTGCAACATTAAGGCTCAAAAACATGCGTAATAACAGACGAAAGTTCATAATGCTACCACGAGGAGACTGGAAGAAGCATCTGTCGCACTGCGAGGGAGTAAATGGCACAGATATGGTCAATGGTACCTGTGACCAAATGCCCATCTAATTCAGTCTCACAAGATTCTGCTGATGTACATCGCCTATAGCTCATGGCCTGATGCACAATAAAGAAATGTCTGTTCTATTGAAAACTTACAACATACATTAAACAAGCAGTTAAAATTCATTGGAAAACAATGAACCAGAATCTGTTTGTGGTCATGTTGATTAACAATTCATTTTTTTTAATCACTTTTCCGAAGACAAAAAACATATCTCTGACACAGACTATCCACATACTGCCATCTATAAAAGCGGGTGATGGTTAGCCACATAGCTAAAAGCAGTAGTAGCGGTGACTTTAAAGGCTGAATGTTGCATTAGCTATATATTAAGTGAAAGTGACAATCTGGTCATACGTGAACACACCACAGTACACAGTGTGAACAGCACTAAATACTTCTGCTGCATTTAACCCATTCACCAAGTGAAGCAGGGGGCAGCTACGAACACAGCACCCGGGGAGCAGTATGTGGGGACGGTATCTTGCTCAGGGTACCTCAGAGGTGCCTAGTGGTCTTGGGAATCGAACCCGGACTTTCTCATCACAGGGCGAATGCCCTAACCACTAGGCTACCAACTGCCCCAGCTACTTCATCCTCCCAGCTCCAAAGAGACCATTTTGGACTCAAAAATCTGAACAACACTCGTGTATTGTTTGAATAACTGCATTTGACCTAAGATGACAGTAACTCAATCTGTCTAGGAGGTCCTCCCACTCCACCATCTGCTGGTTGATAGAAAAGCATGTTGAGTTGTCCAGTAATGTTGCATTAGAAGCAGTTTGCTTCGCCCATCTTGGAGCAAGCACATGCTAATGCTTCCCAGTGTTACTGGAGCCAATCGCATGATTTTTCATAATCACTATTTTAAGACATTTTGTGCCAGTTCACAAGAACTCAGCATCTCTCCATCTCTGATGTGTACTAAATAATACCTCCACCATTGAATGCATTGTAATTCAGTTCTACACTGTGTTGTTTAACCCCATAAACTGCAGACACATCATCCTGTTATTACATTTAAGATGCATTATTCACTAACAACATGTAGATAGATGTAGAGAGAAAGATGTTAGAAATATAAAAATTAAAAATATAAAGCCAAAAATGTTAAATGATCGAGTCATAGGTTTAGAATAGAGTTAAAAACAACTAAAGAGACATTATGTGCATACATATATACAGCAGAGGTAAGGGTTGCAACAGGAGTGCTATAATAATATTAAAGTGGAATGGTGCACTAGACTATGAATATGAACATCTGGTACCTACTAATGAAACTAATTAGGGAGGTGTGTCTTTATAAGGGCCATTCCCTGCCCCTGAGGGTAGACGCAGTTAAACAATAACACACATTGTGTGGGGTTTTTAACACATCTGTGGCAGTGGAGGGTCTCTAGAAGAAATGCCTTCATCAGAATTTGTCTTGAGTCATTCCCTCCAAGCCACATGAGCATCCGCTTCATCCAATTCAGAGGGGTCATATTTAGGGTTGAGTGTCTAAAAGAGAGCTGGGGCACAAAGCAAATGCAACATAATACACCCTAATCTGTGCTTAATTCCTTTCTGTGCATCGCAGTAGGAGGGTTTTAACTCTTGTGTGTGCAGCGGCATTGTGTACCATCAAACAGCCGCTAATGAAACGGCCCACTTCAGCATTAATGAAAGCTGCTGTGATGAGGCCAGGGCCTAAAGGGAAGGAGGAGGGTGTTTTTTTTTTTTTTTTCTTTTCCAGATAATTTTCACAGCCCACTATGAATTTCACCGTGGACTGAAAGCTGTCATATCAATCTGGGGTTCTGCTGCTGGTTGGTAATGTATAATTTATATGACATGTTTTTACCGCGGTCCGCTCTAATGCCATTATAATGTTTCAGAATGTCTTTGGATTCCCCTGGAGATCCTCCTATACAAATCAGCCCCGTCTCCTACCAAATAGGGCCAAAGATTAATGACAAACGTGGCAAGGACAAATGAGAGCGTCCAGTGATATCGTGCAAAGTTTTGCATATGAAACGCCTTGGCGAATATCCTAGAGGCCAGAAACAAAGCGAGGCGTTCTCATGCGGCCTACGATGACCCCTATTCATGCAAACACAAGGACTGGGTCTCACACTGTAATCACAGCCTTTGTCTTACTTGTTGGCGTCCTGGATCATTTTACTGAAATGAATTGCAAGTGTATGGATCTATTTTGCATATGTACTTTTTTGAAACAATCCAACGCTACATTGTGACCTAGTGCTTTGTGATGGCCTTGACCAGTTATAGGACACTATAATTGCACCCTTGCCCCTCATGGGTGCTTTACCACCAATGGTAAATTTTATCCGGCACTTATATCTAGCATTAATTAAGTTATATAGTAAAAAGTATTTTTGTTGGCAACGATATCTTGGTATCATCCATATAGTCAGATCTAATTATAACACTTACAGACTGCCTAGGCAGTATCGTAATAAGACACAAAGAAATATTGAATTGCATATTTTGAAAGGAATACAAAATGTATTTTCACCTTTTGTCAAGATAAGATTAAATGTAATAAAGCCTGATTTCCAAGGGAAATAGGGGCCTAACAAGGGATACAGGGCTCATGCATATGTTTTTGTATCATTTTAGTGAGACTAGACTTCTGCCTAATAATTCTCATTGAGAATGAGGCTACATAACAGTGCTATAAATAGTATGTCAATACAATGTCGTTTACAGCTTTTTTGACATTCTATCGGCTGCTCATAATCAGTATCAGTAACACATTAACATTATATACTTTATACAGTGCTTATGCATGTATTATGAAGGCCTTATGAAGGAAACATTTCTGTTTTTTTTTTTTGTTTCTGATTACAGAAATTACTTGGTTTTATTATTTGATCTTGCAAAATTCCACTAGCAGGTCATTTTAAAATTTCTAACAGCAATCTCACAACGAGAAACCTTAGATATATTTAGTTTATCTGAAATGATTTCATTTTAAATGTGAAGTATGCACGGGTTAAAGAGAACTGCGTCTGACAACATACCTATTCATTATAAGGTCTATCCTAACAAATGTATGTATACTCAGCAGACTGACCCAGAGTCAAAGCATAAGGGCCTGTGACAAGTGCCATATGTCCACTGAACAAGGCAGAGAGAGTGAGAGAGAGACAGAGAGAGAGAGAGAGAGAGATAGGGAGAAAGAGAGAGTGAGAGAGAGAGAGAGATTGTCACTTGCACCTAGTAGCTCTTGAGATGGATGGCAGCAGTGCTTTGCTGATGAGAGGCCGTTCACAGTCATTTCCATCTGGTTGAGGAGTGGGAGCTGATTAAAATGTCCACACTGCTCATTCCTATTACCCCTGCACTCACTCGCGCCCCAGCCCCTCTCGCTCAATTAAAGAGCCCTCGCTCGCATCAGTGGAGCCTGCGAATGGCAGCCGACAGAATTACAAACGCTTCCAGTCACAATTTACTCTCTTGACAATTAGAGAGCAATTTGTTTCATGTTTCATGTTAACTGGTCCTTCAGGGCTCAGGCCTAGCACTGAATATATCCACAGCTGCCCCCAGTGCAAGGCCACGAGTTTATTTCACTTATGTTTAGGATCCCTCACACATGCAGACACACACACACACACACACACACACACAGACATGCACATATGTATAAATCTACTGTCCACAAACAGTGACAGTTTTAAATGTATAATTTGTATAAACTTTACCATTTTGTACATTTAGTGTCTTTTCCAGCCTATTTATTGGCCTGTATATACTGTTTACTTTAAGTCTAGTCATTTAATTTTGTATTTTACTACTGAACAGCAGTATTTTATTTGTACTATGTGTAGCCTATGTATTGATAATTGTGTACTCCAGTAAACACACAATACATAAACGTATATATGTCAATACTGCCACTTCAGACCGCGAGGGATTGCCCTTTTTTCTACGTAGGATAATGTTCTAATGAAAATGTACTGAGGGAAAGGGTTTCAGATCATATAGGCACTATTCAATGCAGAAAAGAGAGTGTGAAGTACTCTGTATGCGATTTTGAAATGCTTTCCCGTTGTCATGAGCAATGAAATGAGCAAGGCCGGATGATATTTCATTACACAATTACTGCAAAAACATATTTTAAAAAACAGCTTAAGGACTGAAAAAAGCAGGGGTCAGTGATATCGTCTGATCCTCTATGCAGGGGTCAGTGATATAAGCTGATAATAGCAGTTCTTTTGGCGCTGCATTTGTTATCCATACTGTAAATATGGGAGCTTTTTATTTACACAATAGACCGTTACTTGTGCTGCAGTGTGGTTAAGAAAACATGAGCCTTCTGCCTTTTCTTAGGCACCACGCTTCTCTCCTGAGCTACTTTCTGTAGCGGAGCCGCTAAACTTCTATGGTGATTTTCCATTGTGCGTTGAAAAAGGGCTTTGAAATGCATTAGCACAACATGCTATCTGAAGAAAGACCAAGCACGGATTTGAGACATAGCAATAAGACACAAAAATGGGACACTGGGAGTTTTATAAATATATATATATATATATAAAGCAGATTCTCCCATCCCTATTGGAAGCTTTCCTTTATTGTTTGGTGACGACTTGATACTGCAAAGTTATATCAGTTATCCCCCAGTCCAAAACTCCACCCTGCCTCTTTTTTTCTACCCCAACAGCCAATTTGTTTTCAGGCTCCATAAAATAGCCTTTTCTTATTTCTGAGCAGGCACTGCATATGGTGGAAAATCTTTCATATAATGTATCTTTAAAAGCACATTACTCTGTCCCGTACACCGTTAAAGAGTTAAGAGCGCGGTTAATATTTACAGTCGTGAAGAAACGAAGAGAAAAGATAGATAGAAGGAAGAGAGAGAGAGAGAGAGAAAAGGAGGAGAAAAAAAACAGAGGAAAAGAGAGAGGATTTCAGCGTGGAATAAAACTCCCCCACCCACATATACACACTCGCTCCCTCACTGCAGCAGTCGAACAATTGCTATTCACAATCCTATCCTTAATGCCTAAGACTCACATAAAAGAAGAGAGTTTAAGAATATAGGGATAAGCTCTTTCAGCTTTTCTAAGTCTTAAGGCTGGTTTATGCTCGCTGAATGCGGAGCATCGGCAGCCACTGCTGTTGCCACTCTAAATAGATATTACAATGATTTGGGAACAATGCGACTCCGATGATTCTCCCAGACGCAAAAATACATATATGTGTGTGTATATATAGTTGAATGGGAGGCAAACATTAGCGGTACAGCCTGACAATGTGAGCGGTGGAGAGATGCAGAAGAGGAGAGTAAGATTAATGTCTGCGCGAGAGAAAAGGCGCGATGGCAGTCGGGGTGTTTGTGTGAAAAGCTGCGGCTGGGAGATGCTTTAGAGAGGCTAAATCTTCCCCACAGCACAATGCGGCGCAGCTGATACAAGCAGCAGACATGGGGTCACCTCCCCTCCGGAGACAAAGAGATGCCTGCAGCACCCAGAGACACCAGCGGCTCTAGCAGTGCAGAGATGAGCTCTAACACACACCCTGTCCAAACCCTTCCACCACAACACACTGAAACACACACAGACACACACATTCACATACACAACGTCTATGGATACAGACATTATGCAATATTGGTAATTATAATGACCATTGTATTAATCAGTTAGTGCACACAAGCATACACACACAACTCAAATAACCATGACAAGAGATAGTGTTGGGAAAAGCATTAAAATGTAGGTTAATCAATTCGAAAATCGGTCACAATGAGTCGACAACTTAACAAGTCAAATCACCTCAACAACTCAAATGAGTTCAACAGCACAGCTGAGCTCTGCTCAGTTCAACTTAACAGACCCGACAATCAGCCTATCAGTCAGCTCAGCTCATGTTAGTTCAGTTCAAATCAACTCAACTAGACCCATGCAACCCTTAATTTGTGCAATCCTACTCCCCTACATTTAGCTGAACACAGCTTAACTCTGCACAGTTTAGTTCAACTCAGTGCAGCTCGACTAGAAGTTTTTCTGGTATGATCATGAGTTAATGTTCCAACAGAATTTCAGTTTCAGTTTTACTTTCTGTGTGCACACACAAACACATCCTCAATTTAACTCACTCAACTCAAAGAACGTTTATTGCATAACCAATCCATTAATCAATAAATTATGTACAATAGTCTGTAATATAATCTACCATGAGAAACACTATATAAATCAGTTCGGACACACACACACACACACACACACACACACACACACAATACTACTATAAAACAAATATGCAAGCATGAGAAGCATAATGAACTTAACCTGCTGCTCTACATAGTGCTTCCAATATAAAATGTAGTATTATTTGCAGTAAATAATAATCTGCATTTTCAGGTTTTTTTAGAATTCATCAAATAATATTAAAAGCATATTAGCTGTTTTTCTTAGCATTACTATTATCTATCAACTATTAACAATCTGAGAACTAAAAAATCTATTTAGATTCAGTTTAAAATTGGTCTGAGTTTGATCACTATGAACAAACAGAACCCCTGTGTTTGCAAAGGCATGCACCTTACTAATGGACTATCAAACTACAAAGAAGTCGACCAAAGAGCTTTTGGTGTAGCTCAAAATAAAAACTGATATTGTGTTTGGCGCATTTATCTCTTTCTCCGGCTGAGGAATTGTCAGAAGCTTTTCTCTCCTGTAAAAATAGCCTTAGGGGTGCAGATGAATCCCTTCCAACACACACACACACACACTCACTCACACACACCCTTGTCTTAATCCAGTAGAATCACTGCTCTCTGACTCTGCCACCTTTCCACAATTACAGAAACCCCATAATCCTAGCAGCCTCCATTTTCCTGCACGATTTAAGAAGGGGTAGAGATCAGGGGGGATCATTCATCCCCCTCCCCATACACAACCAAACCCCACACCCCCCAACCTCCTGTCTACAGCCCTCCAGCTCCAGCACCACAAGTCACACGGCGATGGCTGGGAGAGATTCTAATGCTGGCCTGTCCTCATGGTCAGTGCTTAAACACAGTTTAGTGGCTTAGCACGGATTTGCTTGTATCAGAGCTACTGGGTGTTTAGGAGAGGCTTTTTTCGAGTGTACTGCACTTGTTCACATGTGTTATGTTGCCAAGATGGCCTTTTCGGAGAGGCTCAAGAATTCACCAAGTTTGAAGTGTGGTCAATGAGATACTTGACTTAGAGGGTGAGCCTTTCTCAGTGGCTATGCTCCTGCAGTTTAAGCTGTTTCTAACGGAGACATCCCTAATTCAAGCAGAACAGATATGACTGTCATATCCTCTGGATAGGGATCCAACTCAGGATATTTTCACTGCACCACTAGTCTATCAGTCCAGTAGACACACATCGATATGACAGCTGTTTCTTATTGAATTCTGGTCGTGAATTAAACATAAAAATCATAAGGGCACTGATTCACTGTTTCTACTCTTGCACTAATCGTAAGACTGAGCAATAATAACCAAATACCAATTATAAAATAAAATAATTGATTGAAAAAAATTAATTTATATAGACAATAGGTCATTTTTAGTCTAATGTTCCCATGTTTAAATAAAAAGTCTAACGTCTTGCAGTCTGAGACCCCCTAAGACTCCTGGACAGTGATCCCACCAGCCCAGTCAGTAATCTCTGGCAGTAATGTGTACACACTGGCACAGCTAGCTCTGAAGCTTTTCTGGAACAGTTCAAGATCTTTTTAGTATATGAAAATATTACTGTAGACAAAAGTATTTCAGCTGTGTGGTACTCTGTATGTGGACTTTTAATTACAATAGCAATGTTCGAGGGTTTTTTTCTCCTCTTTCTTGAGGCTCTCCCCCTCTTCATGCTTCTCTCGCTCTATTATTTCAGATTACTCACAAATAATTTGCTGATAGCTTTGGAATAATCTAAGATTACTGAGGCTGCATTCAGAAACCCTTAAAGTTACTGCTTTTCCCAAACAATCCCCCTGCTCTAAAAGACAGGAGAAGCCACAAACCAGCCAATGTGGCTCTGAGTGCAGGACACACAGGTGTACAGCCACTTTCAGACATGCACTGCAACCCTGAACCTTTCAGCACATTACCCAGAGGAGCTGAAAACAAACAACCGAACCATTCACACTGACTTTATCCTCCCAGCCTCCTATCGCAAAGTCTGTGTGATGTCCGACTGAGTCCATATTTACAGAGCAGGCCATTTGCTGGAGATTTTACAGAGAATGTTCATGACCATTCTATCATACAACCCACACAAAACCAAAAGATGCAAACATGCAGTGGTGAAGAAGAAGGGTCATTTACACAAAGATACAAAGTCATTAGTCTCGCGTAGCCAGACCTTCAGACTGATGGCTGAAGTTCTGGAATTCATAGCCGCTTTCTTTGGCCAAGGCCCGCCCATAAGGCCGTTTGACTGACATGTCAAACAACCAATCACAGTTCGTTTCGTTCA
>JBBPDH010000104.1:7559873-7573266 GCA_037974565.1 Clupeocharax schoutedeni
CCTGAAGTGTTTCCAGTTAAGTGTACCATATGCATCAGACGTTTAGCCAACGTTCCATGGGCGTGACGTCTGAGGCTAAGACTACAAAGTCATTTATACCAGTAGTAAACAAAACGCCTTTATTTCCACAGTAAACTTTCTGCCACATTATGCCTCTTGCACGCTCTATCCAGGTGCCTTAACCAAGCAGAGTGATTCCAGTAGGTGAGAATATGTATGGCATGGACAGCCTCCTGTTGTGTGCAAGAAGTGTAAAAGGGCAACAGTTCATATATAAACAAGGCTCATGATACCCTGTAGTAAGTCTTTAGAGTGACCATTGCCTTGCCACCCAGAGAGGATGGACAATGCAGAGGAATCCAACCACACTTTAAATTCAGCATTTTATTTGTTTTGCATGTTTTGTATTTAAGGTTTTTTTATTTTTTATTATTTAAAATAAGAAAATATGGAGGTGAGGAAAAACGCAATCAAATAGACTGGACCTGTGCAGCAAATATGATGGGCCTAAAGTAAATGTCATGATCGGCTTGGTTCAGCGATAGTCAGCCTCAAATGTGATGACGATTACTTTTATTAGGTTATCTTGTTTCCCCAGTAACCTCTCAGTTCCTGCACATTCTTCTGTTTGAGGTCAGAAGCAGTAGGTAAGGCTTCTGGATGCAGTGTTCTGAAGTATGATGTAAAGTGAAAGGATGGCCAAGCTGGTGTTTTTAGACCACTTTTGTAAATTTACAGATACAGTTAAACTGTACCCTTACATATACTTTTTAAAATATTGAAACAAAAATGGAAACACCTGTATCCCCACCCCAGTCACACTAGTGATACCAGGCTACAGTGTTTAACTGTACACCTGAAGGATGGAGCTGCAAGGTAGTGGTTTATAATAAGGTGGCCATTGAGTGTAAGTGAGAACATTAACAATGTAACTGACAGGAGGAGACCAGTAGAGACCATGTCTAACTAATGTTGCATCTCTAACTTGGAGGTAGCTTTCCGAAGAGATTTCTAAATGTCTTGACTGTTTGTTGACAAAAGCACTTTGCAGTGAATTGCTGGCCCCTACTCTTGAATCTGAATCACGCAGAGAGAGAGAGAGAGAAAGAAAGAGTGCTTCTGTACAGAGAGCGAGAGAGACAGAAAGAGAGAGAGAGAGTCCTCAGAAGCAGCAGTAACAGCACAATACACAGTGCTTAGGAAGACAAGAGATGCGCTTAAATGAATCATCCAGTTGGCTTAAACTGAGCGTGGCTGCCTCTGTCCTCACAACGTCTTTAAAGCATTTGTTTGCCTGCAGGGCCTGCAATTCTTTCACCATCCTTTTTCTCTCTTCCTCTTAAATGCAGGATAGATTCTCTTCCTCAAAAAAATAAAAAAAGATTTATTTCAAAACCTTTAAATGGACTTGAATCGATCAATACCTTATTGTGTGTGTGACGAAAGAGGCGCAGGAGGAGGGGGGAGAGCACCCCAATACGACAGATGTTACAATTCCGATTTGCCTTTCATTCTTTTTCAAACGTGCACAATAGCATAGCGAAAGGAATTTCAAAGGCTGGTTTAAATTGATTTAAGTTACAGCCCTTGTCATAAAGCTCTGTGTTTGCAAGTATCACCAAAATGACTGGCAAAGAGAAGGAAAGGGAACATAAAAGACTAAGCCATTGTAGGCTTTTGCCTAAACCTTAAGATGTGTTTCTTTCTTTCTTTCTTTCTTTTTTAAAGGCCTAAGCTTGGGCAGATTTGCTCCAAAAGTCCTTTGAGATGGCATATAAATATATTTGTTCAGTGCAAAAGATAGTCATCATGAAGAATAAACACCTTGGAAGCAGAGGAGGAGAGGATATGAAAGAAAAGGACACCCAACTGGTAGGAAAATCAGGAGAACTGAAGGCCATCTCTACCTTCAGATCAGCTAGACGAAAAACCATCCAGCTGCACAAACGATACAAAAATACACTGAATGAAAACTGGAGTGTCTCTGTGTGTAGCGCAGCAAGTGTGCTAAGCTATCATTGCCATCCTAATATAAAAAAGGCAGACGGAGGCAGAGTAGAGGTTATATCAATGAAGGGCACTCCATGTTTGTGGACAATTCTCTCAAAACATATAATAACAGTTTTATTTAGCTGTGGGATGGGTTAATTACAAATACTGACATCAGATACTGAATTTATATGCATTTGTTTTTGAAAAAGAGTCCTTAACCTCAAAGCACAGGAAAATCCTTTCAAGTTATTGGAAATAGTTTTGAGTTTCTGATCAATTACCCTCTCATTGTTATGCCGGTTAAAGCTGTGTTCCCCATCCTGCTTCGTATATTTTAGTTATCTTCCCGCTCCAGGGCAGGGCAGTGTGTCTCCAGGACCACGGTTGGGAGGAAGGTTAAAGGAAGGTTTCAGTAGTCTATGAGAGTAGGCGGAGCTAAGGCCATAGACGTCTGTTATAACTGCTGATTGCATTAAGTAAGTCCATACAAAGGACAGAATGTTAGGAAACTAGCTCAACATCCATACTTCTACAAAAAAAATCACCACAAAGCCTTCATTACTATGACTTCATCAGAATAGCTTCATTACTGTAGTTGCAGAAGTATAGCCCTAAAACTGCATCTTCATATCTTTTAAGTAGTAGCTATGAATGATGCTGTGATAATCACAAAGGCTTTATAACTATGACAATCAATACGGCTTAATAACTATAGCTACATCACTTTGTCATCATCACTATGACCTCATCACTATGACCTCATCACTATGACCTCATCACTATGATTCCACATCTATGACTTTGTTACTATGATTTCATAACTTTGGCTTCATCGCTATGACATCATTACTATGACATCATTTCTTTCATTATGGCTTCATAATTGTGACTTCCAAGGTACACTAAGTAACGTAATGTATCAATATACTTGGATAAATTATGTACATCAGTTCCACATATATTGACTATATTACAATTTTAATACTCAATTACTGACCTCAAAAAAGTTTAGATAAACGGTTAAATGTGAAAGTTACGTTGTAAAAAAGCTCTAATACACTTTGTGATTCTCAGGTTCAAGATTTAATTTTGCTTGATGCTGAGTGCAAGATAAAGCAGACATTTTCAGCCAGGCAGCTATTTGCACTGCTCCTCCTGGGTCCACCTAAGCAAGTCTCTTTGATGGATCTGTGGTGTCTTCTCAAGTACTGGGTTCAATTAAGACTGGGCAGCCTTATTGCCCAAGTCCTGCACTCATAAATCAGCCTTTGAATCAAGTTGCTGTGTGTGTGTGTGTGTGTGTGTGTGTGTGTGTGACTGAGAGAGAGGGAGAGATAGAGAGAGAGGGCAGGAGAAAGAGGTGGAGAAGTGAAAACGAGAGAGAAAGAATGAGAATGAGAGTTTGGAATTAGACTGAGAGAAGGAAGAGACAGAATTGGCAGAATTTAGAGAAAGAGAGACAGAGTGAGAGAGAAAGAGAGTACTAGGCTGAAAGAAGGAAGAGACAGATGGAGGGACCAATGGCTACCTTAGAGAGAGAGAGAGAGAGTCAGAGAGAAGAGAGAAAGAAGTCCGTCTGCATGTGCTGTGAGTCGCTCTGAGAACAAAACGCGTAATTAGAGCAGCAGCAGACTCTGAAGTGGTCATTAGTGACACTAATGAGTGCACTATCTGCGGCTACATTAAAGTGCTCACTAACGATGCCTTGTTCATCATCAGTGAACACAAGTCATGGAATAATCCTATCGGCCCTGCTCTGCTCTCTTCAGCATGGGGAATGGGGAGAGGCCTTACTCAGCACAGGCTGGACAAAACACAGGGGCCCCCAGCGGCTTCCAGCCCTCTGAGACCTCCTCAGCGTTCTTTCTAATTCTCACAGCTTTCTTTGTGACGTAAAAGAGCACAGACACCTCCCATGCATGAAGTGGAAAGTTGTTATTTACCTCACTTTAATTTTTCTCTTTCCGGCTGAGACAAGGTTGATGTCAGAGGTTTGTAAAGTTTATCCCTCACTAATTTGCTGGGAATCCCCTTCCTTGATAAAGAAATACTAACTATTAGCATAGTCCTCATGTAGCGGGTAATATCTAGTGCCCCAGCAGTAGCTTTACTACTCTTGCTTTTACTTTAGCCAGACATTGGGGAGGTGGAAAAACAAATTAACTAACTAACAAACAAATATGAATGATTTTAAAACTCCCACTCCCTGAAAAAAAATCTATTTATGAAGTTCGTACATCATTCAGAAGGGGTCTTGAATCAAAATGTCGCTCCACACAATGTTGTAGCACTATGAATTATTCATTTTGGTTGGAGTGCCCCTTTAAATAACACCACAGACTTCTGTAACTGCATCGTTTTCAGTGAAAAGGACAAAACTACACAGAAAGTTTAGGCTTCAAGGTTGCTGTTGTCGTTTTCCACCACAAAGAATATTAACTTAGGTTGCTCCATCACTCTTGGTGAATAAGAGCTTTAATTGTTTAACTTATAGGACCAGTCAACGCCTCCTACTCTCAGCACGACCCCTGTAGCAGATTCTCGGTGTTCGATGTTCACAGGAAGCTAAGAAGAGACTCTGGCTCCTCTGTCCTCCACTAGAGGGCACTGCAGCCCAGTTGTTGTGCTTGGTCGGCGGCCCCTCAGAGAGGGGGCTGAAGGCTGATAAAGACGAGCCACCCGATGTAGAAGACTGATAATGAGGGGGGTGCGCTCCATAGGGTGCGCAGATTCCAAAACATTTATTATCTCTTTCGATTCATTCCTGATTGCCAAATATTTTCATCGGCAAATCCTCCCACCGGACCCACGACCGACTGCCTTCCCCTTGCTTTCTGTGTCCTCGTGTTTCTATTTACAGTTGCAAGGAAAAGTTTTGTCTGCTGCCAAAGAAGTACAAAAATGTGTAATGCAGCGGTTCCGAACAGCTCTGAGAACAAAAACAGCCGGGCAGAGTCAAAAAGAAGTTTTACACAAAAGAATCAGAGAGAGTAGAGAAACGAGCAACAGAACGAGGGAACACAAGAGAAGGAAGAAAGAGAGGATTTTGTGTTTAGCGTTCTCTCTCTCTCTCTCTCTCTCTCTCTCTCTCTCTCTCTCTCTCTCTCTCTCTTGTTTGTTTCTAGCTCCACAGGGCCCTGATCCGGCAGTCACAATCGGATGAACAAGTTTTTCTTTCCTTTTTATAGAAAGTCTCTCACACAACCATGACTCATTCATACCCTGTAATTATGCGCCATTGAAAAGAGGGAGAGAGAGAGAGAGACAGAGAAAAAGAAAGGAGAGAGAGAGAGAGAGAGAGAGAGAGAGAGAGAGAGAGAGAGAGAGAGCAAATCTGCCTCTAATGCACTTTAATTGTGTGGGAGAGTGTGAGTGTGAAATGGAGTCTGGATGGCAGGTTTGATGTGTTTTAATCCTGACAGTAGAAAATTATCTGATTGTCACGAGCCTGTCATGCAAACTCGCTGTCACACAAACACAACAAACATGTTTCCCTTCACACACACTGTTACACACGGCTGTCTGGCTGCGGGCCGCGGACCCCAAGGACCCTCAACACAGTGTGTTTAACCCACCAGGCCCTGTTTTGATAAAAGTGGTATACATAGTCATTTAAGGGCCCAAGGCACAAAGGGCTACAATAAAAAAAAAACTCTGACCATCATGTCTGCAAAAAGGCCAAGAAAATAGAAAGTAAGCACTTAACACACACCTTGTAAAGTATTTTATTGTATTCATTTAATTTTATTAATGTGCTGCATATAACCATGATAATGGTGGAGAGGTATGTTGAGATAATTCCTCTTTAAAATAAATTAAAGTAATCCAAAGTTTTAAAAAAAATGCCTAAAATAAGCTTTAGTTCAGATATACTGTCCTTATACTGACACACCAGGGTACAATACAGTGCAAAGCTCTATTAGTCTAAAAGCACAGAGCTGGAACACTTTGAAGTGATCAGCAAGACAACATTTTAAACAAACACCTCACCACATAATTACTACAAGACACCTCTGAAAAAGTGCTGTTGAGCTGCAATACGTCTAAAGCTTTCACGACATTCATTATGTGTGTTTTATGGCAGGCCTCATAATGAGCTGAGGGTGCTAAGTGGAGCTCCTGTGCTGGCATGTGTCCCCAGAGGGAGCGTGGAGTGCAGGAGACAGGAGATGAGATAGGGAGGCCTAAACACTTTCAGTGGCTGAAACACGACACCCCAGTGTACGTTTACGTCTAGACATGTTTGATCAACGCCTGAGTGAACGAGTGAACATGTGTGGATGGAGTCGGAGGAAACAGAAAGGCTTGTAGTGAAAGCCCACAAGTGTGCTTATGTACACACAAACACACACATCGCTTCGACTTCACGACTAAGTGTCAGTAGAATGATGGACGTTTTAAGACAGAATTAAAATGTAAAAAAAATACTCAAATTGTTCAGTTCGTCATTGCTTTCGTAACAGCAAAGCAACACAATGAGAGGATTTCTCACTGGTGCAACATGCATGACACACACAACCGTGCAGCACAAAAACGTATAAATGCTGTGATGTTCTTGTGGAAATTCAATGCAGGGATTTTTCCCATTTATTTGTGACATGTTTCTCGCTTTCTTCTGATGGATTGTAATGGAAGTCTGGCAGCAACTGATTTAATCATCAGGTTTTTCATTCATGCAACTCTCCAAAAAAAAAGGCATGTTAATTAACCCCTTAATCTCTAGGCTCATTATACTGTTATCAATCTCAGTCTTACCCAGTAACTTCTATGAATTATTCAGTAACTAATATGTCCTTATGTAGATGTTAGACTGATGTTAGAATGAAAGACCTGTTGACAGGCCCTTGAAATAAAAGAAAAACTTCAGCGTTATTGTTATTTTAGAATATTTTGTGTGAGCTCACAAAAACACAACCCATTCGGGGACAAAAATGGATAATGCTATTTGCTCTCATAAGAGTTTATGTCACATGCTAATTTAAGGTCATGACATCAAGACATTGTAGTATGTGTCAGAATTGCCAGGAAGGATGACACTGTCACTAAAGAACATAATCTGTCATGACAATGCATGGCAGCATGTGACATGTTCATGACAGTTACGTCAGTGTTATGTAGCTGGATTTAAAGTGTGCCAAAAAGAAACAACTGGCTTTACTGATCGTTTGTGAGTTCTGTCAGAAAACGGAGGTAATTAAGTCGGTATATGTTGACTTAGTTGTGTTTGATTCAATTGCAGGGCCAGAGTAGATACTTATTACAAATGAGGTACTTTTTTCAAACTGTATCGCACTGCAGAGAAACCGAATTTGGTTGTTGAGTTCCCTATTTTGAAAACAATTACCAGTGAACATCATATAAGGACACATCACTATCCCTGCCTTTACAATGAACAAGATACACACAATAATACTTGATTCAAATGATACATTTGAATAATACAATATTATTCAACATGTAGATCTACATGTATTTAATCGTGTGCTCTTGGAAATATAAATAACACAAGCAATAAAATTCGGTAACTTTCAATTGGTAAAAATGTGTAACACTACTGTGTTACAGGAACATGTAGTAACAATTCTGTGATCCATCATTTTGTACTGTGTTACATCCAATACTGCCATGTGCATTTTGACTACAGTAATTAGAACAAATCATTGTGTGAAAAATCTGAATATTCTGCATGCATTAATAAACAACACACTGGTTTTGTTCAGAAATACAGTAAATGTGTTGTCACAAAAATAACACAATATGTATTATTTTTAGCACATATGTTTGCACAGTGGGATTGAAAATAGAGTCAGATTGGACCCGCTTACCCTTATACCCACTCACACTGTTCTTTTGTTAGTCCCTGCTGTGGCTTTGCATTGCCCCCATTTGTGAGAGCTAAAGTAATGAGCAGGACTCATTCCAACTCATCATATCATCAGAATGCCACCGGCTGCAGCGGGCCTACTGCATGATCAACCATTAATTATACATGGAGTCTCCTGGGCTTGTGTGGACCCTGTGTTTTTCAGGGTGACTGGCGCAGAGGGACCTCCAGCAGCAAGGCCGGTGTGGGAGGCGTCTTTGGCCGTACCCATTCTCCATTATTAATCAGAGCCTAACCGGGGGCGGCCCTGGGGTCAGCTCCTATTAGTGCCAGCTGGGACAGAAACCCCACTTCCACAGATTGGGCATTTCACGCTGCGCTGCTCACACCACTCACGCCCTGATTTGATATTAATATCCATTTAGGATTTCCCAGATCGTCTCATTGCGATTATCAGATCCTGTGCTTGGCCTTTGACACTCATTAAGCTCCTGTGTGAGTTGCTGCAATTGTGATAAAGTGCTTTAGACTGTTTCACTGTTTCAGGTAGATGATGAGTGATGGTGGATAAAGATCTGTGTGAAGTTGGAGAGTTTTTGTTCTAGAGAATGATTTTAATAATTTGGTTAATGCTATGGTGCGGTAGTAGTTGGATGCTCAAAAGCAAACATGTCTAACATTTTGTCCCCCTCTCATCTCACTTCCCCACCTCACCCCCACCCCTAAAACACAGCCACATGAGCACACACACTTAGGCCTTCATACAGGTGCAGGAGAATCTGAAAAGATCAGTGACAAGTTTAGAAGTTTTCTAGATTGGTTGTAGTATTATTTGTCAAAGGCTACCAATAGCTACCTCACAAGGCCTTGGTAGAAGATCTGGATACAACCATAAGAAGTGTGCTGAATGAAGTTGGAATGTCAAATTTCAAAAAGAATCTTTTGGGGAGAGTTCAAAGTAGGAGATGATAACAAAAGTATTCAGTGGACAGTAAGCCTATAATTAGCCCATGGGTTTATTGTTCGTTTACATGGGTGCATGTCTGACTATTACATCTATATGCACTTGTTGGGCATCCCATTGTAAAAGTTCTGCATTAATAAAGACTTGTCTCTCTTTTACAATTATAACATCCTCTTTTGGGACAGTTTTTTCCGTTATCATTTCGTTAAATACCTAATTTGTGAGGTCAGGCATTGCTGTTAGTTGAGAAGGCCTGGGACACAATTGGTGTTATCATTTGTCCTGAAGTTGTTTAGTTGGGTTGAAGTGAACTATACAGGCCACTAGAGTTCTTCCACACTAAACTCATCAAACCACATAACACACTTTGTGCACAGGGCCACGCTCACGCTTAACCGAACTTTACTGATGGAAGTATGCATTCCTGTATGTAGCGTTTTCCTGGCACCTGCCAAACCCAGATTTGTTTGGTTAATGTTTTGTGCAGCACTAGTCTAATGCTTAAATGTATTTTTGTGCTCACCCTCACACATCCATCCCCCAACCACATACACAGAAACACACAGTGTGTCCTACATACCTGCTTCCGCAATCATCTTCAAGGCAGGAATCAGATGTGATATTGGAGTGTTTTTTTGCCAAACAATGTCTGTTGGTCTTGGCAATAAGTGAAGCTAGCAAACCACTTTAGTGTGACAGTAGCAACAAAAGCAGCAGTGACATCTCGTCGTCGGAAGGAGAATGACTTTGCCCCCCCGCCGTCAAATTTCCAGCAGTTATCTGATGCCATCGGATCTTGTTAGCGGACGACTACCGGCTGGAGATTGAGGTGAGAGGAGAAGGAGGGCGGAGTCATGGCTGAGTGATTCTAGCCATGCTTTGCAGGCCTAAGAGGGGGGTTAGGAGGGTTAGAGTTTTGCCCCAGGGCCTTGAAACAGCACCCTTGTCCCAGATCAGCCACATCTTTTACCTATTATCTTGACTACAATAGCAGCCCACTGAAACACAGCAGGGGTCAGGTGTCAGATCAAAGGTCATTTCAGGGACAGCGCCTCAGACACTTGAACAAGGCTTCAGCTCGGCCAATGTATGGGGCCCGAGGGCTTCCTCTCTCTGCTGCAGTGTCAGACAATTTACCAAACCCAAATATTTGTTTAAGCTTTCACATGCCTAATGCATTGTTTCTCTATTTTCTTTTTTTTTTTTTAAGTTATTACTCCACATAAATTTGAAATTATAAACCAGAAATGTATGTTTTCAAAAACAAAGAAATGGTGGAAATGCATATATAACAAAATTACTCTATTATGGTTCTAAACTGTGAAGCATTATGGATGTTAATATAAATGATAGGCAACTGTGAAAAAAAAACTTACTGTGAAATAAATGATCAGAGACAATTAATACATAGATAGCAATACAGCATAAAGAATAAAATAACATCTAGAATGCCTCAAATTCACCAATTCAGAACATGGTAATTAAATATTGAGGCAGATGAGAAAACACATTCAATTGTATGTAATTAGTTACAGTATGTTACTTACTATTAAATTATGATAAGTTCTCTGAATAACAATTACGGGATTTGGCAGACAGTTCGTTTACTCCAAGTACATCAGTGCTTAAGAAGTCCACGTCTGTTCTTCATACCTGCTTTTATTCAAGTTGCAAACTTTAGCAAAAAACAGGTTTGCATAAAGTTACCAAATCTCTTGTTTCCCTTAATTCCTTTGGGTATTTTAAAAAGGCACTTACAACAAGAATTCTATGATTATATATCAGTTCTAGTTGTATCCATTTCTACCCACTCACTAGTTCTCCCTCAATCACAGGATACTTGTACTAAGAAGTTGAAGGCTAGCATGTGCTCCATCTGTGACATATGAAGTATCACTGGATACTTTTTAAATAGCAGCTAATGAAATATAATTAGAAAGCTTAACAGGCTTGAAAAAGAACATTAACCGCCAACTTTGTCACATCAGCTAACAGCCATCCACTCGTGTTGAGCGATGGGGAGGGGGGAGGACCACCCTACTTGCTCAGGCAGTACAGTTTCGCTCTCATGGACTCCCAGCCATGGGTGGTTGTTGTATCACCAGGGATCAAACTTATGATTTCCCAATAATGGGCCAACACTAAAATGGCTATGGCAGTCAATAGTTGCTTTAAATGGTAGCCTAACAAAGCTAGAAGTGGTTCGTGCTTTAATGACACCACTAAAAGGATTCAGTTAGTTATCAGGACAGCAGATGAGTGTTAACACCTAGGGCCTTCCCTTCTGTCTGAGCCACACACACTAAATCTGTCCTCACTCCAGGAGGGTAAATGCACGCTAAGTGAGCGTGAGGGAAAGATGTGATAATTAGAAGTGTAAAACTCAATATCATGGCCTGATATGACCCCTGTGTTCTACGGAAGCTGAAAGTGGGTGGGAGCGTGCTGACAGTAAGGTGCTGTTTGTTTGGGTTTTGCTTTCAGGACACGACTGTCAGCTTGTAATTAAGATGCCCTCTAGTGAAGGATGTCTGAAGCAACGACTTAAGTCGGCTCCTTTTCATCACAGAAAACTGAGGAAAGCCCAAAAATGAGAATAGGAGGGAGAAAGCGAGTATAGATAGAGCAAATAAACTGTAACCAAGCATTTAAATGTATAGAAGTGCGTTCCCTGCGGAGTATGTGTACTTATTTCCACCTACAACATGAAAAAAAAAAACTTTATGTGATCAGGGGCACTCAAGCTTGTGCACACAATGGTGAATGAATTCTTGGTAAGTGAATAAACAAGATGTGATGTTTACTGACAGTGGAAGAGCAGAATGTAGTCCTTTACATGTTTATCTGACAGAAATATGTGGCGTAATTGCATAAAAGAAAACAAAATGTGTTTTTATCTTCCTCCTGTCTCCTTTATCTTCTGTGTGTTGTGAGCTCCTGCATGTTTGTAGTAGGTATAGATGCGTTTGTGGGGTGTGGAGGAATGTGTGTGTGTGTGTGTGTGTGTGTGTGTGCGTGTGTGAGGTCACCTTGAATGTGGGGTTTGGGCCCTCTGTGTCTCCTCTTCTCCGTGCTTCACTGAGCACTCCGCCAAGCGCAACACTCCCTCACCTGCAGCGCTTTTCCCCCTCTGAGACTCCGGCCATTTGCAGCGGATTAGAGAGAGAGAGAGAGAGAGAGAGAGAGAGAGAGAGACAGAGGTGCCAATTGTGGTCAGTTTGAAAAGAAATGGTTTCGGTGGTTTACTAATAATTGCATATACATGACATTCAAATGAAATCCAGTTACAATGGGCTATCAGCATAGTGCTTAGAGCCCTAATTAAAGCGTCATTGCTGGCAGCGAACATATATGAATGATACATAGATGCGCTAAATGAGACATTTAGGTTGGAAATGTGTAGATCTGTATTACTCTCGTGCTTGAACTAAAGCAGACGGATGAAAGACATTTTAAACATTTCCACTCTCTCACCTGTAGCCATCAGTGGGGGTCAGCATTCCAGCACAACCCTTCTGCTGACAAGATGGGAGCACATGCATGCCAGCGGATCAGGCAGGCACACAAAGACGGAGTTGGTGGGTAAAGCCATGTCTGCTGTTTCTGTACTGGCTTTGCCGGCTCTCAGGCTGGCATGGGCCTGCGCCAAGGCCTCTCACACAGTTGGCGGAGGAACAGGGGGCAAGTGGGGGATGCCAGCAGTGGGGATGTCTGCCCAACGCTGTCTGTAGCGAACCGCGGCTATGGAACACTTTTCTTAAGCAAGACCACTACTCACCTTTCGCTTTTAGAGCAATTCATTTTTTTTACCTCTAAATGTATCAGGTCCTTGGCTTTAATTCTACTACACACTTAAGAAAGAATGTCCAGCTTATACAAGGAATTCAGGTCTCATGTGATCTTTCCCTTGTCTCCTACTCTAGAATAAATTCACTTGTACTTTTTCTTCATCATATGTAACAAAAAATATAACAAATGAATAACAGTGCTGGCATTAGTCAACTAGCTTATGTAAGAACCAGTTTTGAATTATTTATATTTTAAATCCCATTAATCAATTATGCTATTCACATCCTATGTCAGAAAACAATTCAATCTGGAGTATATATGAAGTCAGGAATGGGAGGCCTGTTGACTAGTTAGTTAGAGAATGGGAGTCATTTTGGATCAGTGCTGTAAAATGTATATGTAAATAATAAAAAGCTTAATTCTACAGCAAACTGATGACTAACACAGCTGTTGGCTCCATGAGCACTGCTCTCTGCAACTTCTGTACCTTGTCTTCTGTATAGGCAGCACAAAAAATAAATAATGTACTGTAGATGAAGTTTTACTTTTTGATTCACAGCATCACTTCCTTCGAATTTGTGATTTTTTGAAGATTATACTTTTATTCAGAACTATGAAAAACGTAAAAACTCGAGATGAAGGTTATCTTTCTGAATAGCAGCTGAATAAGAGCATGCTATTTTACTAGCAACTAAGATTGCTTAAAGTTATCAACTAGTTATCAAATAATAAACACAAATAATTCCTTTTATGTGCAATTAACCATAATTAGTGTAACTATCAAAGTAGTGCTGTCTTAAAACTCAGAGTGCAAAACAATGAAC
>JBBPDH010000104.1:7604042-7629257 GCA_037974565.1 Clupeocharax schoutedeni
TTTTCCTTTCCCTGCTCACCATTTGTGTGTGTGTGTGTGTGTGTGTGTGTGTGTGTGTGTGTTTTCACTCATGTTTGAATAATGCAGCTCGTACTTAAGAAAACACACAGTGCCAGTTCAGCATGGCTTGAGTGATCCCTGCAGATTAATAGCTGTGAAGAGGCTAAATAATGAATGAATGAACAACTAATCACACTCACAGGTACACATTCAACTGTACTAAACCACAACCGGTTGCCTGTTATTCCGACCAGCCTGTTTTCCAGCAGTTCTTATCAGTGTAGTTGTTGGGCTATTTTTGTGGGCAAATCGCTCTTTTTTGTCAAGAATACAACAAATCATGTAGGCACATTAGAAAACCAGAGGCTTTTGCATGGTTAAAGTTGCTGAGCCCTGAAGGTCTACACAGTTTCAAGCCCTCTTTATACTCTTAAATCTTAAGCCTATCTTCATATCACATTTAGCACATATTTACTTATAAGGTGTGGTTTTGATCAGGTGAGATTAATTAAATGACAAGGCGTCCATCTCAATGGATGACATAAACACACACAATTTTTTTCCCCCCAGTCCTCAAGTACTGTAAGTGATCCTTAAAGTAGGCCTCTCACTGACAACATTTCAAAGCTAAATCTGCATGCTTTAGGGGACTGATAGAAAACTTGGGATTCAGTATTCGGTTCAGTGAAGTATCGCCCTAATTTACAGGGGTAGATAAGAGCGAAGGAGGGCAAAAGAATCTAAGCCTGACAACCCCCCACCCCCCACCCCTTCTCTATATTGAATTGCACCTTGGGCAATAGTGCAGAATCACGAATCTTAACTTCTTCCGGCATATGTTCCTGGCAGATAAGTAAACAATCTGGATGTGAAATGAATTTTTTTTAATTAATACAGTAATGCTATTACACCTTGGTGTGCAAATCCCATTTCTACAGCCTCAGTGACAATAGACAGAGGTAGTACATACGGATTGCAATCCTCTGTTTGCAGACGGAGCCCAATTGTTCTGCAAGCTTGTTTTGCTTCAGCCTGAATCCTATTCTCCATTCAAACGAGGGCTATAGTTTCAGTAACTCTTTCACAATTCGGGAATGCGGAGAGAAAGAGAGAGAGAGAGAGAGAGAGAGAGAAACAAAAAAGATGAAATGCTTTCTTGCATTATAAGATTATGTGGAATCATCTGCAAGTTATGAAGCAGAGCAGTTGGTGTGAGCAAGTTGTTGCATGTTTGGCTCTTTCACGTGCGGCATGTTGCCTGGCAGTAATGTAATTTGCTTGTGTGTTTTAATAGAATAAAACAATGTGAGGAATTATGACTAGTGAAAAGAAAAGAAGCAAAACTGGGAAGGGAGATAAATGGCCTCACACACACACACACGCACACACACACCCACACACACACACACACAAACTACTGGAATTCACAGTACTCACTCCAGCCGACCACTGATACCAGAAAAAGGTTGATGATAATGATCAATTAAATGCAATCAGTTTAACAAAATGTGATCAATGTAATGTATCTTCTCTGTGACAAAATGTCAAGTCTATTAAACTCTTTGCCAGCATGTCAGTATCATCTACATGAAAACCTTTAGAGCTGATTATGAGTCTAACACTTATTAACCACTCATATTTTTTCCTGCAGGCCTGTTAAAGCTGCATTGCTATTTGCTCTAAGGATCTGTACGAACAGAGCAGGATCTGTGAAGTCAGACATGCGGATTCCCTCAAGGGGACATCCATCCCCTTCCACACTTCCAAACATCAAAGGACCTAATCAGTTCATTTAAGTGTCAGAGGAGACACACGCACACACACACACACACACACACACACAGGCACACACACCTGAGTTCGAATGCAAG
Source organism: Clupeocharax schoutedeni (assembly GCA_037974565.1). Classification (NCBI taxonomy): domain Eukaryota; kingdom Metazoa; phylum Chordata; class Actinopteri; order Characiformes; family Alestidae; genus Clupeocharax; species Clupeocharax schoutedeni. Next base: position 7,605,914 of record JBBPDH010000104.1, read on the forward strand.
TTTGAAGAACCAGTTTCAAAAAGGCTGTGTGAGAGCCAAAACAGTAGAGGACTGTAACAGTCTCAACCTGCTAAGGAGAAAAGACAGAAGTAAAAGAACCAACCAGTTCACCTGAATAAAGTATAGCAGTAAGTTGTATATCACTATAAATTATATTTTGAATGACATAGTACTAAATTTAATAATAAACTATATTACAATGAGAGTTATATTTTATGAAATAGCACATGGAAATAAACTACATATTAATTATATATTTAATCTGATATAATATAGTAGTCGATTATTTATAGCGATAAAGTATGTAATTTCACATAATATTGTAACAAACTACATTCCTATAAATTACAAACTTTATATAATATGGTAATGTCATAGGCTGTGTATTGCAATACACTACATGCATACAAAGCATTTAAACATTTTTAAAAAGTACTGGGGTGTGGATATTATAAAATTGGATAAAATGTATGCACTGAAATGCATGCGTTTTAAGCCAAGGTAGAAACTATTGCTGAGGCAGAGTGTAAGTTATAGCTGCAGTGGCAAGAAGTTTAAAAGCTTTATGCTCTGCATGAGTAGCTCTTGTCTGTGAGCTGTGATAGGAGCTGCTGATGGAGAGTAGCTGGACTGTGCAAGGCAGTGTGTTTTAAGGCTCAATATCAGGCACCGAAATCAGCCCAAAGCTCTGCTGAACTGCTGTCAAAGAGAAGGTTACACATCACATCACCCGTCACCACTCTGTCAGAAACTTTGAGTCCTGATACGTGGCCTAAGTACTGCTACCCTAGCGCCGCATAATGGCATGGCTCGGCTGCTCCAGCTGTCCCTTCTGTGAGCAAAATACACCTTCTGTGGGTGGTTTTACTACAAGCTGCCTGTTGTCTGAGGCGTCTCGCTGTCTTAAAGGCATTGTGCAATTCAGGTCCTAAACATCTGACCATCTGATTTGGATCATAAATCCCTAAAAAGTCATGCAGAAGGGGCAGAGTTAAGCAGTTATCTCCTCACACAGCACATCCACGCCATTCAGAATTATTAACATCATCAACAGTTTAGAGGTAATTGATTGATGACAAGGTCAAACTGTTAACATTAATAACAGCTAAGAAGCATCTGATTAATGACAAGGTTATGTTTGATTATTATTAATATTATTGTTTTTATTAATGGGATTATTTAAGTGCTGTGGGTCCGGTACAAATTATTATTATTGTTATTATTATTATTATATTATTATTATTGTTGTTGTTGTTGTTGTTATTGTTGTTGTTGTTGTTATTATTATTATTATTGTTGTTGTTGTTGTTGTTGTTGTAATTAAAAGACCATGAAACTGGGAATGTGGTTTTGAAACCTAATTTTAAATTAGAGCATAATTTTATAAAACAACAATATATTCCATGTTAATTTAATCAAATTTTATTCTTTCATTTTTATTTTTATATATTTTATGCAAATAAAATTATTATGGAAATAATATTGATTAAGAATTAATTTGAAAAGTCAGCAAGGTTTTCTATTCGTGTTGTAGGACAATTACTTAATTTAGTCAACCATAAATTTGACCAACGAAAATATTAAGCTGTAAAGATAACAAGGACTTTAGGTATTTCTGAAGACAGATTGTCTTTATTCAAAACATCTTTGCTCTGCAAACGAACAAAGAATCGAGGTATCACCCTTCTGATACAGCTTTTCCTTTTCCATAACATTACATGAGATTAAGATAAAAAAAAAAAATCATCGTCATTATAATAATAATAATAAGCACGACATTAACTGCTTCGCTTCAAACTTTCACTTCTTTCTCAAATTAAATGAACGTGGGACAAGCACTGAACCACAAGATAAAATGCATTAAAAAAATACTGAAAGATTTTTTTACCACATGGTTTAAACAGCCTGTCTAATTTCATGTGCCTTTAAACAATAAAAACCCGTATCTTCATTAAAACTCAAAACGTCCTAATTTAGATTCAAACTCTGTGGGAAAATATCAGCACAACGTCCAAGAGATCTGAACAGATCTGCAGAAACATGAGAAATATAATGGCTAAACATTACTTGTGCAAACCCAAATTCGCCTTTTTTAAATAACAATAATTATATCAATAATAGTCGGCAACAAAAAATATTGTTATTATAATAGCATCAAAATGTACATAATAAATAAAGTTAAAGGCCTCCTTTTATGTTTATTTTCATTGTTGTTGTTCGGCAGCCGTTAATAAAGGTTAATAACATTTACAAAGTTCTTACAGTCACCTGCTCTCAGCTCTCAACTCCCATGCAGAAGGTCCCGGAGCGTCCTGGAGGAAAAAAAATAACAAAAAAAACCAAAAAGAACAAAAAATAATATATATACACACCAAAAAACGATCTGAACTCCAAGACTTGTTCTTAAGTCCGCTCATGCCTCCGCCAAATGTCTTTGAGCTCGTTTTTCTCTGTGTTTTATCTATTTATCTTTTTTCTTTTAATAATGGGGCAGTTTTATGTACATGCCATTGCATTCAAGTTGTTTTCGGGAGGCGGGAAAATGTCAGTTTTCCTTTCCTTTTTTTCCTTCTTTTTATTGGAAGAAATTGTTCTTGCCGCTCCTTGTTTAAGAGTTAAAAGAGCGTCCCTTTTCGCTCCTTGAGGATCCTTGTTTTGTATTGTTTTTAGGAAAAATGTTTTTTTCGTCCTTATTTGGATAGAAATTTACCTTTTTCCTGTACTTTCTGGAGCAAATTGTCCTTTTATTTCTTCCTGTGTTTGTTTTTCCCTCCCCCTTTTACGGCTCTGTTCAGACGTTATACTCTGTTTCCAGGGGTCTCCTCTACATGGCCGTGGCGTGGGCGGAGGGGTAGGGGTCGAGCCCACTCTTGCCCATGCCGGGGAACAGGATGTAAGCGACGGGCGGCTGGAGCGCGCCCCCCGCGGACCACGCGCAGTTGCAGGGCACGACGTATCCCGGGTTGGTGGGGGACGGGTGCGTGTGCGTGGCAGCGTGCGGGGCCGTGTGCTGAGACTGCTGCGTCTGCTGCTGGCTCTGCTGGCTCTGGTGGGTCCCGAAGGCTCCGGTCTGGTGGTAGCCCAGCGAGGAGGCGTAGGGCAGCGAGCTGAGCGAGCTCAGGGCGTACGGGGTCATGTCGCCCGCCAGCTTGCCCATGCTGCTCGCGCCGAACTGGCCCGGGTCGAGAAGGGAGTAGGGCGAGGTGACGGCCGAGGGGGGCAGGAAGGCTCGTGCCGCCGCCGCTTTCTCCAGCGCGTGATCTGCGGCACTGACTGGCACCGGAAGCGCCTTCAGGTGCTCGGCGTCCGCCAGGTAGGGCAAGGGAAAGACGTAGCGCTCCTTCTTCAGCAGGTTCTTGGGTTTGCGCCTCGGCCTGTACTTGTAGTCCGGGTGCTCTTTCATGTGCTGCGCGCGCAGCCGCTTGGCCTCGTCGATGTAGGGCCTCTTCTCGGACTCCGTAAGCAGCTTCCACTCGGCCCCCAGCCTCTTGCTGATCTCTGAGTTGTGCATCTTTGGATTCTCCTGAGCCATCTTCCTCCTCTGGCCGCGAGACCACACCATGAAGGCGTTCATGGGTCTCTTGATGTGATCCACCGGTTTGGACATGACGGCGGCTGCAGCTGCGGCGGCGCAGGCGGGGGAGCGCGGGCTCCCGCCCAAATAACGGCGCAAATAATATTAAATAACAATTAGGAATAAGGAAAAGGCACGCGCGAGGGTTCAGCCGTGCTGGCGGGAGATGGAGATGGTGATCATGCCACTTTACTTTGGGGAAACTGGCATGAATACAAAAACACACAAGCAAAAAATCCAGTTGTTTCTTTCAGATAACTAGTTTCGAAAAGTTGCGTCAAGTTGTTTTCTCGTCCTTGTCTCGCGCTTGAGGTGAAGAAGTAGGGAGAATGAAAAAGGGAGAAACAGCGAGAGAGAGAGAGTCCAAAAAATCCACTCAGGTGAGGCAACAGAGGCAAAAGAAGCTCCGGGAAAGTGAAACAGCTCCCCTCTCTAAACGCGCGCGCGGGTTTGTCTGTGGCTGTGTGTGTCTATGTGCGCGTGTGTCTGTGTGTGTTTGCGAGGGTATGTACGTGTGTGTGTGTGTTTCCTGCTCTCGCTGAAGCACCTGGCTGTGAATGAGAGCCAGAACGCGGCGGAGCTTCAAACGCGCCGAAGCCGCTTTGGTGTGCGAGCGCGGTGTGTGGGAGGCGGGGCCAGGAGACCTGGGCGTCCAATCAGAGGAGAGAACAAGTGGCCGAACACCTACGGAAAAAAATAAATAAAATAAAAGGAAAAATGTATAGCGATATTGCCGAGGCAATCAAAGATCGAGGAAGAATCCACACAGGCGCGCGCGCATACACACATACACACACACACACACACCTGGAGCAAAAACATCTAAAAAAAAATTAATTGAATATAATATTTACCATTTCTGAGATGTGACTTCGAGAGATCTGTTAAGGTTGAGGTAGATGCAAAAAAAAAAAATAATTAATTGCTATATAGCCTAAATGTAAATCGTATTATTGTCAGATTGTATACATTTTTTTTTAAATAAAAATGTCGTACTTAAAACTTGGTCTATTGGTCTATTTAATCACTTTTTATTCATGTTTTACGCAATGCACATGATATTGCTTTTTAAAAATCGATGCTGATAATTTGCTTACAGCTTCTGGCCTAATAATGCCTATTTTTATAATAATACAAATATTAGATTTTGCTGTGATTTCCTCAGGAAAATCGTTTATTAGTTCGTAGATTTACGCGCTGGATGTGTGATTTTGTTTTAAAAATTGAGAACTATACCCCATTAAAAGTGTTGAAACACACACTATATATGGAAGAACCCTTGGGGCCGCTGTCTGAGCACGAGCCCTCGGGACAATATTTATTAATATTTATTAAAGCGGAATAATAGCCCAGATCTCCCCTGAGACACGGGTCAGGGTGGAGAATAGTTGTGGGTCCGGTTTTAGACTGTAAATTTTGAGTTTGGTTTCGGTTTAAGTTTGAATTTGGATCAAGATCTTAGTTTAGGTTTGAGTGTGATCTAGAGATAATTTTGAGGTTAATTTTGGATTTGATGTTGCGTTTGGGTTTTTATTTGAGGTAAATTTTAGACTGGTGTATATAATTGTGTACTCGTATTTTGGAGATTGGTCTGATTCACTCAAACTCAAATTAACAGTCTTGTTTAAGAAACTAATTTTTGATATTAAACACCAAATGATATTAGTTTGTTTTTGTTACGGCAGAGATGTTATAAAAATTAGAGTAAACAAATTCAGGTTTATATGTACAACTAATTCAGGATTAAGTGTACACTCAACTAATTCAGGATTAAACCAAACAAATTCAGAATGAATTTATAGTGAACAAATGCAGGATTAAAGCCTCTCGGTCACACTGGAATGTTCCTCTTTCTTTTCACTCTCTTCCTCCCCTAAAGCAGCGATCTCAGGCAGCGCGCGCTCAGAAAGTTAACATGCAAATTTGAGTGTTTAAAAAAAATCACTGCTCTAATGAGCCCGAGGCGAGACAGGCTCAGCAGGCTGATCTATCAGAGCGTGCTTTTCATTAGCATCCTCAGTGAAATAGAGTCCTGGCCAATGGGCTGTGTGATCTTTACGATTTTTGCAGAGGTGGCCCTAAGAATGTGGCTGTAATTTAGCATATGCTGTTTTCTCAATGTAGCGCCAGGCATCATTCAATAAAAATACTCCTGGACTTCAAGAGACTTGTGCTGCTTTTGTAATGCGGCTGCAAATAATGGATTAGGACTTAAACGCTTTTATTTGTCTGGTATTTTGGCGATCTAATAATAATAACAATAACAATAACAATAATAATAATAGTAAATTGTGTTTGATTTTGACATTGAAATTTGAGTTTGAATTGGACTTTGGACTTGGGTTTAAATTTGGTTTTGAATGGGGTTGGATTTGAAGGTGAATTTTGGATGTGGGCTTTAATTAGAATTTTAATTCAACTCTAATCTAACATCCACATTAATTTAGAAATGTATTTACACGTGATACATTCAGATGGCCTCCATATAGACTCTATATAATGTCTTGATGTACCTGCACAGTATGGAAACACTGGAGCTGGAACTGAAAAACACTGTGCTACTGATAGTCAAGGTGTAGTAAAAAAAAAGTAACTGTGATGCAACAATTGCTGTATGTAGAGATTGCTGTTAGTAATTATTGTTGTAAGTAGAGGTGTTAAAGCTGCTTCCTTTTCTATTTTAGCCACGAGACATGAAGAAGCAGCGAAGCTCCATCTGCTTTTGCAGCGGATGTCACTTTATGTTACAGCAAAGCTGTATGACCATAATCTTTGCTTTTAGCCATGTATGTGAAAGTGAGTCCCTGTCTGAATTTGAGAGTTTTCTGCATTTTATTACAGTCAATGTGAGTTCACGTATGTTGATAATGCGGCTGTATGTGACATGAGCTGGAAATACATTTGTGGGAAGTGGCGTCCTTCCTAATAATGTAGATGTAAACATTCAAAATGGAATAATAAAAACACAATAGACACACAGACTGTAATTATTCTCATGAAAAAGCAACGTGAGACCTACAGTTGGGGGCAGTGAAGAGGGTTTAAGTGAAGTGGACTGGTTTTCTTTCTTTCTGCTGCTGTCTGTGGACACATCCATAGGGCTGTGCTGTCCCACTGCCTCTCAGTCTCGCTCTCCATTACAGCACTAACACTCCAACCACACAGCAGCGCCGTGCTCTCACATTACAACAGGACTCAACACTCATTATTAAGGAAAGAGCACCACCACCATCAACATCATCATCTACCACAACGCCCACCATCATCATTCACGCAAGGCGCATTTTTTAAATATATTTCTGAGACAAAGTCTGCTGGAAGAAGACGAGATGAAGGGAGATTTGGGAAGTGAACCATGTTAAGACATGCAGTCATTAAGAGAGAGTTAATCACACTTCGCGAGATATTCAGCACGGAGAGCGCGAGGCTTAGCCAAGCAGGAAACAGAGGAGGCGCGCGTGTGTGTGTGGGTGCGGACATGGACGTGTGTGTGTGTGTGTGTGTGTGTGTGTTTGCTTGATGGCACGGTCGCGAGCCTGAGTGTATGTGTGTGTAGGTCTGTATGCATGTGCGCGTAGATGTGTTTGTACACGTGTGAGATATTAGACGTTTTTCTTTTGTTTTATTTGTTGGCGCAGTAAAAAAGTGCACGTCACCTCTTTAGTCCCACTATAAATTCGGACAGTCTGCAGATCAGAAGAACCCCCAGGCCTTCATCATCCCCTGCACGCGCCGTAGCATCGAAAAGCAGCGAGACGTTTCACACCGACACCGACCACCCCGAGCTCCGGCCAACCACACCGGCCGACCCGCCAGCTCTGCAGAGGAGGCTGAAATCGATGAGGGATGAACATAATTAATGGAGAGACGATTTAGAGCTGAACTGTCTGACACTGGCTTTATCCACGCTCTCAGCTCACTAATGATTTAAACTCGGCCATTAAAGACGCGCCACGCGCAAAGAAGATAACTAATAACGCGCCTGCACGAGCTTTCAAGTGACTCCACACACTGATTCCGCTTCAAGTGAACATGACATTATTTTTTAGACAAAGTTTAAATAAAAAAAGACAGCATGTGGCCTATTTAAGTAAATAATTAAACATAGTTAATGAATAAACTAAATATGTAGAATGGAGGGGCTTTGGCTTTAAGGCAAGTAAAACGCAATTTCCTATAACTTAAAAAGAAAGACGTTTTTTAGAAGTTTACTTTAAAGCACAGCCCATAATACGTTTTGCAATGGATTGGTAAAATAAATAAATATTTACCAAATTAAAAAAACTAAGAAATGCTGTATACTGAAAAAGTGTTCACAGATTTTACGACTGTGGTGTTTGTTATTCTGAAAATGTTCTTCTCTCCGGTGACTCCCATCTGACCTAAGGCGTTCTGCCACAGCAGTGTGGTTTCTGCCCATTCCTGTATTTGGCTGTCAACATCTTTTTATTTTTTGTTAGTCCACGCTGACACTGGATCGCATAATGTTACATGTCCCACATATTTAGAGCTCCTCTCGCGTGGTGAATAGTTGGAGAGGAGTTGGGGGAGTAAGAGTGCCGTTATAATGGCGCGGCCGGAGCTGTCCATGGTGCTGAAGAGCTAAGTGGCTTTATGCACTGGGTCCCACTCCGGACTCCCCTCAAACCCGTGCTGACATTTCAATGCCTTTTATTCTATCCCCATCCCATTTGCTGCTCTGATTTTGCTCGCACTGATGCTCACACAGGCCTCGCCTCCTGAGGTCTTACCACAATGTACCAGAAGCGTAGGATGTGGCATCTGCAACTTTAAGTTATATGTTGCTTCCTAATCCAATATTCACCCACCCCACACACTTCCTCATATTCCCTTCACCCCGAACCCCAATGGAATAATCGTGCTAACTTTATTTCAACACCGATTTAACAACAGGAATTGGCTGCTTATGTAAAACGTCAAATGCTCTCTCACACACAGCTGGGACACGAGGTTGATTCAGAGTGACTGACGACCCGGGAAACCAAAAACGATTTAAGTTTGAAAAGGATTTTTACACACACACACACACACACACACACACACACACACACACACACAGATAGATAGATCACAAAATAAATAATAATTTTCTCTCTCCTCTGTGTTCCTCTCAGCAAATGTTTAAATGTTTCTTTAAAAGATTTTTATACATCTAAATATTAAAGTGTTTTTGATAGGACAAATACTGCCAAGACAATGATGTGTGTGTGTGTGTATGTGTGTGTGTGTGTGTGTGTGTGTGTGTGTGTGTGTGTGTGGTATTCAAAGATTGTTTAAGGTGATAATGATACTGAAATATCTGAAACAAAAGTAATTTTAACAGCTGATATTCATAACTAAAATGCTTAAAATAAACACATACCAGTCACTTCAGTATTCAGGGTTTTTTGTATTTGAATTATAAAGTAACCATCATACGGACTTCAACATTTCTGACTTCAACACTTTCTGTTAAAGCACTAAGGAACATGCGCACATACAGAACAGCCTTGGGCAGAACAAAACTGCTTCCAAAGAGTTGGCGTGCAAACACTTAATTATGCATATTGGTCGTAAGTTAAAGCTGAAACATTTGGATGTTTTTGGTATTAATGCCAGGTTTGTATAAAATTTGAACTCCTACTCTATTCGGGCGCGCTACCTTTGCACAAACTTCTAGCATCTGCTTGCTCTGATTACCAGGCTTCAGGGAAGGTCCAGATTATTGCTCCATTCTAAAGAGCGTTTGTGGAGAAGTGGAGTCTTGCCTGCCCCTCCCCCGGCCTTCTTCCTCTTCACATGCTTGCATTATTTCACATATTCAAATTGGCAACGTTTGTTCTGGCCGCGGCTCTTGGCTTCCATTGCTCTCCAGTGTGGAAATTGATTTTAGTTAGCTGTCACAGCCAGCAGTTTTCTGGAACCTCTGCGAAAAATATATTTACAAAAAATGCTGTTTGGTTTGGAGAAATTTCATTAGCCCACACACCATACCAGGCCCTTTTTTGGGGGAGCCATTGGGGTGGTGAGAATAATACTATTTTGGGAAAGAAGTGAAAGGCAAGCTGTCCATGCCTATAGACTGGGCTTCGTGTCTGGGAAAGCGTCCAGTCGCAGCCAACTCCGGTCCATCTTCAGCTGTTTACATATCCGATTCCACTCTCTAACTCCTATCCCACCATATCACTCAATGATTATCAATGACGGGGCAGAGTCATAATCAAAACCAAAATGAGCACCAGCCAGTAATATATGACCAACGGGAGACATATAAAATCAAATTGACAATCCTCACAGTCAAATCTTTTTACAATATGATATTTCATGGGGTGGATGGAGGGGGGGCTGAATGAAGCACTCTCACTGCCACATGCCTTGTGCAGAGGGCAGAGTTAATGGAAAAGGAAAGGCAGAGCCAATGATTGAATGAAATAAAACAGAATGGAAATTAAAAGAGGTTCAAGGCATCGGATCATAATGAAAGCAGAAGGGCGATGTTTCAGAGACAGAGCGCAAAGCATTGCACAATCATGCAATACAATTAGGATTAAAGGGTCCAGTCACAGATAACAGCAGATAGGGATAAATTATCACCTAAAAAGAAAAACGGGGCCTCTTTTCTGACCTTCATTAAGCAGAAGAAAGGCTCTTGGTGGGCTGCAGCGTCTTGCAGGGGAATCTCCGCCTTGTCCACCAACTGTGACATGCTGATGCCCTCCCCAGTAAGTCAGGGGAAATTTTGATTATGATAAACATATTTTGCTTTCTGGCCCTGCGACATGCTGGCGACTGTCCAGGGTGTACCCCGCCTTTGCCCAATGCAGCTGGAATAGGTTCCAGTCCACCCCCCACCACAACAAGTGCGGGAAAAAGGGGTACATAATGAATGGATTGAATGAATTGCATTTTGGATTTTATATCACGTGTCTTTAAATGAAGGTACAAATTTGGTGAAATCTATTTTACACAATTTCTCTCTTATCCCAGATTTAGACCATCAGCCAAGACAAGTTTGCAGTCAGAATTTTGCTTCTTTAGTTCATCACAGGAGCACAAGAAGACTGATTTTATAGTTTTAATAAATAAACTCCAGAATCATTCTCTTAATACTCATCTAGCTCTTCATTAGGGTGGAGCATATATACAGTATAACTTGCTGTATGATATAAAAATAAACATAACTTTCTACAAGCAGCTCTACAGCACCAGGGCTGGAGAGGACTGATCTAAGATCTTTTGCGATGGTGCCACAAAAAATTACTTTTAGAGCAGAGTCCCTAATCCTAACGTTGTTTGTATAAATAGACCAATTGCATTTTTTAGCTCACAGTAAGTCATACTATGCCGTAAACTATATCTAGAGGTCTTTGCCACCTTAATGATAACCTGCATGCTTTTTGTGTGGGTTGTGAAGATTTGAGGATGTATTTATGGAAAGATTAAGGTAAGTATTGACTTCTAATGCTAGCAATGTCAACCTTGGGTTTCCAGTGCTAAATTAAACAAGGCGAAATCTGACACCATCTACAACATCTGAAGTAAAGTTAAAACTTTTTTTTCTTATTCTAAGACTCATTAGTAAGTACCTACAATGAAATAAGCTGCAAACCAAACTTAAGCACCATGCAGAAATCTTTGGAATGATGTCCATTTTGGCTCCATAAACAACCTTTCAACAGAAGGCTCTTTAAAGAAGAACCACTACTTTGAAGAAATGCATCTTTTTAGAGAACCTTGGATCATGTAAATATTCTACATCATAAAAAGGATTTTGCTAGAATTCTGGATTCAAGCCAGGAACCTTTATTTGCAGGAATGCAGAAGTGAAGAATGATGACTAGTCAAGAACAATTGTTTGCTGATAAACCACCAACTGACATCTGTATACATTAGCAAGAGTGCATACTTAGGTAAGGCCCTATCAGACTGAATCTAAGCCCAATTTCCTAACTAGAACAGATGCATTCATGCATTCATAATCAGCATCACTATTGTTCTTTCAACATGCAACAATTAGATCTCCGTAAATGACACAAAAGCATTAGGAAATCAGGTACTTACAGCAAAAAAGCTACAATGGCAATGTGCCATTACAACTCAACATAGTCATAAGACAATACTGCACAGATTCTCCTCACAAATTGCATCAAATCGCTTTCAGTTCCTCTTTCAGCGGTTGACTCTATGTAGATGAATAGAAGCTTTAAATGAAGAAAGCTAAGCAAGCACCGAATGGTCCAAGCCAAGAACCAAGGTACACAGGAGGGGAATAAAGGGCAAAGATGAAAGTGGTGCAATTAAAAGATCTGAACACTTTTGAAGGCAGATAAATTGATTTAGATGTGAAAGTCAAATAATAAACATTGGTATCGGATGTTGATTGAGTTTTTTCCCCCTGTCGGATCTGTTCAGGCGTTGGAAGAAACCAGTTCTCCTTTTCCTTTACTGTTTTTGTGTTTCTCAGACGACCAGCAGCAGTTCAAAAGACAATTCCATTTGGTGTCCTACTGGCGCTGCTCTCTGAAGTGCCTTTCAGCACACTGGCCTTTTGAAACAGTTTAAAGTGCTCCAGTGTGTTTGCCAGAGATGAAAAACACAGTTATTTTCTCTCTTTGTTACTGGCTGTTTCATACAGCATTGATAGGTTGCTGTTAAGGCATTATTGTTTTCACACAATAACCATATTCAGGGCTGTAAGCAACTTTATGCATCTTAGACCTTGTAAAGCCTATTAATCAGTTGTGCGTCCATACGGCTTGGTGGTTGCTAGCCTGCTTTATAAGGGTGGTTCAGTGACAAGGACTGTTCATTTGTCCACTGTGTTTAAATGTAGCTGCATCAGATATATTCATTCAAAGGCAATATAAAAGTTTTGAATGCTGCAAATCACCACTGCCAAAGCAGATGCTGAGGGAGTCTGCAACCTCTCAATGTCCAGAAATATTAGAAATCAATACACATTTCTCTCTCTCTCTCTCTCTCTCTCTCTCTCTTCCTTTCTCTCTCTGCCACTCCTTCCCTTCTCCTGCCTCTCTTTTGAATCTAGAGGCTATTGTAGGCTGTCAAACAAAAGGGTTTTTATCAGGGACTCTTAATGTACCCCCACCCCTCCCAGCCCCCTCGGTCACCAACTCCTTCTTCTCTTCCTTCTCTTTCTCATTCATTTATTCCACTGTGTGTGGAAATAGGACGGGCAACAATTAATTTCTGAGTGAATTCAGCCAGGATCTATTACCCACTCTCTGGCTCCTTTGCTCTAATGGAAATCTATTTCACTTCTCTTTTGTGTCCAATATAATTTAATGCCCATTTTATTAATGGCCTGAAATAATTACGGAAGCCTTTTGTGATTTTTGAGTATGTTTCATTTAATTGTGCAATAAATGTCTAATCAGGGCTCCCATCTGAAGCCATTATGGTATTAAAATTAACAATTACGCCACAAATGTCTTGGTGAATGTGTTGGGGTCTATAGAAATCACTGCTGATAACAAGACGCACATACATCATTCATGAGACCCCCCCCCCCCCCCCATGAGAAAAGGACAGTGAGAGATAGTAGGAAGGGAAAGAGGAAAGTGTGGGGGGGGGGAGAAAGAGAAGAAAGTTTCTTTATTCCTTTCAAAAGACGGGATGGCCAAAAGATAGGGCATTCTAAAACTGTGTCACCCACTCAACTTCTTTTCATCACTGGTCTCTCTCTATCTCCCTTTAATTTGCCTCCCTCTTTATTTTTTCGAGTGACAGATTTCACTCGGGGAATGGAAATGTATTAAACGTTAACTTGAGTGATAAAATATCTATCAGCCCTTTGCGCCTCTTGCCTGGTCCTCCATTCTAAGCTGCATGGCACCCATTTTGCCAGTGTGGGTGACCGAAGGCAATTAAGAAGACTTTCTTCTCTTTCTCTCTCTCTCACTCTCTCTCTCTCTCTCTCTCTCTCTCCGTCTGTGTGTCTGTCTGTCTCTCTGTCACTCCATCTCTCCACTCAAATGGCTCGACTGTTCAGCACACCAGCAAGAATTGTTTTCTTAGTTGCCAAGTATCCAAATTTCACGGTGTGGAGGAACTCCATCTGCCAGGAAAAAAAAGCCTCGTCAGTTCCTCCTTGTCACTTCCCAGCTAATATTCTACAATTGGTTTTGGTGCATCTATTTTAATGGCGACTGGGTTTGGCTCCCTCTCTTTGCTGTCATCTGTGAGCGGCCTCTGAGGCTAGGAGTTGTTTTGAACTTGGCACCTTCTGCCAGTCTGCCGGGTGATGGACACTATGTGGTCATGAATGTGAAGAGGGGTGGTGACACTGCAAATAATGAGCTCACCTCAGGCTTATTACAGTCATACAGTGTAGAGGTCTTTGTTGCTTACAAAGGTTCTAAAATAAAAATTCTAATGGCTGAAAAGTTGAATCAGTTGCACAAACTCTATAAACACCCAGAGAAAATGTCCTTTTCTTCTCTTTATTCAAAATAAAACAAGCACTAGGATAGATACTTTAATGGGAGTATGTGAAGAGATTTAAACCAACAAAAGGCCATGTTGTATGGCTCTCCACAAATACTAGTGATAGAGAGTGAATAGTTCTTCTCTGTCTCATTTGGCTCTCATAAATCCACACTACTGTTAACTGTCAGTTGAGTCTGTTAACTGTCAGTTGAGTCTGCTCACATATAAAGATTGTTTACCGTCAGCCTAAAAAATGTTTGCTATGAGGAGTATTCACTTTGAAACGGCATTCAGCCACAGGAACTGCTACCCATTACATGCCGCCAAAGCATTCATTCCTCCGTGACTTTGAATGATACATATCAAGCTATTAAAGTTCTGTTCCTTTAAACCAATCCTCTCAAATTTAATAATCTATTTAACTGATGTGCAAATTAACCTTGGCATTTGCACAAAACCATTTTTATAAGTCACACCTCGCACCTTTTTTTCCCCTCCCCTCCTTTTTTCATCTCTTCTTCCACCAAATTTAATTCCAGGCTACAGATTTCATGGTCAATTTTATTTTGCTCACTCTCAAGGAGTCCGTCATCAATTCTTCACAACTTTTCATGTCCCCTTTTCTCTCCAGATTCACTGCGAAATTGCCTATTCAGGCCGCTAAATAAGTGTGACCGCCATAAATTCACTGCGACGCCCCATGCTTTTGAATATGCATTTGGAGTGCTGACCTCCAGCAGTAATTAGTTTTACTTCTTTGTTTATCCTTTATACAAATCACACGGCCTCCTTTTTCACTCCATCCCATTCGTATCCCTCCCCTTCTCCTCCCTCCTTCCCACTATCACTCCCTCCCTTCCTCCCTCCCTTCAGCAACACCAAACACAAGGAGAAAACCTTGGGTGAATCAACAAAGAACAAACAAGAGTTTGACCTCTGCCATTCTCCGGGGCTGAACTCAGTCCGAACCCTGCCATTCTATTGGACTGCTTCGCAGTATAGAGCAGTGACAGGTTCTATAAGACTGCAAGTGAAACAATGTTTAAAAAATAATTTTAAAAAACTTCATAACTATCACTTTTTTATTGGTGTGGAGCTATTGAGGAGAGCAAAAATATAAGGTTGCTCTCCTCAATAGCTCCCTCAATAGTGTTACAAAAACGTGAAACAGTGTCACCCCCCAAAACATAGTGAAACAGAGAATTTCAGTGAAACCTGTTTCACTGCTGGCCCCATTCATTTCAATATAAATCTTCTCAGACCCCGGCAGCTTGTGGATTTTTGAGGTGTCAATGCAGTCTATTCCCACCTGTGAAACAAGTGACTGCCTTCTGTGATTGGGTAGTTCTCCACTTCAAAATGACTGACATATCACTGTGGCCAATCACTGCCTTTGTTTCCACATCATTCTATTTTATGTACTGAGCACTGACCTTGAGTGTGAGACTGAAGCTTCATACATAAGAAAAATGTGTAACATATCATTTACTAGTATTTCTGAATAATATTTCTTTTTATTTTAAATGTTATCGTTCGTCTACTATTGCACAGATAGAAGGACATTAGCTTGTTAGCTTGACCGCCTGCTAGCGATCCCCACCACCACCCAGCCATGCTGGAACTGGTGAAATCCTTGGAATAAATCTTTGCTGGGATGACAGCATGATTGACAACTTCATCAAAAGACCAGGAGGGTGGAATCAATTTATAAGGTTAATTTATAATAAACATTATTATTACATGTTTGTAAGATATGCACAATAAAATACTTCTTATATTTTGAAGGGACTTAACATATTTTGTAGGGACTTAATCTAACATATTTTGTAGGGACTTAATCTAACATATTTTGTAGGGACTTAATCTATGAGGAGATTGAGGGAAGAGCAGGAGAGAGAAGATACATCAAAATGTGAGGCAGCAAAAGCAGAACATGGAGGTGAAGGTACTGCACGGTGAGGTACTGAGTTTGTTTCACGACACGCACCGCGGATGAAGGGTATTGACCAGGAGCCACCACTGGTATACAGTCATGGCATATTCCACAAAAAAATATTCATACTGCCACAAGGTCAGTACAGGCACAGCCTTTTATTATATGATCTGAATGTCATTGTCAGTGAAATAGAACATGACCCAGCAGAGATATATTCCTTCTTGCACTTCTGTCCATTATAATCGGTGAATGCACTGAGGCACAGTTTACAATGCAGTGACCCTCGTCTTCACTGTAATCACTCTGGACACACGGTATTCAAATGCTCAACAAGAATGAAAGAGACATCCGAGCTTGAACTATTCACTATATACACTGTTCTCAAAGGCAGGGAGGAGAAGGGTTATTTACAGAAGCTTAGGCTTAAGGGCAGTTAGCGAACAGGCTAACTCGCCACTGTACCAGGCTCTTCCTGCTCATTTGCATGAAGACCAGGGAACACAATAGGCGACCAGTATACATCTCCTTTTTGGCAGAGGGGAAGAGAAGGGATCCCCTGACTCTGGGATTACCCTATTATAGCTGAGATGTCTCGCTAAGCCCCAAACACTGACACATATTCCTGTCCTACGGCCCATTCGCTTTCAAACACATCTTGTCAGGAGGGCTTACTAAAATCTACATAATCCCCTCTCTCATCACAATTAAAGATATCAGTGAACAATGAAATTGCTTGCTCTCTGGTTTGTTTCATCTGGCTTTAGAGAGAGGGGTAATGGGAATATGGCAACTCTCCATTCAGAGGGTCCGCTACAATTGTGAAACTTACAGGATAAGGCTGTAATAACTGGCAAAATGGACAGTGACCTTTCTGCCTAAAAGTAGCCTCAGAGGTTTAAAAACAGTAATGACTGTAACAAACATTCTCTATGAACAAGGTTATTCATCAACATAGCATATTGTTTTAGTTACACCACACCAAGTGTAACCTGTGTTTCTATTCGCTCAGGTTCTAGCAGCGTCTGTTTCATTTAACTGAAGACTTTAAAAACACAAATTCAGTATCTACTCATTTATCACTGAAATGCATTTGCCTTTCATATCCTGAGTTGACAAAGCAAAACAACAGGTAGGTAGTCATCATGTTATAGTGGATCAATAAGAACATTTCAGATCTTGATATTTTGTTTGTAGCCTATCAGAAATGTAATTCAAATCAGTTTAAAGTCAAAGGCCCACAACCTAATTCTCTAGAACAAATATTTGCAAACACCAAAGCTGGGCATAAGACATTCTTCTTCCGATTCTTCACCATACACACACTGCTCCTGAATTTTCATTTCAACATTGTCTTCCTTTTTCACCATTCTAGAATCTTCTCCCCAGTAAAACTGTTTGAAAATATTCCGCGCATTTATGCTTATAGGTTCTTAGTGCTAGAATGCCCCCCCATGTTCTGTTCTACAAGGTTCCTCCCCATTCACATGGTGCTAGAGTTTTCTATATATTAATATTGTTCAGCCCATTCTAGACCATTCGCACGCTGTTCTAGAGCTTAATCCCATTCACATTGTTCCAAAGTGTTCTCCCCTGTTCACACAGTTCTAGGATCTGCTCAGATTAGACCTGTCTGGTTAATTCATGTAGGTTTTCTTTGTGTACCTTTGTGCCCTTACTGTTCTAGATCATTCTCCCTGGTTCACACTGGCTACCCTAGTGTACACTGAGACAGAATGCCCTGTCACATTGATACTGTTCCAGAATGTTCTCCTGCATTCACACTGTTCTAGAATGTTTTCCCCTGTTAACACTGTTCTGGAATTTTAAAACATCCTGCCGTATCAATGCTATTAAATAATGTTCTCTCCTTAGATTTAGCCCAGAGTTAAACTGAGCTATCCATGGACTGCTCAAATACAAATTCTTTCTTAGCAACTGTTACAAGGTTGGACAAGCTTTACAGGATGTCAGCAAAATCACTGTTAACTTATTAAGATTCTGTAAGCAACATCTCATATTCTGAAACATGCTTAATATTCCAGATGATGATATATTTGTATAAGCATGTGAAAGGTTTGGATCTCACCCTAACAGCACTGCAACAAGTTTGTTGTTAGTTTTAGTTATCAACAATAAATTAATCCAGTTCAGTTGGAGAGCATCTATGTAGCAAATCTGAATAGCAACCTGAGTTCCTTAAGTTCATCATGGGAAAGTTCATCAACCTTCAGCAAAGCTTGTGCAAGTTTGTAACTGCTGCTACAAAAGAGCACATTCATGAACAGTACATGGACATTTCAACTGGTCTTAACTTGAGTTAACTCACTGCTATGTCTGCCATTTAAACTACTCCTCCATCTTGATAGATTTGTGTTTTGTGCTGATCATTTTGAGCAAAAAAGGTTTTACTAATATATTACATATCTTAGTGATATTCGTCTGAATAATGACGTCAGATACAATAAAAACAAACATTCAACAATAAATGGCTGCATCTTGTACATGTGGATATGTACATGTAACTCTAGCAGTGGATATTAACAACTTAAATTAGAAGTCTCAGTGTGTATCAGAAGTCAGAAACATTCATTTTGATAGGCTTAAATTGGTTACATGGTTCAAACTGATTGCAATGTAGGACCCAACACTACCGTGCATACAGCCTGTTTCAGTAGGGTGTTTCAGTAAAGTCACTATTAAGTGTAAACAGGAAGCACTCAGACAGTTCATCAGGTACAAGAACACAGTGTTGAAAGACTGAAGACAAATTGCTGAGTTGGCCTGCCCAGTGACCCTCAACATTCAGGGGGCTAAGGAGTCAAAGGCTGCTGACTGATGACTTGTGACCTTGATAAAGTGGGTACTAAAGCCCACAGGTTTCTTAAGCGCGTGATTCATTGCTAAAGAGGGAATGTTGGCTTAACATATAATTAACATCTAATAAATCCATGATTGTTTGTCAACACTCCTACCTTTATTTTCCCGACCTAATAATCTACAGTCATCCTGCAGGCAGTCACCGGCCAGATATCATCTTAAGCTGCTTGTTCAAATGCTGCGGCCTGGCCAGACGAACAGAAGGTCTTCTCTCATTTACACTCACATAAATGCACAAGGTCTAATCTACTGCCAGCTAGGCCTACGCGAACACGTGGTTCAACCTGCAACAGCTCAGTCAGGCTAAGCCATCCATCTTCAGCTAGTCACTACAAGTCACCCCTAGACATTCAGTGGAAAACTCCGTACAAATGGACTGCCTCTCCTATCTGCACTGTTATTGTGTATAACAACACAAAGCCTGCCATTAGAGAGTTCAGGAAGCTGATAAATAAGAATGGAAAAGCTTTGTGTGTGCAGAGGACGCACGCTCATAAACAACGAGAGAGAAATGATGAATAGAATTCAAAGGGCCGCGGAGTAGTTGCAAAGACAACTAAACTATGAGCGAACGCTGACTGTAATTACTAAGGGGGAAGAAAGACAGAGAAATAATTAAACAAGTGAATCACTTACACAAGCTCATTAAAGCTCATGCTATCCTCTTTATTTTCCTTTTAGTTTAAGGGAGACAAAAGAGGGACGATATCCCATTAAATGTTGTTTTCTCATCCAATTCATTTGAACCAGTACTAAAGTGCTGGTGTTTTCCTCTGGATTAAAGTTTGATCACACTCTAACGGAAAACGATTCGCCTCTTTGAAGGCTAAAGAATCGAACACGCGTACACACGCGCACAAAGAAATGAGAGAGCATAGCATAGAAATAGCAAGAAACAGAGGGATGTAAGTACTATTACACTGTCAAGGTGTGTATTGAGGAGCAATGTGGATGTAGGAGTGTGTGTGTGTGTTCTTGTTGTGAGGTAATGTCGGGCTCTCCCCAAGCTCAGCATGCAGATAGGAACCACCAGGGGTAGCAGCAGGGAGCAGGCGTGTGTGATTTATGGCTAGCAGTGGGCTGATAAGGAGGCTCCCTTCATTTAAGGCCTTATCACCCACCCTAAAGAAAGGCCACAATTTGCCACGTTCTTTAAAGCCCCAGATGCTACTAATCTCTCTGAGCTTGCAGACAATCTGCCTCAGTAAAAACTATAGATCACTCACACATCTAAGTGATCTCGGCCTCCACTTTCCCCTCCGGCAGAGACTCTGCACTAACCAGCTAGGAAGACATGAGAAATACACACACATACACAAACCTGATTTCAGAGAACACTGTTCACATGGACCTGTATAAAAGATACACAGAACACATTACATTCAGG
This sequence comes from Clupeocharax schoutedeni, assembly GCA_037974565.1. Classification (NCBI taxonomy): domain Eukaryota; kingdom Metazoa; phylum Chordata; class Actinopteri; order Characiformes; family Alestidae; genus Clupeocharax; species Clupeocharax schoutedeni. The sequence goes on from JBBPDH010000104.1 coordinate 7,626,134, forward strand.
AAAAGCTGTCCTAGCCATTACTTCCTTATTGAACACTGGCACAGGGAGAAGGTGTATTTGCCCAAGCCCTCATCCCTACCCCTTTAAATGTAATTGTACCATTTTAGTATTATTTTAGATAAATGCTTATTACGCTGCAGGGCAAAACTTCAGTCATATACTAATGTACTGGCACCTCGGGGGAGATTAAATGTTTTTGTTGTTATTCTAAGAAAAACATTAAGCACACAATTTCTAAAGAGAAACAAATACAAAATGTGGGTGGGTCTTTTTTTTATATATTTAATACAGAAACAAAACAGACATTGTGCACAACAATATGAAGAAAAAATACCATATTTGTTTTGTTTTTTTTTGTTAATCAAGTGTTAATTGGTCTTCACTTGGAAAATCAATGTAACATGTATTCCCCAGGGAGTGTATACCCATGACTGTATCCCTGGATGTTAGAAACAGAAATACAAAAGTACTTCCAAAACACCTAATCATACAGGGCTGCTTTTTCACATTGCCCAAACTTTTTAATGTAGTTTGATTCTTACATTCAGACAATTTGAGAGCCCAGGTTTATTAAGAACTGATGAAGCTTCATTCAATTTTAAGTTACCATCATGCCCAAGTTAGGCCTAAGCATTCATTGCAAGCTAACAGCTATCGTCACACAGCATTTGCATTCAGGCTTGTTTTCTGGGTAGCATGTTTTTACCACCTTAGTGTAATTATTTATTAGGGTATTTGTCAGAATTAGGTCAGGATTAGGTCTTCAAGCCACAATGAAACTTTGTTAATAAAACTGAAAAAATCATGAAATGAACTTCCCTGGAAAAAGCATTTGTACCTTCATGTTTGGGTTTCATGAAATGTTTGGACATTTATTCACTATTTCTATGTACGTTATTAGAAAAAAACCTCCAAAAATGACAGTTCAGTCTAAAACGTAAAACAACTGAGCTACTAAAGTGAATATGGCACAAGAATGAATAGGACGCACTAAAAAAAACGTGCAAATTAAATAAGTGAGTTAAATGTGCAGATCAACCACAGCACATTTATTTAAGACATCAAAACAATATTTCTCATCTAAATGTCTTCGGCATGATGTTTGTATTCAAGAATTGTTTTAACTATGATATAGCAACCTTGGATGGTCCAGCTCATAATCAATACTAATCACAAATATAATTACATTCTGAAGATTAGGAGATTAATTGACTGATTGAAGGTTTGTATTCCCTTCATATCTGATCGAAATCATCTTTGGACATCACTGAAGCTGGAACAACAACAACAAAAACGCAAAGAAAATGCATGAATGTCACGGCAAGGTTCACATGCCATATGGAGATATATCAAGCAGCCAATACATCAATTTCCACACTTAGGAAAAAAAAGAAAAACTACCGTTTTAGACTTTATCTGGGTGACATTGTGCTGAAGAATAAAATCACCTCTCTTATCTCCTTTAGAATTTTTTTTTCTGTTTTTGAACCATTTATCATCTCATAATATTTAGCTTGGAGCAAAATCTTATTAATGTTATTAAACAGAGGCCACCACTTTGACCTAATGTTCAGATTAAGGGTTAAAAAATGATCAATAATGCATTTTCGAAACTGTACGTAGATTAGAATTAGGAAATAAGCAAGTCACTTGAACGGGGCTTTGGAGTGTATTGTGTTTGGACTGTATTGTGTTTGGACTGTATGTATGTACGCTAAAACACTCATTAAGGAAACACTTTGTTGGTTCCCTAGTGTACAGGTGTGTGTCTGCTTCCCCATTTTTTTTCAAATTTATTCTGAATTGTTGCTATCATATCTTTCAATTGGATGTTATAAGATGCACTGAACATGTTTGTGTTTGTGAGTGACTGTTATTAGCACATTTTTAAAGAGAATGAGAGAGAAGAAGAAAGAGAGAGAGAGAGAAATAATACCCTCAAACTGGTGTAAGAAAGAAGAGATTTTCATAGAAAATGTGAGACATCCAATGAATTTATCATGTACTTCCCATGTACATGTCCACCACAGTGCTCTGAGATTCCTTAAGAAACTGCTCTAAATGTGGCTCATTTCGATTCAGCTGTGCCAGCCCTCATGGACTGTCCGGCAATGAGGCCACAGGACGTGTAACAGCCTTTCCACAATGCTTCAGCTACTATAGACAGTCTGCAATGCCTTAGACTATGAACTCATCCTGTGATACTAACAAGCTTTATGTATGAAACTATATGGCTTTTTGTGAAATGAACAGCAAAAAAATCTTCCTTCCTCCTATGAAGTGTTTGTATATTCCAGTCATATATTCTCTGTGTTTTTACAAGTGTAATTAGTCTATGAGAGGCAGCAGTGTATTTTTCCATTCTTTAAGTATTCATGAAAGCCAGTGATCTGACAAATGGAATTTTTCGGCTCTGCAGCGCCCTGCCTCATGCACACCGTCTCTCAGCTGATAATCCTGTTTATGTATCAGTCTGCCTTATGCAGGCCAGGTGGAAGACCCCCTGCTGCCAGCCGTCTAAACATTTACACACATACACGCATACACACACACAATGAAAGATGAAGAGAAATGTCACATATTCCTCACATATCATATATAATAAATGAATGAAAAGAGGAAACATTCAAAAGAAAAACAATAAAGGAAATGTGCTATGAAGGAAATAATACAAATGAATGCATGATGAATGAATGAATGAATGAATGAATGAATGAACGAACGAATGAATGAATGAATGAATGTTCATGATTAAAGTAGGACTGTACATACAGATCTACAGTGAGTACAGAAAAAAGAAAAAAGAAAAATGTATCACCCCCTTCAAAATATTCACATTGTTGTCACGGGGCACGCTGTTACGCTGTGCCCTGGAGCTACCTGGAAAAACGCGAGACCGGAACCAGGGATCCATGTTCACAAGGATTTATTGTGGAAACAAAAACAAAGACTCACAAGAGCTCTAAAGCGATGGACGGATGAAAGCAACAGAACAGACACAGGTTTAAATACACAGACCCAGATTAAACAGAACACAGACAGCTGGACCGGGGCCAATGGGAGACGAGAGGTAATCACAGACACAGACCAGGGGCAGGTGACAGGACCAGACAGGAACATGAGA
>JBBPDH010000104.1:7634131-7644131 GCA_037974565.1 Clupeocharax schoutedeni
TTATGCACAGTAATAGTCACCTGCACACACAGATATCCCCCTAAAATAGCTAAAACTAAAAACAAACTAAAAACTACCAAAAATATTCAGCTTTGATATTTACCAGGTTTTTGGGTTCATTGAGAACATGGTTGTTGTTGAATAATAAAATTATTCCTCAAAAATACAACTTGCCTAATAATTCTGCACTCCCTGTATAGTCACCAAACTGCTCTAGTGGCATTAAAATCAGTGCGGAAGGGCTAGACCTCTTTTGTTTAGGTCCCATACTGTGCTAAAGTCCTCAACTTTGTGAATCTGTGCCAGTCTCAGAGTTCACCTACTCCTGCTGTTATCAGCATCAGTTCTCTTATTTTTGCATCCTCATTTGCATTTCGTTCCTCAAAATGTGTCTCCTTGAAACACACCATGCACCATGACACTGAGGTACCTATATTATGTTTCTGCTGGTAAATTGGATCCTGGATTCAAAAATGTGGTTATAGAAGTGTCTACAGAAGGTGTCAGATCTCTATGCTAATGTGACAATATATCTTGAACCATTATTAAAGGGTATTATTTTCAAAAAGCCTTATCACTTATTTATATAGAAAACTTGTAAATGTATTTAAAGAACACTCCATAGACTTTTGTAGACACTGTATTATATACAGAAAATCCCCAGAAGCATTTGCTGATTCAATCATGTGCAGATTTATTCTTTGAACCCAACTTATAATTGCTTGCAGAAACAAATTCACAGAAACCGCAAATATCCTTTTACGGTCACCTCGCCTTCCCCCCGTTGACACCGTTCCTCGTCCCCTGAGTATTAGTTTTCCCATTCACTCTGTTTCCTTTCTGTCTTTCTCTGTCTACCCTTATCCCAATCCCCCTCCGTTTCTCCCTTCCTCTCTTCATCCCTTCCTCCCTTTCGAGTCTTCATGTTCAGTTTGTATCAACACCCGTCTTTATCCGTCGCACCTGTGTCTCGTCCCATCAATCCCCGTCTCACCTGTCTCCCCTTCCCGTGCACTCTTTATAGCCCAGCCTGACCTCGAGCCCACTGTGTCTGTATTTGTTCTACTCTGTTATACCCATTTCCAAGAGATTGATCACTTCTGTTTTTTCCTTGTGACTTGAATGTTCCTGTGTTTTTCTCCTTTCCCCACAGGCTCGTGCTTCGTCCATTTAAACCTCGCTCTCCGCGCCTGGAGATGCCTGAAGGCTCCTTCGCCTGTTTGAGTGCCAGCCCTGAGTTTTCGTTTACCTGTTTTTTTTGTTCCCGAAGCACGAGTCCTGTTTTTTGTTTGTTTCCTTTTGAGTGCTTGTTGTGTCTCCCTGATTCAGGGGGTTCCCCTGTGTTATTTGTCCTGAGTCGCTGGCTTGATTAAATTTGCTAAATTTTTGTTTAACCTTGTGTCCTCCCCTTTTCCCTCTACCACCAAACATGACACATCTTCTGCTTTATTTTTGCTTTTTTTAATGACAAACTATAATTTTTCATGCATTTTAGTGCTAAATTATTGCTAATTTTGTAACATAAATATTGACATAAATTCAACTACATTTCCATATAACATATAACTGTATCAATCTATTGGTACTGTAGAGAACACAAAGACAGTGTGCTTTGAATTACCACATCAGAACAGTTTCCAGTGTGGAGCTATCTCGAGTATCCTCGTGTTTTTCTTTTTGTTCTTCTTAAAGCCCTGTATTTTTTTTACTGTAAATGTAATTCATTTATTACTGTATTTAACCTGCTTATACCAAAGAAGACAACAGTGCATACCAAGAAGACACGCTTGCATGAATTACAGTACAGTGCATTTATTTCTTGTTTTCTAAATGCGTCACTCCAAAATATGTCAGGTAAAATATTTAATAAAAATAGTTAACAGCAGTGGCATGAAGGGCAGATTATTGTATTAATAAAAATTAATTAAAAAAAAGGTGATGCACAGTTAAATGATTGAAAGAACCAAGTGCATTAATAAATGAATGAATGAATGAGTTAATTAATGCATTAATGAATACCAATGTCTGATGCACTCATGCTCGCACATAGATGAACACGCACGCACAAACACTGCCTGCTCTCTTCTATCCAGGGGACTCAAGGCTACACTGAGGTTATGTCTGCCCACCTGAAATACTTCAAACAACTGCAGGTCATCCCTGTGTCTCCCTGTGCCTTGGCCTTCACTGTCCATGTGTATTATAACACCTCGGCCGGGCCTTTCATCAGCTGCTGGACTCCAGTGCCATGGTCACATCCATAATGAAGATAGGAGCTCTGAATAGGCCAAGCTGAGAGTGAAGAAAGGCTAAGAGAGCGCAGGTCACAGACATCTGCACGCCCTCTATTCTCCAACACCCAGCTCTATTATACTCCACCTTTATAACTAGCCTTCCCTGACCCATGCATGACTCCTCTCTGTGTGTGCACTATGTTTCATCTTCATGGACCCGACACCTTAGGAATAACTGGAGGCCTTATCGCAATCCTTAAGCCACATTGCAACACATTACAATATACTGTGATTTATTTGCATTGGCAATGCATGGAAGGGGAATTTTTAAGGGGGAAATCTAAGGGACTGAGTGAATTTCTGTTGAATCAACCTTAGTCATTATGTTTGCTGTGCTATTATTAACATAACAAGTTTATAGGGACAGCTGCAAACAGAAGAGCCAACTTCCATCTTCTTTTTCCTATCACTGCTCATCTCTCTCTCTCTCTTTCTGTGGCTCAGCTCTGCTCATGGCAGAACTTTGTTTTAATTGGCAGCCCGGCGGCCTTCTGGCCAATCACATGTGAAGATATAGGATCATAGGAGGGCAGACTGTAATCAGTAAGCATAAAAATGACAAGAACAAAAGTCAATCAATCAATCCATCAAAATAATAGACTATGATGTTCCACATCGCATGTCACAATAATAGACATTAACTTATAAATCATGCATCCATGCACCTGTGTCAGCTTTATCAGTATGTCCTGATTATTAATGTGGCCTAATCAACAGGATTTGATTTAAAGAAATGAGTTCTATAGCACATTAAGCACTTGTTTCGTAGCATTTCCATACTGTAGCCTATGCACTGCTATTCAAACAGTTAAATGGTTGAATCGAAATCACCGCAGATTGATCGTAAGGAGGCAGGGGTCAAGTAAAGTTTATTTTACTTGCATTGATTGTAATACAGGTACACCCAGTAGGGCTGTAACTCACATTAAGTGTCTCTAAGCTACAGAATGGGTAGGATAATAAATTCATACCAAGAATGTATGTGAGGTGCCATGAGGATTTCATACATTAGCCATCTAGTGAAAGTTCTTTCGTCTACATAAAAAATAGAAAGGGCCACAGCCACAGCCTACTCATTCCACCACACCCAACCCCACCCCCCTTTTCTGCAGTCCGAGCTTGACGAGTCTGATGACAGAGTCACCTTTTAAGGGTTTGTATTGTAGGGCCGTTCCTTAGGGAGTGGGTCTTCAGTACCCGTGATCTGGCTTGATGGCAGGGCAGAATGAGCAAGGGAGTTGCTCCCTCTCTCAGGGGATGCACACAACCTTCTGAACCTTATGGCTTCCCATATTCACTACAGCTGGCTGTCCAACTGTAGTTGAACCTCTGTTTGTCTTTTTCAATTCCTCTCTCTGCTCATTCTCCATCCATGTCTCTATCCTCTTTCCTTACCTAAATGCATACACAAACACACACACACACACACACACGCACCACCTGCCTGCTTGCCTGACAGACAGACAGACTGATGTTATCAGTTGTGCATCTCCAGCTCTGGGGCCTCAATCATCGTGCACAAACAGCCCAGCGCTCCCCACCCAGCCTCCCACAGCCCGCCTCTGCCTCTCCTGCCGCCGATAAGCGCCAATATCAGTGACGGAACATATTTTATGTATGAAATGCAGCGCACGACAAGCAGTCAAGCATTAGGTTTGTTTAAATAGATGATGTTTATCAGGTATTCTCTTTTCAACACAGAGTTTGGCATTGTTCTCTGTCTTATTCTCTCTCCTTCTTTTCCTCTCATCATTCTCATAAACTACATGCTCCTCTCAGCATCTTCTGGAGGACTTCCAGGGTGACAGTTCCAGTGAAGCTACTAAAAAAAAGTACAACTATGTTTTAATTATGGCCAGATTTAGCATTATTATATGTATTGTGATGGCAAAAACCTCTTTTTTTTCTCCGCATACAAATCTATTTTGGGGGTGCAGACAGCCCCAGATTAGGAACCTGAGATTTCACCCGTCATGAAGGAGACACCCCACCCCCCACCATCTGCAGGCTGTTGTTAACATCAGATATTGGATGACTTTCCATTTAGGGCTCAGGCTATGGTTGTCAGTTTTTGCCAACATTTTTGTGACGAATGAAATAAAATCTCAGAAATGCCATAAGACCACCTGACATAATAGTTTGTGCAGAGACGTGGGATGAAAAATTTCTGTCCCCTTTACCTGCAAGGCAAACTACTCTTTTACAATACTTCCTGAATCTGAGAATGACCCAATGGCCCAATATGGTGTTGGTGCACACATACCCAGCAATCACTGTGAAATAAAAGAAATTCATTGGACCAGTTAACCTTCTTTAACCTTCTTTAAACCTTCTTTAATGCTCACATACCCATTATGTGCACTTTCTACAGTGAAGAGAGGTTAGCATGTATGCTCTGATTGGTCTGTTGTTATGCAGTCCCATACTCTACAGGATGCAAAGCAATGTGTTATGACACCTTCCTCCTGTAACCAGCATTAACAATTTGGTCACAATAGCATTCTGTCAGTTCAGACCAGATGGGACAGCCTTCAATGCCCATATGAATACATTAGCTTTGAACACCCTGTCAGCTGCCTTGGTGTTTCAGAAACACTCCAACCCAAGAATCTAGCTCTTGTCAAAATAGCTCAGGTCTTTATGCCTGTCCATTTCTCCCACTTTCAGAACATCAACAATGAGAACATTGTTTGCTTACAATCAAACTTATCCCAAATCTTCACAAGTGCAGTGGTAATGAGATCATCTTCATCTGAGTAATCTAAAAATGTCAAGTGGCGCAATCATCCAACCGCATATAAAGATTAAGTGAACTATTAAAATGGCGATTTAGTCATATGCTATTATACTACAACTTCTAATGTTAAATCCTGATTTTCTCAAATACAAAGGACTTTTCAAACAACTTGAGTTATGGACTTCACAGACATCAAAATACAAAGAAAGCTTATTTATGTTTTCAGAAGGAGATAACATTGGTTCTTCCTCTTTAAAAAATAAAATGATGCGTAAAGGTTATTCCGACATAAAGCGGAATAAATTAATCATAATTTTGCAAGCCTTATTTGTCATTGATTATGGTAGAAATCACCTATTTATTCTCATTTCCTGCCATAGTTACAAGTGATCAGGCAACAAGGTTCGGCTACCGAAAGCTAGCTTGCTTAGCCTGGTTAGCACTGGACTTCTTAGCCTTTCTGATCTTCAACATGTACATCAAAAAGGGACCAGACTCCAAATACCCCAGAGGGATACCCCAAAACACACTTGCACACGCACACGCACACACACAGCATCATTATCATAAGAGGCCAGCGTGTTTCTGAAGATACACTTGTTCTTAACAGACGAGGGGAGTCGGAAGGGGGACAGGGCCCCCAGCTTTATTTCAATGACAACGGGCCGACACAAGGGCCACCTCGTCAGGCTCTAAATCACACACTGGCGTCCTGATGCGCTGATAAGCCGCAGATACTACAGCGGGACCCAACAGCCTGACTGCTCTCTACTGCTGTTTGCCTATGATCCTAAAAGAGTGAGCAATCCACTCCCAAATCACATTATAGACTCTGACCGCTTAACTGCTCACAAAAGACTTCATTGCTTCATGACCAGGGACAGAAAAGAGAAACATGGAGTAATTTCTATGTACACAGAGACATGTGACAAAGTGACAAATATTTAAAAGGAACATACATGGAAATTAATTCTGTTTAACACGGTCATAAATGGCTATTTGATTAAGCATCTTGAGATACATCAAAACAATAAGGACCTTCAAGTAGGTTTACACTATCCAGATATAAATCACCCAAGCTCTTCACCCATTGTGGACCATATTGGACAAATCCCAGCTGAGCTCTCAGTGTTTTTGGAATCACAAGCCATTCCCTGGAGAACGGTGCATGTATAGCATCCTGTGCAAATACACACGCCAAACGCATGAGGCCTACACACTCTTATTTACACAGGTAATCCAGTGTCTCCACTGCAGTGTTTAAACTCCCAGGTCAAACAGCTTTTCTCCCTTTAGTGAGACTAAATACATACACATAGTCTCTAAGATACACTTGTTTAAAAAGCCGGGCTTGATTACATATGCTAAATGTGGCTTAGCCGTGGCGGCTAGGCCCCTTCAGCAGGAGTGGCTGTTGTGAGTTTACTGGAGAAGTTGTAAATATGCGCTAACACTTTTAGCGGTAATCCCCCCACACAAAGCACTGGCAGAGATTAGGAAGCGGTCGCCTGACAGAGAGAGAGAATCCCCAAACCACAATCACATTTCAGCCGCTGCTGGGAGCTGGAGAGGGCATGCAGCCCACGCCACTGATATCACCAATCATGTGAAGAAAAGTAAGAACTCTAAAACTGCTTAGAAGAAAGAGCAGGGGGTGAGGGGAAAGGAAACAAACAAAAAAAAAATTTATATATATATATGCCGTTGCCATTAAACTGTCTGAGCATCAACAGCCATCTTTCAACAGATGCTGCCAAGATGTGTCACATTATAGCCCCAACCACCCACAAACCAACAATTACTTTCTGTTATGATAAGAAAAGCAACACTGATACTCAATTAGAAACATCACTGCCAAAGAGCCTCGCTTCTCCTGACCTTTGCCCCTGGGGGGGTATTTTCATGGACTGTTTTGACCCTGCAGCCCCAGCGTAGCCTGGGTCTGCCTGATGGATCTGAAAGGGTTTAAGCGGCAAGGAGAGAATATGAGCAGAACACGAGGAGGATCCCTTCCATAGGCCCCCGAGCCCTGCGGATGAATAGACAGATAGAAGCCGTCTCGTTTCAAAATCTGCCTTTCTGCACTTGGCTGAACCTACAATAAGAGTTGATAATTGAGAAGCAAGAGGGTAGGATCAATATGACTGTGGAAAAAAGAAAGAGAGGAATCAGAAAGGGAGAGAGAGAGAGAGAGAGAGACAGAGACAGAGAGATGGTAGGGAGAGGGAGGGAGAGAGAGAGAGAGAGAATGGGTGCTTGGGCTTATGTCTAATACAGTTTAACTGATATTTAATATTTTCTGCTTTCTCTCTCTCTTTCTCTCCCTTTGTCCACATTAAAATACTTCAAAAAGAATTCTAATGAAGTGGAAATTAAAAGGAGTGTAGATTGGGGTTGGAAAGAGAGGCTCCTAATCCCGCTATCTCTTAATAATTCAAAGTCTCTTTTATTTCCTGAATAAAAAAGCGGAATTAATCTGGCGCTGTGAAGCTGTCCTCTCTTCTCCCTGTTTAAATAAATCCCTGCTCGTACATTAGACGCGAGGAGGCCAGCTCTGGCGTGTAGCCAAGCTCTGTGTCAATTCCCTCCTGCCTCTTTTCCTTTCTCTCCCAGCCCCTTTTTATTCCCTTTCTTTCGCTTTCTGCCAGAGAGAGACCTGGGAGAGAAGCCATGCCACCAGAGAGCTGCTATCGCCAAAACCTGCTCAGCACACTGGCCTATCACAGGCAGCAAAGAGCACTTAGCGCCGCCCAGCTAAAAGGCACCCTTAGGAAACTTTGTGAAGATATTAGGACACTGGGAAGCCTATTACAAAGGCACTGTAGAAAGAAAAGAGGTGACCATTTTAGTCCAAGTGAACGTGGCTACCCTGGCTGCTTAAAGTAGCAGGAGAAAACTTCAGACTACTGTGTGGGTGCTTATTGTAATTTTTGCCACACCACTGGTTTCAAATAAAATGTAGTTCTACTGGCCTATATTTAGACTCTACAAGAGTGTAGGGATATCGAACACAGAAATGTTCCACTCACTAGAAGTACATGATTTACTGAATATGCAGCTGAAAGAAGAATCACTGTAAATTCATTTGACCTGATGAGTTCAATTTAAAACTCATAAGACTGTAAATATCAAGGCACAGAATGCCTGAGTTTTGATTATATAGTGAATTAGCTCACCCTAGAACAGTGGGTCCCAACCTTTATATCGTCTTGGACCGGTTTAAAATCAGAAACTATGTTCACGGCCCAGCCTTTAAGGAGAGGGAGATAAATATACGTATATGTATATATACAAATAAATGATACGCATAAAATGGGGATATTTTAAAAATATAATAATGGGGTATCTTTAAAATATAATAATAAATGTAAATCCAGTGTGTACTCGCAGCTTTATTAACAGCATTTTCATAACAACGAGCCGACAACAACATAACACGAGTAACATTCCGGCCCGGGTTTGGGGACCACTGCCCTAAATAATTTCTTGATGAACTAGTTACTATACTGAACAATTGTGTTGTAAAACATGGACAGAGCTTTTATTTTCATTGGTGTAACAATTATTTTTAAATTCAGTTTAATAATTATTAAATCATTTGTGTACATATTTTAGTTTTATTATTTCTTTCTTTCAGAATTTAGTTGTATTTAATTTCATTGCAGTTTTATTTTAGAATATAACATTGTTCGCTCCAGTCCCAGCCCTGAGAATTCTCTGTTAGGATCTCCAGCTTCATTTCTTGCTCTTTCCTTTGTAGATGGAGAATCACTTCTTTGTGCGTATTGTGTAACTACTCATTCTGCAGGTGGGGAGGTAAGTCACACTCTTTTGAGGACAATGATTCAGTCGACACACAGCAGAGAGATATTGCTTACTGTTCTACTCACAGATACAGATACTTTATCAGCAAGGACAGTATTCAGCAATGGTACTGAAAAGAGATATGACATTTTGACAGCATTTCCCCTAAAGAAACCCAGGACACATTACACTGTGTGTTTAGCATTAGCAAAAATCAGATGAATTGAAGTAAATACATCAGTGTAGTTCCTGAAACCGCTTCCTCTACCTTCCTACACCAAAGATTTAGCGGCGATCCAAAATCAGTGTGTGAAAGTCCTCCTTTTATTCATTTCTCTCTTTCTTTGCGTAGAAATAAGCATCTTGATCTGTTGAACCAGCTGAAATGAGATTGACATGGCATGCGTGAGGTTAGGCCTGTTTAAACCACACTACTCTCTCTTTTCACCAGGCTGCATTGCTACTCACAGAAATATCTACTTTGTGCCTTATCAAATGAAAAAAAAAGTCATACAGAGAGAGAGACGGAGGAATAGAGAGAGCCTACAGGGAAAGTACAAAGGTGTGTCTGAAGATCCCCAGAGGCAACATAAAGTCATTTTCAGTGAAGGTGTGCTATTTTTATTTATATATCTCCCTCGCTCTGTTTCATCATACATACTGTTTGGAGGGCTATCATTATGCCAGACGAAGAGGTGGGGTGAAAACCATTTGCATTACTACCCTGGGTGTCTGACTCCAGGCGCTTTGCCATGATACTTTATTCCAAACCATTCAGTGCACCATTATCACTTTGCCCCCACACTGTTGTACCTCCCTCCCTCCTTCCCTCCCTGACACACACACACACACACACACACACACACACACACACACACACACTCAGCATTATCATCAATGGCATCAAATGCAACTCTGCTGTGGAGCTACAGGAATACAAGGTTGTGTGGGGGGGTCATTTCAGGAGGATGGTGTTTGTGTGTGTATGGGGAGGGGGGGGGTCTTACCGTGTAATTGTCCTGGTGAGCACTCAATAGCATCTTAAAGCAAGCAGGCAATCTCCAAAGCTCTGCAGGCTGGGAGGGAAAGACCCTGTGGCTATGGGGACCCTAATAGGAACTCCTTTCTCCCAGAGATAAATGGGGAAAGTTCCTTTTATTTCTCC
>JBBPDH010000104.1:7649462-7664317 GCA_037974565.1 Clupeocharax schoutedeni
ACACACACACATACATATATACACACACACACACACACACACACACACACACACACAAGACACCAAAGACAAAGAGAATTAAAAAGAGAGGAAGAGAGAGAGGATGAGAAATAAAAATAAATTAAGAGAAAAGGAAAGACAGAGAAAAAGAAAGAAATAGGTACAGAGAAAATAATGAAAGAGAGAGAGACAGAGAGAGAAAGAGGGAGAGAGAGACAGAGAGAGAGAGCGAGAGAGTGCAAAAAGCACAGACCCACACACATCTTCTAAATAACATTGCAATGTTTTATGTGAATGAATTATAGACTTTGAGGATCTCATTCAGTATCTCTGACAATCAGAAGTGCTTCTTTAAAAGGAGTGAATGAGTACTGAGGGTGAGAACATCAGTGCTGCCTGACATTCACCATTAATATTTCTTAATTATACACTAGTGACAAATTGCACAAAATTAAAGCACAAACTGGGAGGATTTCGTTAGCGCCAGACTGTGCACTGGTGATAACAAATAATAAGTCATTTGTGGTTTTTATAGCAGCATGAGGCAATCCTGCATGCAAAACAGAATGGTAAGTGCTGGAGTTTCACACATCTGCACTCTTACACATATGCTAGCACATACACATATGCTAGCACATACAGACTATACCTACATTACACACATGCACATACATTGAGCTCATACACTCAAATAGCAGCAGAAAGTTTGGCCCAGGGCAGCATATGGTTCAGAGAGAAAAGTGAGATGAAGATGACACAAAAAAAGAATCCTGTCCAAATAAGCGGAGAGAGAAAGCTGACCCAGCTCAGTGTCTTCACACCTCGAGGCCAAAACCTCATTCAAAAGAGTGACACAGAGATGGTCAGAAGCCACCTATAACAACACACAGCATACACAACAATAACAGGGCAGAGACATGAACTCATGTGCTCCTGTATGGTCTCAACACAGTTTTAAATAATTAAAAAGCTATTAGTGTGACAGAATTAAAGCTTAACAAAGATGGAACCTTCACAACCTTTTCACACGCATGGTAAACAACTCAAGAGGTCGTAAAATGCACAGACAAATTCATCACAGTATTTTCCAGTTGGGCTGGTGTCACATGTTCTAGGACAAATAAATCCTGTGGGGAGAAAAAAATATGGAAAAACTCACATTTAGGCAAAAGGGCTTTTCTACTGCAATATCAAACATTTCCCAACTGCCCAAGCCAAGCCCTCAGCCGAGCTGTGAGGCCTATTTAGCGCTTATGATAGTCATAGTGCGTCAGGGAGTGCTAACACTATAGAGCCAGTCTAAATGTTTGTAAACAAAATGTCTCATGGTAAACAAAAATCCGACATTGTTTAGTTTGAGATTCTAATCCCAATGATTTTATCAATTTACTGCTGGACCCAAATAAACATTGCCAGATACAGAGGCTTAGGACCCCTGCCTAGTATCTATATCCCTCCCCCCCCTTTTTTTTTACAAGTATTTAAGTTAAAACTAAAAAATAAGTTATAGAAAATGTATCCTTATTTCAGGGAATAAACTATGTCACTTCCTGTTTTGTAATCAGTGACAACCATATGCTTCCTGCTGGTGTGGCTTCATGTGTGGGATTTCTTTCTTTAAATAGTATGCAAAAACGCTACTTGAGTGCTAATAGTGGAATTCTGACTTTATTTCACTAAACAAACATCAAATTCCTAATTTTCCTTTTGATTGTTTTCACTGTTAATATTGTGCAGCCAATTGGGATAAATAACATCATTATATATATTTTTTTTTCTCAGTGCTACAATATTTTATTTTGTACTACAACACTTCCTCTGCATTTATAATGTTCCTCTGCATCAGATGCAGCACCTATAGAACAGTTAAGGCTGAATTAGTGATCCGTGTACTTCTGCAAGCATTGCGCACACAAATGTCTAAACACATACTAGCAATTCACTTGAATATGCAATAAATGAATAGGAAAGCTTCAGCAATTTTCAAACTGACCCTTAAACGGCTCTGGAGGTGGCCTTGTGGGCAGGATACTTGCTTCTGGACCACAAAGTCATGGGTTTGAATCCTACCTTCGGCCCCAGTTGCTCCAGAAAGGCTGTCCACTGTAGTCGGGGCATGGGAGACGCTTTGGATAAAAGCGTCTGCTAAATGCTGTAAGTGTAAATGGTCAAATATTGTTTGGGTCCAATATTTACCCCAAGCATTTGCTTCATGCACAGCTACACAGATATGCAAATATAGTTAGGATTTTAGGGGTGTGTAAGATCTTTGTGAGCCTCTGCCACTTATAACCAAACACTCCTCCTTTGCATTTGGACTGAGACATGTTAGATGCATCTTCACAGAAAAGAAATCAGCCTTTATCCATTTAACATGTTGAAGGACATAATATCTAATGTAAGGCTTTTCAATGCCTTCGAGCAGCATTAAGAACCTACAGATATCCAAGATAATTTTGTTGTAAAACCCTGAACATGCTAGTCAACCACTATGTCAGCACAGACTGTTCCACACCAAGGCTCGTTTATTTTTTTTCTTCCTTATGTGAGTGCTTTAATTACTGGAGCCATTCTTTTTTATCATCTGCCCCAGTATGACTAACACAAGTTCAAGCAGATACAGAGCACTTTAGAGAATGACGTCTTCCTTTTTGTATCACTGAACAATGGCAGACAGGGCCCTGGGGTCTCTAAATGTGGAGGGAGAGGAGAGGAGAGAAAGAGAGAGGGAAGGGGAGAAAAGAAAAGGAGAGAGAGCAAGAAGGTGGGGGGGGGGTGATTCCTCTTCAAAGAAGAAGCACAAGCTCAACTTCAAGTGATGTAGCAGAGCATGAGCACAATACAACCAGCTCAGCTTGCACAGATGATTTCAGCTTTTGTCTCAAACGCACTACCTGTTAATGCCCTTACATGATCATAATTTCAGCAGAGAGTTAGAGCTGGGGAAAAGAAAGAAAGAAAACAAAAGAGCACGCTGCAGGTAAAAGGCAGGGAGGGAGAGATGAAATGAAAACACAAATAAGTTTTAAAAAGGCAGAAAAAGAGAGAGAAGAAAAGACTTATGTACAGGAAAAAACCCTCCAAAAATGCCAGCTGTGGGAGGGAGGGACAGGGGGGGAAAAGCATGAGAGCAAAAAGAGGAAAAGAGGGGGGAAAAAGGAATGGGCCCTTTGAGGACTTTAAGGCGGAAGTGCGATGGAAAGAAGGGGAAGAGAATGTTTACTCAGGGAATTAGTTCAGGACCATTGTGTGCGCACCAGGGCATTAGTTCCCTGGCTCTATTTCAGGGCCCAAGTGGCTCAAGCAGAGCTCCCTCCAGGCCAGGCCTAATTACCACAGGACTAGGGCCATTAAAATGCTTAACTAACCTCGTTTCTCCAAAACGCACAGATTAACGGCAGCCTCCAGCAAAGTGGTGGGGATAACCCTGCCGCCTAATACCCTCTTTGATTTATTTTTGAAAAATAGAAGAGAGGGAGTGTGAGAGAGAGAGAGAGAGAGAGAGAGAGAGAGAGTCAGTCTGGTGCTAGTGGTGGTGGGAATGATAGCGGTTGCACACTCACTCATAAGTTTTTCAGTTCAGCACCAAGGCATCACTTTCACTACTGCAGAGGAATGGAGCCTGAACACAGACAGAGGATTTCATAGAGTCTCGTTGAGATTTCAACATCATGACTTACATATATTGGAACCTGATGTTTCGACAGAACACAAACATATTTGTGGGGAAAATATTGTGGGGAAACTCTCAGCTATAGCCTTGTATTTGCACAGCAACGAGTCAGTGGTGGAGTCAATAGTTCAGCAGCAGTTAAGCATCATGACGAAAATTAAATGCACTGCTGCATCTTGAAATATGTCTATCATGATCCTAAAATGAGTCAGCGGTCTGCTGCTGCCATCCCTCATGTAAGATCAGAAATAAATGCGGAATGTGTTAAAATAATAAACAGAGTCATGTCTAAAATAGGACATGAGGTGCATTTTTGTGCTTGGCACAATGTTTATGTAAATGATTAGTGTCATGATGCCTCCAGTCTGTACATGTGTCGGTCGTGTCTTGGCAATCCTTTAAATTAATTTGCCGTGCTACCCACTTCGTTGTTCGGAAACTGAAAGAACCTGAATATAGCCCCTCAAAGCAATCCTATCGGCTTTGTCCAACACACTGAAAGTGGGGGGATTTGCTTTATTTCAACAACTGCACGTGCTTCCTGCAGCCAAACATGGCACTTTCTGTACTTTATTGATCACGATAATGCCTTTTTGTGAAACAGGCCTTTGTTTCTCCCTTTTTCTCCCTCTCTACCTTTTCATCGCGTAGGTTTCTTCATGCTCTATTTGTCTAAAACGATAGATGACTTTACTGTGCTCATCCTTTGCATGTAGCTAATTCTCTGTGGAGAGTGAACCCTGAAAAGAACATTCTCCTTTCTTTTTGAGCCATTAGCCTGTTAGACAAACATTATCTGCTGAACAAAATCCAGTGTTCCGTTGAAATTTCAAACACGCCGCTTAATAATAAGGTTTGCATTGAAGAAAAAGAGAATGCACGGCAAATTAGAGCAGCAGAAGCATTGATAATTATTTTACTTCTCCTGAACAACCTAATCCTTTTAGGATGTGTTTTTCTTGGAAAATGAAGAGAAAAGAAATGAATAATAAATAAAGAAATATATAAATAATGGCATAAATAAGCTGCCTTGATTGGAGAGAGTGGTGTCATGGGAGGTGTAGTGCAGAAGGAAGATAGTGACTAAGCTAGCTAATAACATCTTTGTTTTCAGTCAGTGCTGTGTTGGGGTGTCTTGGGTGTTGGGAGACGTTTTTGCCAAAGTCAGTCCATATTTGATCTTGACTCTAAGACTCACAAGACTCCAAGAAACTGGTTATCTGCGAATCAGAATCATCTGGTGGCATTAGGACCTACAGTTACTCGAAGGACGCATAACGAAGTGTCATTTGTAACTGAAAAGGGCACATTCTGAACCAAGGCATTCAGACGTTACCCCTCTGAGCAGCGGCTGATCTGTGTTCTAAGCCTTTAAAAAGAATCAGGCAATCTTGAATATTTCCCCTCCTTGCTCGGTAAACAAGTAACATCAAGCCATCAAAGAACATGCCGTGAAAAAGTCATTGTCATCTTTTATGTCCACTGTGGATTTATCACCGTTACCCTGAATTTCCTCCCTGCCCTCTTTTGACACAAATAAATGACTCTGAGACCTTGAAAGTTTAATTTGAAATAAGAGCTTGTCTTGGAGTAGAGACTTTAAAATAAAACAATCGCTTTTCAGTAGCAGGCAAGTCGTGCACGGACGTGGTGAGGATTCAGAGCCGGATATTTATTCCTCTGCCCTTGGAAATGAGGCTTGGGTACGCCAATTCATCGCCACATCTCCTTCAGAGAGGGACACCAACACGGACAAAGTCTTATTTCATCAGAGCACCTCAACCGCTTCATCAACACATGAGCCACCCCTACACCCCCCCCTAAAAAAAACACAAGAAACATTCTTTGGCTGGCACAGTTTGACAACTTAGTCAGGCTACAGACAATAGATAAAGCCTTCTGTGAATGAGTACAACATCGTTGTAACATGAAATAATGGCAGCAGGCCTAGCTTATGGAGCCTATCAGTGTCTGAACAGTGATAAAAAAAAAGTAGCAGAGTGCAGGAAAATGTTTAGTATTCACTAAGACTAGTTCTCACACTAACAGCTGATAATACGATTTTCATTGTAGCACGATATCTTGCACAAGCAGGGAGAG
Organism: Clupeocharax schoutedeni; assembly: GCA_037974565.1. Classification (NCBI taxonomy): domain Eukaryota; kingdom Metazoa; phylum Chordata; class Actinopteri; order Characiformes; family Alestidae; genus Clupeocharax; species Clupeocharax schoutedeni. Next base: position 7,655,236 of record JBBPDH010000104.1, read on the forward strand.
AAAAGGCAGCATATACTTTTACAGCATGTCTTAAGTGCTTATCTGGCAGTCTGCTGAAACCCTATTCTGGATGTGCCTAAAACTAACATGAGCCCAGTCTTGCCTTTAATTTTGTGTTAAACTCGCTCAGATTACCTCTGTGGCACTATGGAGCAGGCCGCTCTCCCCCTATCAAATTATGCTATTAACAGAGTCAGGCTCTTACACCTGATAAGCACTGCCAGCTCTTTTCTTTGAGGGGGGGTGAGGGGGGGGTTCCTCTCCTGCACATGTGTTTTACCCAGACATGCGCTCCATTCCTACATGATGTCAACAGCTTAGAGAGTCGACTACATACCACCATTTTTAAATGAATAGGCAAATGGTCACTTAGTGATATGTAAAAAATAATTAGACTGAGTCTGTCATTACATTTTCATTTATAAGATACGAAATGTGACACAAAAATAGAGCTACTCAAACACAAGTGTGCTGACACACCTGGCAGTTTATATTACAACAGAATGTAGCTCTACCCAACTGACAAAGATTGATGTGCATGTCAATCTTTGCAAAACGGCTCAAACTGCTATCTATGTTAATGTGCATGTAAGTGTTATCTGTGTATGTATTTGAGTGCAGTGTAATTCTGTGAAAGCTGTAAAGCATGCCTATTCTTTCAAGAGGGCCTATCAGCTGGCTACATCAGACTCTGACTGTGTTCTGTTGAAAACAATCTTCTGTCAAATCTGCATTCTTACCCAGAAACATTTTAAGATTACAAGAGACCAAAAATCATCCAGCACATACAGTTCTGGATATTAGTGCTGGAATTTTTGTACCCTTTTCTCATATCCTTTGGAAATGGACTGTACCTTAAAATAATTGCAAAGCAAATTAAAAGCAAATTGAAAAAAATCACATTGTCTCTAGGAACGTTTTCCAGCTTGTAAATGTCCTCATTCATCCAATTTTAGCTGATGTGCTATAGATTCTGGGCCAACGCTGCTCCCTTGGTCATGACTCTTGACTTTGCAGCAGTGTCTCATTTCCCACTGTTTTCCGGAGCGTCGGAGGGCCACGCTCAGAAGAAAACCCTGACCGTCTCTGCCTGCTTAGTATTCTGCCCATGGAAGTGTTTAACCCCCCAAAAGATATCAGATAACTTTTTCTTCCTCTCCACAGATGATATTAAGTGCCTGCCATTATCTCAGTAGGTCTGTATCATATTAGAATCTGCAATCTCAGGTCAGAAAGTATACCGGGCTCTTGTCTCGCCCACTGCTGCAAAATTACTTTCTGCCACACAATGCCGGCTGAATGGGTGGAAGCTTTGTCATTTAAACTGCATAAAGAGGCCAGAAATTGATTTTTATTGTAGATCTTCATATCTAATAAAGCTCTGAGGATCTCCTTTCTTCAGCGCCTGAATAGCCACTGAATGCTTTCAATCTACTTCTGTGTTTCATGCATAAAAGTGGCGGCCAGGACGATAGGAGGAGAATTAGACAGAGAAGGGGGGCCGCCATGCCAGTGAAAGGCATCCAAACTAGCCCCCCTCCCCTCCAGCTCTCCTTCTATGAGGAAAGCAGACATGGGGAGGATGGAGAAGGTGAAGGAGCTGGGGGTAATTGAAAAGGGAAATGTTTTTTTTTTCTTTCCATCTTCTCTTTCAGAAGAATGCGTTCTTTTCAGTGAGAGAGAAAACATAACCAGAGCTCAATTTGGCCGAAGAAGAAAAAAAGAAGTTTCTTTATAAGTCCAGAGACAGTGAATGCAAAAACCCTTAAAGGACTCTCTTTATTTCTCAGATGACTCAAAGAAAGCTCACCTGGCCGCTCCCATTGTTTTCTATACAAAGTCTGTTTGGAGCCCCCAAGGCGTCCTCGACGAGCATTCAGAACTTTATTTTTCTTCCAACATTTCTCCCTCCTGCAGTCGTCACATGCAGCTAAACGCCTTACCTTGCTTACAGAGCTCCGTGCAGAATTTCACTCGTTTTTCTTCATTGCGAGTAATCCCAAACATGTAAACAAAATTTGTTTTCATGCAACTGAATATGATTAATTATCTCGGAGTAATCCAGCTCCACTTGCAAAGACTTTTCAGAGGAGATTACAATTTCCAAACTGACAACCATGATAGTCGGGAGCATTCTGTAAGTCTTAGATTAAAGGTCACAGAAAGAGAGCGCTGGTAAAAACTCACGAGGCAATGGTTAAGTTAGGGCAGATGCAATCATAGCAGCATCAGAGGAAAAAGAGAGCGATGACTGCCTCAAACAGGCAAAAATGATTATGGAAATGGATATCTGCATAGTGCCACCAAACATATGGCACTGCCTAATGCCATTTAACACTTGGGGCTGGGTTTAATCAAACTTCCGCAATTAAAAACACAAATTAGATGCAAACATCTGAAAGTCAGGGGACGCTACAGAGAAGGATGGCTGATCCTGATAGAGGGAGAGCTGAATACTCCTCACTAATCCGGAGACAGGCCTCTCACTGCACTCGGTTTAGAACAGAATACACACACACACACACACACAAACGCTGTCTCTGCTGGCAAAAAAAGTTCAAAACAACCACACCAATTTCATCCTTAAATCTAAGGCAAATCCTAACAGGTATTACAACAAAGTGTGAAGACAGAACTACTAAAGGGCAAAAAACAGTGACACCGTTTTATGGTTTATGTCAGTTGTCACGAAAAGTGTACGTCAAGAAGCCTTATGCCTACTGGCCTTCAGTTACATGCTACCCTAATCACAAATATACTCGCTTTGGTTTCTGGGACTATATGACATGCCATTACCTGTGGAACATGAAAAAAATATATGAATCGACTACAGACTTATCCATGGCTGCTCCTGCTGTTTATGGCAATGTGAATTTTGTCTCTAATGTCTCTAATAACTGTGCAGTCACACTTTGTGCAGCCTTTACTTCTGTAATAACTCAAGCACATTGATGTTTTTACATGTAATAACTGAGGTAACTACTGATGTTGATACAGCTGTGCATTTACATACGCTGTGCTATGGTGAACCAGTGAATCAATTGTTATATTGTTGTTAGATCCACTGTTAAAGTGTTACTACACAGTTTTTTACTACTCTTTTATAGGTACCAATATGACACATAGAGTCAGAAATCACATACGCAAGACAAATATGGATTACAACTCAACTGAGAGTGCAGTAATTGAGGATTGCAGTTTGCATGATGCTTCTATTAGCTGCATAGCCTTAAGGCAGAGCACAGGTAAAGAAGTTAACTTCTGACATGTTTTTACGGATAGATGTACGGGGTAGAAAAAAAATGTGCCCATTTTATGGCCATCCACCTTCAAAATGAAAGAACAATCAAATCAGTTGTATTTATTTTTCCTTTTGTGTTCTCCAGGAGCAGGTGGCAGGTTAGAGCTGTTGGGTAACAGGGAATGCTATGGCTATTGGCCAGAGGTCAGTGTTAGAGAAGAATCGAGAAGGCGTGATAACACAAGAGCCTAAGCGATTGTCTCCATCACACAGCCGTGGCCTGCTTACTCACTCAGCAAAGGGGACCGCACTCAGTCACCCTGTAACCAAGAGAGAAAAAAGACAACTTGCTTCCTATTTCATCATTTATCACTGGGTAACATGTGTGTGTTTGAGGAAAAAGAGAGAGAGAGTGTGTGTGTGTGTGTGTGTCTGACTAGTCTACTTTGGTAATAAATTACTAACTCTAGTGGAAACATCTATTTACACTCAAACCATAAATCACAGGCAGCCAGATCAAATCAAAAGCCAGGTCCATCTTAAAAATTTAAACCATCACAAGCAGGATCTGAAAACATGTCTCTCTTCATTTCCTGTGTGCTGAAAAATGCTTCCCTGGTGAAAAACGGGAAAAATCAGTTCAGTTATTTGCAATAGGTTTTACTAAGAGCAAGCTGACCCAGAGAGAGGCCAGGCTACAACTGCATGTCTTGCTTATAAAGGGTTTGTATGCTGGGCCTAAAACATGATAGTGTTAAAGTGGGGTCGTATAGTTCATTTATCTTCCGTCTGCTGCTCAGTAGCAGTGGGACAATAGCTGCTTTAGTATTTTAGCCCTACCTCAGAGAAACAGGTCATGTAAAATCACCCCTTTCTCACCCACTTCTGCCTAGGCAAGGCCAAGGTGAGCCCAACACACTCACATTACAGACCTGACACGGGTCTCCCAACCCTGGGTGGGGGAGTTTTAAGGGTGGGGAGGGAGTAGAGGGTGGAATAATAAGTAGCTGGAAGGAGCAGGGAGGGAGGGAGGAGGCTTTGAGAGGATTCTTTATGCAGCTCTGTGTATTTCTTTCATGTTGTCCAGCCGGTAACTAAGTTGGGTTGCCGGAGGCAATGGCTAATTCACACCCTCAGATCAGGAGCATGAAATGAGAGCGCAGAGCAGACAGGGAAAGCCCTGGGGTTAATGATAGCTCTCTCCGCACATACACCCAACACCATTTCATATAAATCTGCCCAAATGCTTTCATTTGAGATGATCCCCAGCATCTTCTGCTCCTGCACACACACACACACACACACACACACACACACACACACATACACACACCCTAAACACATTCACACCCACCACTGCATTAGCACACAGCTATGTATGTACACACACACACACACACACACACACACACATATATATATATATAGGTGTGTGTGTGTGTGTGTGTGTGTGTGTGTGTATTTATATGTGTGTGTGTGTTTAGATATATAGATATAAAACAGTGGTTAGCATGGTCATGCAAGGAAATATGAATATTGTTAATATTATCACCACTATATTTTACATTATCAACAATATCAGCAGTAGCCTTGATACAGGCTGAAGCTTCTCATTTGTGGTTTCAGACACACTGGACTCAGCTTTCGCCATGATGGAGGCTTTCTTTCTCCACACCAACAAGCAAAATGAACAAATAAAAGTACTGTATAACCAAATAAAAAAGGAAACATACAACTGTGAGAGCCTTTAAAAATCTTTTACTCCTTAGTTGAACAAGCTTGTGGATAAAGACGTTCTCCCCCCTTCTCCCCCAAAAACCCTCTTTAAAGTTATTTCAAATTTCTCAGCAAGGCTTTGAGGAATCTGTTTGTTTGAGGGCAGCATTAGATGTGACCAGCGTTTTATTGTGACATAAAACCGCATTTCTTCCTCGGCAGATTAAAAATAAAATCGGTTAATAAGAAAAGCTGTCAGCGGCAGAAAACGGCTGACATAATCCGTTTATCCTCCAAGCAATAAAGATATTGGTCCTTGGGAGTCTATCTTTCCTCTTATGTTATTTCGCCCAAAACATTATCTTCTATGCATTCAGATGGATTAAGAAGTCATGTGGGAGATAGAAGGAAAATGACAGATACAAAAAAATATAATATCCTTTCAGTCCCCCTCACATGCTCTCACTGGAAACTACATATGGGTACACAGGGGAGAAATAAAAAAACTGAAACAGAGCGAAAGACGGGACAGAGACGAGTGTGAGTAAAAGAAAAAGATAAAGAGATAGCAGAATAGAGAGAGGAAAGAGCTGGCACTGAGCATGCAGAAGGGTTTTGAATATGGGATCTGATGAGAATGAGAACGGAATATGGTCCTCAGAAGGATCCTCCTCTTTATTTTTCAATAAATCGAGATTTTGATTTTAGGCCAAATCGTGCAGCCCTAGGTCAAGATTAGTTTCAACATCAAGCACATTTTGTACCCTGCTATCTGCACAGTGCTTTTCAAGCCATACAAGAACTGAAAATCTCACAGATTGCATATAAGGAGGGTCACCATAGTGGAAGGATCCTGTTTCCGGAGACAAGTGCCCTGAACCCTGGGTTGTGCGGGTCTGGCAGGGTGAAGTGAGACGGGTGGGGCAGGATGATTGGCAGCTGACCTATCTTGCAGAGCTTGTTTCTGAGAACTGAGAGCCCGTTACATTTAATCAGTGCGGCTGGGCTGGTAATGAATTTTGATTACGTCTCTAAACGGAGGCAGCATGTGTGCGCCTGTATGTGTGTGGGGGGGTGTGGTCAGGTTAGAAAAGAGAGAGAGAGAGGGTGAAATATTAATCTCTTCCCAGATGATGCATGAAACCCTAGTATGTAATTTCCCTCACTTGCCTTGTCTGCCACCAGATTGTTAGCACTTCATCATTAGCAAGGGAACTTTTCGCATCTCCATTCATCTTTCTGTAAGGGCATGCACTTTGATTAATGCTGATCTTGATTCATTAGTTTATCATCGTTGTGCTTTTAAGTGATCATTGCATATTCATCATCTGGCAGCAGAAAGCATGCAAGGGCCAAGAAAGAGAGAAAGGAAACACAGGCCTACCTATGGCAATGACAAGGATGGGGGAATGGAGAGGTCGAGAGGGGGCTGCGAAGTCACTAATAACTCAGTGTGTCTCCAGTCTGTCCCCCCTAAACTCAATGAGACGCAATTGTCTCCTCTTGTCGGCAAACACCCACCCATTAAAATGCCATCACTTTCATTTATAAAACGCAAAAAGAGCTGAAAATGCACAAAACGCTCCTTTTGATTAAGAGCAGTTGGCTATGCAGGGACTCTGTGCACACTAAAAAGCCTGCAGAGAGCAAATGATTGATAGATAGTTCATTGTGCAAATATGGATGGCTGCTTGTGCGAATAGCCACAGATTCTCCAGAAAGCCACATGCAAACAGGATGCACATTAAAAATGCACACAGGAATCTGTGATGCAACTATTTTTTTTTTAAACACGAGGCCACAAAACAGGAATATTAGGAGACGTTTAAATTTCTATTGAAACATAATATATAGGAGCAGTCCTTTATATTTTCCAGTTCTCCATTCTCCTCTTTCAGCTGACCTTTTCTTCAGGTATATCTTGATGCAAGCTTGTGGCCTTCAGTCATGATTATCACTGTACCGAAGAGCTTTTCATGTTGCGAGAACAATTTGCAGCTCATTCTGCCTGAGTCTGCAGACCTGGAGAGGAGTCATATGTCTTATCAATATTGGAACCCATCATTAAAGAGGGATTTTCAGCACAGAGCTGAGGCCACGTGAAAAAGCTTAAGGGGAAAAATGATGGAGTACCATTTACTCTGACAAGGATGAAGGATCACCTACCTGCACACTCTGGCAAAACTATGATACTTCTATACACTGAGTACACAGGCTAAACAAAAGTATTATAAATAGGTGAATTTATGAAGAAATAAAAGATTTATTACATTAGAACATGTTTTTTTCATAAATGCCTAGTGTATAACATATGGTGTATAAAGTATAATGTATTGTAAAGTGAAATTCAAATGAAAAATCATTTGAAAACCTAAATGGAAAAAAATAAACGTGAGATGCTAAGAAGTCTTATGTAATCTCCTAATCACTTTGGAAGTAAATCTCTGTACATCTTCATGCCAATGGACTTTCAGATGGTGCAGTATTTGCTTCTTCTAGCTCGTCTTGGCAAAAGGTCAGTAAATATGACTAAGACATGAGGCAATCCCCGCACAGATTTTAGAATGACTGCATTCAAATTGAGGAGGTAGCAGGTATTGCCATTAATGCCATTTTGTGTAGTATGTACTGTATATATCATCGCTGTCAGGCGGAAGCCTCGTAACTCCACTTTGGTCTTTGTTGTTTTTTTTCAGAAATCAATACTATTGGTCAGTCTCCACGTGTGTCTCTAAAATTTAGAAATTATTAACCAATGAAAAGTGTTGAAAATGTATTTGTTTGTAGTCATATTTTATTCTCCAAACATGTGTTGTATTTTGAAAGTGTGTGAAAGTATGTGTGTGTTGTAAAGTACATGGAAAATCCAAGTATAATTATGAAACTATATAACCACCCTGAAACGCCACTACCGAGGACTGATTTAAGACAGGATTCAATTGTAGGCGTATAATTAGAAAAATAAAATCTCTGGCACTCAATGAAGAGAAATCTCAATCAACCCTTAACAGAAAGGATGAAGCTTCAAAATTTAATAACCAGGCACTCACTTAAATTAATTAAATTAATTGACTGATGATGTCTTCAAATAATTAACCAAGAGACTTATAAATGTCCATTATTATATCCAAGTGGATCACAATCCCCACTTCCAAAGAAATACAGCAAGAAATGGATGGGTGCCTTAATTTCTCCAAACTCTTCAAAGAACACATGATGAAAACCTATAGAACTGCAAATCAACATATACTTCAACTTGAACTTTTTGTCTTACTCAGTGAATTAATATTTTTCGTTGTCTTTGATGGAGTCAGTTCTCTGGTTGCTTTGCTATTGTTCTATCCCCATCAGCCAGGGCTGAATGGACTTTCTTCGACTTCTACGGATCTGCAAAACAGACCCTTTCCCAGCATAGAATGATTTCAGTCTTGATTTCACTGTGGGTTTTACAAACTTTCTTTTAACAAATCCAGGCAAACAATTGTGTGGTTCTTCAGAAGCCTCATTTGGCATCAGAAAACCTTGCAGAGAGTTTTGGCTAAGATCAGAAACAAATTGTTTCTTTTGATGACACTAAAAGGTTTTGTATATTCCAAATCTAATATATCAATTTACCATCATCGAGGACTTAGGCTGAGAGGTCCATTTATTGAGTTGTGCTCTGCATATCAAACTCATTAAGGAGGATTTCTTTCTTCAACTGGTTGAACTAGTATAGTGCGCAAGACAGTAGACTAGGGATTTTCCCATCGGGAACCCATGCCAACAATATGACCCCTTTCCTAACATTACATTATGTAAACAATTCAACTGTGGGTCACTCTGGAGTGTTGGCCGAATGTACAACTCAAGAATAGAAGCCATATTATCTGAAGGTTTTCATCCAGGGTCTTTATAACATACAATAAAATCATTATAATTATACTGACATAGGGGACTACAGTTATAATAATCTATTTGTAACACTGTAACATTATTTCCAAGCTATTAAACTAGTTGAAAATTTTAGTTGAGACCCAGTTAAAACCTGTCATATATATATATACACACCGTATTTTTCGGACCATAAGACACACCGGACCATAAGACGCACCAGTTTTTAGAGAAGGGAAATGAAGAAAAAAA
>JBBPDH010000104.1:7668873-7687418 GCA_037974565.1 Clupeocharax schoutedeni
GTGTGTGTGTGTGTGTGTGTGTGTGTGTGTGTGTGTGTGTGTGTGTGTGTGTGTGTGTGTGTGTGTATGTGTGTGTTGTTGGGGGAGGGGGGGTTGATAAATTCAGTTTTCTTCTCATCAGAAATATTCAATACAAGTACTTGACATGGAATCCACTTCTCTACAGGTAATATGGCCTCTCATGAAGGCTTTTAATAAAGCTTTACTTTTGGGTGCACTTTTTATGGCGGAGCAGTTATTACGAAGATTCGCATTTTCTCCAGATCACTTCTGATAAATCAGTGCTTAAAGCCGCAAAGGAATCCAAAAGTGCCTTTCCCCGTTCAGCTTTCGCCAAGTCCTCGCGTGAAAAATACGTCTGAGCACTGTGGAAAGCACCTCCAATCCCAAATAGTGTCAATCCAAGCCCGTTCACTCACACACACACACACACACACACACACTCTCCACAAGTCCACTAAAATTAATACACTTTTACCATTACAAGATAAAGCTGGGGACATATTACACCAGGCATATCTGCAAGCCTGTAATACTACAGAGTCAGCATTCAATAAAAGACATTTGCAACCGTGCGTTTCTCACGACAACGACGGCGAAAGATTTAAAAGCTGCTAAATTAGGTGCGGCTTGTCGAGCGAAAGGTGCCGGGTAAGCAGCCCCACTCTTACTTAAAATGACAGAGTTGTTTATGAGGGGGGTGCCTCCCTCTCGCCCAACCGATGCGCCGGAGGGACAGTTTATGATGTGCTCACAGGGTTATTTAGGCTCAAACACTGTGCATAATGTTGCCCAACAATCAGCAGCCATAACTCAAATTGAGCCTGAACAGACCAGACACTACATACAGCCCAGCAGGCCACCATGAGCACTACTGATTGCTTTTTGCTTGTTTGTTTTTTGTAAAAAAAAAATCCTATCAAACTTTTAAACATGTCTATATGATACTTTATCTATTTATTTATTCTTTTAAGACATCTGAGACAGACAAGGAAATCACAATCACCTATTTGGAAGAATAGGATAGGTGAGGATTTGGGCAGGAGGGGGCAGGGGGAAACCTCCAGCCGTCCAAATGTTTGACGATTCTCCCAGAGTGTGAGAACACAGATGCATGCGCAATAACCTTTTCTCGCATTATTGCTGCACTTTTTTATGACCCAGGACAAGTACCAATGGAGCCATTAAAAATGTAATCCTGCTCCATGTACATAAAACGCATCAACCATTATACTACAGCTGTCCATGGCCGACGTGAATGTCAGGGGGAAAATGGCAGAGGAGGGAAGAAGTAAGAACAAAGTGTTTTTTTCACGCTTTAAAAGCAGAAGTAGGAAAACAAATCCCCCAGCCATGTATCACCAATCAATCTCTCTCTCTGTCCCCATCCTATCTTAAAGCTAGCTGTAATAAAAGAGTTCTATGCAGTAAAAAAAAAATTCTGCATGGGTGTTTTAGGGCTTCATCACCCCCCTACTTCAGATTCCTTCATCATCATCATCATCTATATTTATACATACAATTCAGATTTTCAGTTTTGCAAGTTGCAATCAAATATTACACAGAAACATGCATTCGGCTTGAAACCATCACCTGAAGGTGTTTTTTCAAGGCTAGTACCACTCCAAAAGGACGTGGTCATTAGACCTTGTAAAAGCCCTCACTTGGGTCAACTTTCAAAGCTGGATTCTCATTTAAGACTCTTCATGGGAAGGTTGATTAAATCAGAACAGCAGCCTGTCACCTGAAGGACAGCGGCTGCTCATAATCACCCGACTGATCCTGCGGGTCAAAAAGGCGCAGGATCATAAACCTGGGTTACGATCATGTTTGTGACCATCTAAAACCAGACGCTGTAAACATATCAACAATAGTGGTAAAAAAACACACACACACACACACACACATCATAACTACTGATGGATGACGGATCTGAACAGCAGCATCAACACTGCTGTCCATGGCCAGTCCTTCAATTTAAAGCATGTCCTTCCCCCACCCCATCTTGATGGGCACTTTATCTGTAAGAGAATAAATGGAACCAAAGCGAAAGAATAATACTAACAAAATGGGCCTGGACGTCCACCAGGGAGCAATAAAAAGGAGAGCAATTTCGACGATAAATAATTCCCCTCTTTACTTTGTTGGCAGACCCAAACACAGTGTGCCTGGGCCATTGGGGTTGACACACTGTAATCTAGCTTTGGGCGTGGGTATATTAATACCATTTCCATATTCAGCGCCCTACCCCCATACTCCGGGCCCCCTTGCCCCCTTCGGAGTTGCACAGGCCGCTTCTAGGCCTGGGAAATACCCCAGAGTCCTGCAGCCGGCGCTGCGTAATTCCAACACAGCTCATTATTTAGCATGTCACTGCTATTTTACATGTTAAAGCACCTCCATTGCCATCTAATTTATTGCAAGAATATCAAATGGGCCAACATGGAATGGGGTCACCTGCGTCTGTGTGGCACAGGAAATAAATATATATACAGTCAGTCAAGTCAAGGTGAAAACTTGTGTCAGCAAGATGGCTAGGTTTTTTTGTGGGGTTTTTTTGTCCAAAGCGTGTTTTTTTTTCCAGCTGTAAAAACAGGGAAACAATAGTACAAAAACAGATTTTGGGAAGGGAAGGCATGAGGCTGTTTGCAATTTACTCTTTAGTTTCATTTCACTTTGTTTCCATAAAGTCAAATTCAGGTTATATCGTTCTTCTGTTTCTCCCCACAGCCCCCTACCCACCCTTCTTTTTGGATGCAAAAAAAGGGCAGCAACTTTGAGAAGGCTGAGCAGGCTTTGATGAGATTCGGCAGTAATTATATTTTCCCGACAGTAACAATAGGAACAACAACAGCAGCAGGGCTAATCCGTCAGCGAGAAGGCCCACTTCTGCTTCCTGCTGACAATGATTAGCTCTAATCTACGCTGCTACGCTGTTCGCCGGAGAAATGCACTTCTAAACACCACTGTGTCTGTGTTTTGTTTCTTCCCCCTTCTTCTCTCTTTCTCTCTCACTCTCCCTCTTTCTTTGTGTGCTCGTGCTGAGGGCGAATCAATAGAAGCTAGAGTATAGAAGTGCTCTGCCATGACTGGTCAGCACAATTCAAGATACATTGTGTTAATAGATGGCTTGTTCATCAATATGCAGTCCAATTCAAATCTGTTCCCTATTAATCACTTTCAAGAGGAGACTGTACAGTATCCTGATTACAGACACAAGTTGAGTTAGCAAAAGAAAAGTCTCATTAAAGGAGGCCCCTTTAGTACAACCTTTCAGTAATGAAAACAAGAAGAAGGAAACCTGTCCAATAGGACTGACTCCATCCATTTCAGACCATGATGAATGCACATTGTTGTCTATGCATTTAAACTGCACCACTTGTTCAGTTCTTGATTCAAATAATTCAGTAGCTATGTGTTACCTTACAGAAACTACTAAGAAAAGTATGTAGTAATGAAAGAACGTTGAAGTGTGGACCCACACACAAACCCTCGTAGTTTAAAGTCTTTAACAAGTATGAAGTTGCACAACACTTACCCATTATTTGATATTACCTTTCTGGACAAATTCAAAACAGTCATACAAACTTCATATGATCATATTTCACCAATCACCAGTGACTTAAATGGCAGGCTAGAGCCCACCACATATCAGCCTACAAGTGTATTATTAAAAATGCTATCGCTGTCTATTCGGCCAGCCTAAGACCACAGCTGCCCAAGAACCCAGTTGCAGGTCAGATGTCAGAGCTGTGGAGGGAAGGCCACCGCTAAGCCCAATGAATGCTGGGAAAAGAAAAAAAGCAACGTTTTTGTGCCTTAAACATCTTGCTTACAGCAGCAAGGTCTGATCCTGGCATTATGTGCGAATACATTGGTCGGCCTGGACCCCCCTTTACAGTCACACACACTCACACAAATACACACACACACACGCACACACACACACACATACACACACATCAGTACTTGTGCCCCCACCCCTACCTCTCCTCCATTCTGCGCCTACCTCCCTCATCCTCTACAGAAGTAAATTATCAAAACTGTGTTTGAAAGTGAATGAAGGGTGACTTTCTCTCTCTCTCTTTCTTTCTCTCTCACTCTCTCTCTTTCACTCCCTTGCTCGCTCTCTCTCTCTTCCCTTTCCCGCTTTGACATCTCAGTTTTTTTTTTCGTTTTTTTTTTTCCTTACTTGCCACCGTTTCTGGGCTAGGTGATAACTGCCGGTAATAGGATTAACATTGATTTCTTTTTGCAAGAACAGAGATGTGCCGGTTCCAGCTATTTATTGAACTGCCAGCTTTGAACTATCAAAACTGACTGGCGGAAAAGACCTAATGCAGCATTTTAAAGAGAAGAAAAGCCTCTGTGCATTTCTTTCTCTTTTTTTGTTATTCCTCCCTTCTTCTCTCCCCCTCTCTCTCTTCCTCTCTGTCTCTTTCTCTCTCTCTCTCTCTCTCTCTCTCTCCCTTTCTTTTTTTGTCACCGCAGGATAAAAGAGAGGGGATAAAAACAGGCTCCTCTGTTCTAAGCCTTGGTAATGACTTTATTTATTCACATTGTTTTCCTCACCTTGCAAGCTTAATATGGTTCCGATTGGATCTAAGACCTTATTGTATTCTGACTTTTCTCTTGCCTTGAAATGTGAGACTCATGGAGACTTTACGCCCCCCACCCCCCACCCCCACCTCATCCTTCAATCCATCTTTTCTTTTTGTATGTGTTGGATTTGTGAGCGAACCCCTGTTGTGAGGAGTGGGAAGAAGCAGTGAATCATTTGACCACAGACTTGCTCTCACACAGCTGAAATGGCACAAGCTATTAGAGTCACAAGCACACTTTCATTGGGCTGAATTTGAGTGGCGGAAGTTGTAAACGTGTAAACGTGCAGACCAAGATAAAATGTGTTTAGATATTTAGATGTGTTTAGACAGTGTGTAGATATTAAAGTCATTGTACTGTTTACAAATCATCACATTAATATTTCAAGTCAAAACATTCAGTAGTACAGTACCTAGAAAAGTATTTGGGTATATGTCTTATCTTAATGAATGTAAGTGCAATGTAAATAACAATATGCAAATACATAAAGATGTGGAAATGTTCATTTGCAACAGTGCTGTATTTTTTCACTTTTGAGATAACACCTTGCATGATCTGCTATTACTGGTTTAGTCGTGTTTCCGTTTGTTCCCTCTGATTACACATAAATGATACAACGGCAAAATTGATTTTTTTTTGTTTGTGTTTTTGTTGCATTTGTCTTTTTATCTGTGTGGCTTGTTCTTGCTGCTAAAAGGTCTTTTCTTCCACCTTCAGATCTGCCACTAATTGCTTGTGAGTGAGTCTATTGATTATTGCTACCAATCAATTGGACACACTAATTACAATTGGGGCAACGGCGAGGACTAATTGGAGGCTAATTGATAGGCATTTTGCTGTGTTTGCCAGTTCCTTCATTAATTCTCATATTCTTTGCAATTCATCTCCACATTAATGTCATTGAAGCCAGTTTATCCTGAATAAACATAATGATAAAAGTTAACAGCAAGAAATGACAACTGTAGGCTAATCTGTATTAAGTACATAAATGTTTGCATAAAAAAATGTCTTAAAGGCTGTGTGCATGAGTAGGTTTTACAAACATTTAGGTTTAAACTTTACTTATGAAATGGGGGCACGGAGGGTTGTGCTTTAGCATTTTAGCAACTTGCACTCTGTCCTTTCCATCCCTTTCTAGTTTGATTCTCAGTAAAGGTCTGCTGCCATCAAGCCAAGCCAAATGAGACACCACTGTCACTTACAATACGCTTCTACACACTCATGCGCGCACACACATCCTCCCATTTACAGGCATACACACACACACACACACACACACACACATCATACAGCACTAATGTCCCTTGGCAAAACACAACACAAGCTGTGAGAGGAGACAGCAGAGGGGAGGGAGGGAGGTAAAAAGAGAGAGAGAGTTGGGCCCCCATCATCACCACTGCCAGCAACCCCACACGCTCCTGAAAAAGAAAAGAAAAAAGGCAATCATTAGCAACTGGTGGTGCTCGCCACCGTAAATGGGTGCACGAGCGAGCAAAGATTTATAACCATTCCTGACTGGAAGTGATTTATTTATTCGTGCTCGACTGCTCAGATCATTAACCTCAGCTGGGTCTCTGGGGGATGGCATCTGTGGCCCTTGCATCACCACTCAGACAAAAGAGTGTGTCTCCAACACACACACACACACACACACACACACACATATACACAGCACACGTGCTGCATGCGCCCACCCCCCCAAACCCTTGAGCGTAGGGGCCGCTAAAGAGGTCGTGGTCAGTGACATGTTTCTAATGTGGATGTGGTCATGGTAAGGGGGGGTCAGTGGGCAGAACTTGTTGCAGTGTTATTTGAAGAGAGGGACAAACAGGTTGTGTGCTGCCACGATATATGGATTGTGGGGGAAAGCAGCCTGTGTTCTGCCCAGGAGGAGATTTTCTGCAGAGATAGGCATCTCTAGAGGCCCGCACAGCCGGCATTTCATATCAGCATCGATACAGTTGATCAGCTGATGCTTTGATCAATTACAGCTGGACTGAAAAAGTAATTATACACTCAGAGTTGGATTTGTGAATAATGTCTGTTCCCGTTCCTCAGTGAGGTCACCTCTGTGCAGCTCTAGAACACATAGAAGTAGCAAGAAATTAAAAGTGTAATTAAAGAGCTATAATATAATCCCAGTTTAAACTGATATTCCTTTGAGTGAAACTAGGTTTAAAACAGGAATGTTCACCAAATAGCTGTGTTAGGGAATGTGACTTGGTGTGTGTGTGTGTGTGTGTGTGTGTGTGTGTGTGTGTGTGTGTGTGTGTGTGTGTGTGTGACATGTATCAGTGTTGCATTTCGATATGGGCCTTAAATGAGATAACCCAGACAAACAGACCCCAGTATGCTGCACATTTCTGTTAGCAGCTGTCAACTACGATTATCACACACTTAGATTATCCCATTTAAGAGGAACAGCTATGACAACCACGGCTTCATGACGTGTTAGTCATACACCATTATAACAAAACCTTCTTTGCAGTTCAAACATAAAACAGAAATGTAGCCTCTTTGATGAATGTGGGGGTCTGAAGTTGACGCCTAAGTGGAGCTTGGGAGCAATCTCCCAGCTGAATTACATCAGGCATCATTAGAGAGAAACCTTTCGGCACAAAAAAACTGACAAAAGAGCGCAATTCCATTCACACGCCATAGCACAATCTCTTTAATCTTCACTTCATTGGGAGGATGCCAACGTCCTCCGTTTCATGTTTTGACACTCCAGGATGGTAGGAATAAAAACCATGCCACAACGAGGGAGAGCCGACTACAGTATATCGCTGCAATTTGTTCCACAGCTAACTGTAAGTCTCCCTCCACAATGAATCACCGCATTGGCTTTTTGTATGGGTAAACCACCAGTGTGTACTGTAACCATAGCCAGCCTGTCAGCCTTTTTCCAGCGTTTTTTTCCAGAGGTGACATTCACTCAGAAATAGTGTGGCCCACTGTGCAAATCTAAGAAACTGCTAAAGGAAATGAATGATAAACTATTAGTGACATAGATAACCAATGAGATTTTTTATTTTTTTTGCAGAATGCCTGGAGAGTGATACTAGCCTAGAAGTGGACTAGCCTAGCCTCAACAGAAATGGAACTAAATAAGGACTCTCAAAATGAATCTGTCTGGGTTGAGTCCACTTCAGATCTGTGCATCATGTGCAGATGTAACTGATTGTTGTGAGCACTGAAAATAAAAATGACTAAACTCCAATTGGTTAATTAGCCAGATATCCATGGCTAATGTACATATCCTGTAAAAATTCTGTACTCCTTTGTTAATCTCTAGATATTCCAATGATATCTAGAGATTAAGCATATTAAAGAGATGAAGACCTCTGTAAAATGTCGGGAAGTAATCCTGATCCCAGTGCAACATGTATGTCAATAGGCCACTAATGATATGTAACAGTATATTTAATATCAATCTAATTAAAGGAGTTGAGGAGGTCCTGACAGAAGACGAACCATATCCCACTTAAAACTCAAAATGGCAGAAGGAATTAGATGGGTGAAGCAAATGTGTATGTTAATCAGAAATTAATCAGGGCTTGAACTTAACTAAAGGGGAGGTTACAGCCCAAGCCTCAATGGTTTTAACCATGTGTAAATGAACACTTTTGGCAATCTCCTGTCTGCATTAAAGAGCATCTGTGTCTGCTCGAAGCACCTGAGGTGGATTATGGGCAGAATCATTAAAAACGAGACTCTCCCAGTGCCTTCCTGAATGGTGTGATCTTTTAATTTCATTTAAATGAAGAATTACTCACATATGCATGTACATGTGTATATTAGGCGCTGAGTGCGTGGGGAGTTGGGGAGGTGACAGGAGTAGGGAAGGGCGGGCAGCAGGGAGGCAGAGGTTTGCCACTCATTGCCTGGTGTTGATTCTGTTCCAGCTTTATCAACAAGGCGCTCAAGAGAGCTACAAATCAACGTTTTTACAGGAACTAATAAACTTCAGCTTCCAATTCGAGTCAAAGTGTTTCCAAATTTACGGGTCATTTTAAAGGTGGCATAATTTCCTTCTCCGGCTGGTTAAATGTTTAATTTTAAAGTTGTATTTAATTAGAATATATGCTTTTAATTAAACATTTAATAATGGTACGATAAACACACGGAGCACAAATAAACACTTCAACCCAAATTACACTGCCACACCTGTTCAGCCCACAAAGTACAAGGCTTCCAAGGCAAAGCAGCACGAAGTTCATCAACAAAATGCTCAAGATCAATATATATGGAAGGTTTCTTACAGGAAGATTGTTGATTTATATATATTTAAAAAACACTTCGTTATACAATTACATATTTTTTTTTAATCTCAGGTTATCTGTAGAAACGATATCAGTCATCCCAACAAAAGAACATGCAAACATTATGATCAAAACCACAAAAAAGGATCCACAAACAGCCAAAAGCCCAAATTCATGCAGCAGGCTGTCTGCTTAATTTAATAGATTAAGTTTTGAAAAATATGCAGAATACAATTTGGGGAGGCGGAATAATTTGGACGGGTGTGAAAAAAAAAAACACAGCTTTACAGGGAGCTGGAAAGCAAGCAATGGAAGCAGAGAAGGAAATAAAAATGAGAGAGAGAGAGAGAGAGAGAGAGAGAGAGAAAGACAGAGGATAAAATAAACAAAACAAATCTTCAGGAGGGCACCATGGGTAGAGCGAGGGGTCTGGGGGGTCGCACAGTATGCGCGCATGTGTGTGTACGTGTATGTGTGTGTGTGTGTTACTGGCGCAGCGCAGTGTGTCAGGAGCCGGGGCCCTGAACTAAGGCAGGCTGGCACTGCCCGGGCCACTGCCAAACACACGCCAAACACACGCTATTCTGATTTATCAGGAGGGCCGCACCAGACGCCACCTCGCACTCCCCAGTGCCCTCCGCCTTTATGGAGGGCCTCCCTGACGACTCTGATAGTGCAATCAGGGCCGTGGCAGAGCCCAGGCAATTTCTCCTTCATTCTTTGATAACCCCGCACGGCCGCGCTGAAAGCCAATAGCAATGGCAGCCCTTCGCAACAACAACAACTCAATTGGAATGAGTGGCTGTATTTTTTGAAGCGAAATAGGCTTACGCCCTGATTCAACGAGGAAGGAGGAGAAGGGTGGCAGTCTCTTCCTGCATCTCTATCTCTCTCACTCGTTCTATCTCTCATACTCTCTCTTCCTTTTTGCAGCACAAGGAACTCAGCAATGGCAAAGATCTGTCCTGATCCTGAGTGTGCAAAATTCTGCTGCAGCATTGTGCTCTGTGCAACTCCAGCAGGCATAAATAGTGGCTAAGATGTGGGAGGTGAAGGTACACTCGACTAAATGCTTTACTTCCCTCATGTCTTACCAGCTTGTGCACATATCGTTTCAAAAGAAACCAAAACTGGTGAAATAATACTTTTCCACAAAACACAGCCTGCCTCGTAGTCAGAAATGCAAGATGTTCTAGAAAATAGGCAAGGCCACAAAAAAATAAGCCTGCACAGGACAAGCCTGAACATCTTGACCTGGGATATAGTCTGGCTGAAAATGTTTTCAAATGAAATCTTTAATTGACTCAAAACCAAGTTAAACTTTTGGGTAAAAAGGAACCAATGACGCAAGTCACAATTGAATACATGGACACTAATTTGTTTTATAGCAAATGCTATAAAAGTCCATATTTATTTGCTTACAGTTTCTTTTTAAATGTTTTTTGAACCTCTCTGCAAATGTTCCCTGCTTTTGGTTTGGGTCAATATGTTTTGGTTTGTGATCTGTTTTCAGGGCTGACACAATGTGACTGTGATTATGATAGGATCTTCCCCACACAAACCGGGAGGGAAGATGCTTCTCTGTCTCCACCAGGCTCCCTGCTCTTCAGGAATTGGATTTTTACTGGGCTGCTGCATCTCTTATCGCCCCATCAGGCTCTCCTATTGTGCAGCCAGGCTCTGGAAGAAAAGGCTCCCAGCCGCTCTGACTTTGCGACTTATTTTTCATTTATTTTACCCTTTAAGACCCCGGGCCTCTCATGGTTTCCTAATATCCACCCCCCCTGCGGGCTGGAGGGAGGTGTTTGTCACTTTGTCTGCTCTGGGTCCAGCACATCAGAAGCGGGTGAATCAGGCCAGGTCTTGCGCCGCTCACACTAAACCTCACAGCTGACATGAGAGGAGGCAGACACATGCTGAATGGAGAATGGACAACTGAAAAGCCTACAGAGCAGTTGTCCCCAAATCTGACCAGTGTCTGAAACTAGCAGGTCATCCACGGTGGTTTGAAGAATTCCTCTACTTGGACCACAGCATTAATAGCTGTAGCTCAGGACAAACAAATACCACATCTGTGTACCTTTTAGAGGAAAGTTGTCAGATTCCTGTCTAGTTCATTTTTAAGTTACAACTGCAAGCCTTGACCAACACAGTCTTTCAGAATTCAGAAAGAGATCTACAATCAAACAAGGCATTCACTACAGTTGATAGCAGTTAATGAATTCATATTACTTTAAATAGGCCAAGTTGGGTTAAGGTTGACTCCATCCTATTGGTTTGACTACATCTTTTGATAGTCCAGAACTGGCATGTCTGGAATCCTGTTACTATCCATATTTAATTATGAACAAAGTAAACTCTGCTCATCCCAGTGCTGCAGAGAACCAGCTGGCCCATCTTAGTTCTGACCTTCAGCAAGGTCATAACACAAAGCACCTCTTGGGTTGGAAAGCCCTGGTCTTATCAGTGTGACCTTCAGGCCTGCTGATGCCTCTGATTCCATACAGACTGTGGCGTTTGGCCTTCAGCCTAAACTGAGCTCTTTAACAGAGACCCACTTAAGGGCAGTCTTGCACTTTTGTATCCTCTGGACAATAATACTTTGCCCTGTGTTTGGTCAACCTCTTGTACAAATTCTCAAATCTCGTTCACCTCACTCACTGTAGCGCAGGTGGAACTGTATAATAGGTGATGGGATGCAGCAGACCAAACAAGTCTATGAATAGGTAAAAGGAATATCTGTGATACATTTCTTGAGTATTTGAGAAAATGTAACACTGGCTCACAAACTTGCACTGAGACATCTTACGCATCTTACATGTCACTTACACTTGACATTTTATGTGGGAATTTCATTCAAGATTCTTTTATATAAGTCATTAAGATTTTGAGATTTGAGTTCTTTTATAAATGGCCACTTCAGGGCTACCATGCTTGCTCTGAGACTGCAGGAGATGGACAGTTCAGTGAATCAAAAAAAAAAAGTGCCAAAAAAACGATCCAGGGCCCCAATTCGCTATGCCTTCTAGAAAGTCCCAGGAAGAATACATGTGTATCTGCATGTGATGTAGCACATACTAAAAAAAATAAATGCAATCGTGCCCCTCTTTTGTTTTGGTTTTGTTCTGTCAGATATCTAAGCTATCAAATGCCAAATGCCACCAGTCTAATAACATTCTAAACATGTCATTCAACAATTGTATTTATTGTTTCCACAACCTGAAAACATTTTTCTACACTGAACACTTTATTTGTTTTATTATGTCTAGAGTTCAAAACCAAAGCAGAAACTGACTTTTGTTCATTTTTACTATGGGTCACTGTTGACAAATTAGGTTAACAGTGATAAAGTCTCTGATTCTGATTCTGAGATAATGCAGTTTAGGGTTGAACAGCTTATTTTTTTACCCCAAATTGTACGTTATCTCTAAAATGGTAACTTAACAGAAGAAAAAAAAGATGTTACAATCTTATAATGTAAATTCATATAGCAAGAATGTTAGTAATTTGGACCATTAATAACAGTGTATACGTCATATACAAAAACATGTTTTTTGTACAATAGGCAAGGCCACAAAAAAATAAGCCTGCACAGAAGATTTGACGAGGTGAACATCTTGACATGGGATATAGTCTGCCTGAAAATGATACAAAAACATTGTTTCTCTAAAGAAACGTCCATTAAAAAGTCTTTAGAGGGGTAAAAGTGGTTCTGTGTCACCGCACAAATAACCCTTTCTGACATTTTAATGTAAAGGGCAGTGTCTTCAAATGGTGTAAAAAAAAAGTTTTTTTTATAATATAAACAATTCACAGTCTGTTACAATAATTACTTTATGACAATTCATCTAAGTGAAGAGTTCTTAGATTGGATGGAGCTTGTTGTTTGTTTTTGAAGTGTATAAGTCTAGTGTGAAGTGGAGCCAACTCTCATTCATACTTACAATGAAACATTTTTTATAATTACTATAAGATCTCAAGCACCACATGACTGTTAGACAAAGCAGAGAATGGGGCTTTGCACATAAATCCAAAGTGCTGCTATTGGCTCTGATTTGACATCTAAATCCTAAGTCATTGATGCTTGTGTTGTTTTTCAGAAAAACAGAACAAGTCAAATTTCAAATTTTACCTCCCATGGCCAGAGAATAAGTAAGAGTGCAGGGTAACAACTCAGAATCTGTGAAGATTACAGATACACTTGGCTTTTGTCCTTGTCTCTGAATAAGCATACCAATACTGACCTTGTGCATTGTGACGTTAAGAGCAAAGTTAGTGCTGCTGTTGTCACCGAATAGTTCATTGTCTATTATGAATTTCTTAACTTGTGCTATAGAATCTTATATAGTTAGGAAAAGCAAAAGAATAGGTCAGCTTATCCTCTTCAACTGTAGCCCTTTGGGCCTTCACATCATCAGGGGCGAGCTTTATAGGCACTGTGAAACACAGTCTGGAGTATTAGCACATCCTCTCCATCTCTATCTCTCCCTCTCTCTCCAACTGTTTCGCTTTGTATCGTTAGCAGAGCAAGGGAGTCATGAATCACTCTTTTCTCTAACACCCCCCATTCTCTCCATCCCCCCTTCCTCTCTTCCCCCACCCCTCCTCTAGCGTGCTAAACGGCTTGACAGAAGGGTGCCCAGACCGTTGGCAGTAGCGATCGACTGGAAGGCAGAAGCTGCCAGGAGCCCTTGATGGATAGACTCATTTTCCAGCCAGCAGCAAGTCTCGGCGAAGCATCCGTGTCATTTGTAATGTCAGCCAACAAAATGTAATCAAACATTCCAGCGGTTTAATCACAGAGGGCTGCTCGAGAGATGATTGTAGTGTCAATATAATGCTATTTCATTATCTGTTTGTATTTTATATTGACAGTGTCAGATAAACAGTGTGGAAAATTAAGATTAAAAATATGGTAATTTCATTTCAATCACCCAGGCTACAGTTGCTGGCCCATTATGCGATTGATTACTTCTGAATTAAATTTGGGGCTGAATGTAAAGTTTAATCTTCTTTCTTCTCAGCAATTCAGCCCCCCAAAGGCCTCTTAGGAAGTAAGTACCCATTTCATTTGATCTTTAATGAAAAGTAATGGCCCAAATGAATTGTATAAATCAGCCAGTGTGTATACCTAGCTGACACACCGCTTTTTTTTTCTTTCTTTCTTTCTTTTTTTTTTAACTGCCATTTATTCTCTCTTGTGCTTACACATACCACTAACCCCCCAAACCTTTTTACCCAGTCCCCACCCTTTTTTTCTCTCTCTTTTTTAAGTTGTGGATTTAAAAGAAAATACAACTTGTGACACTATGGAGTCAGAATAGAAGTGACAACTATTTTGCTCGATTCCCAACCAAACCCCCACCTCAACCCACAAAAATAAATAAGTATGCACACCCTCCCCCCTCCAGCTTTTTTCCCTAACAGGAAAGCAGAAGGGTATTTATATTACATAAACAGAATTGAGGATGGAATTGAAGCACTTTGCAAGGTGCTTAGCAGTCAAATTAAATGGAGTGTTTTATAGCCTAAAGTGCCATTTCAAAAAGACGTACACGGCCCCTAAACCAGGAGCTCCGTGATAGACGTTTTAATTACATGGTAAATTTTGATATTTCTCTCTCTCTCTCTCTCTCTCTCTCTCTCTCTCTCTTTCTCCCCTCTGAAACATATTGCTACTGCAGTAGGCCTCTGACTCGCCAGTGGTTTCACCAGTCCCTCTTTTTTTCTCACAAAAAGTGACACAACTGTTAACAAGGACTGTGCAAAAAAGGCAAGGAGAAGAAAAAAAGAGCTCCTCTTTGTGAGACCCATTCACAGCGATTTGTCCGCCTTTGTAGTACTAATTATGTGCCAAAGTAGGATAACAGAAGTTCTCAACTCGACCATTATGCCAGCACAAAAAAGGAGACGCATACAAGAAGCTGATCACTTTGGAATTAGCAAACATGATACTATGCGAGGAAAAGAAAAAAAATCATTAATACCGTCAGGGATTAGAGGTTCTGATTAAAGGGTAGCTTTTACCGTATGCAAATTAGTGATAGGCATTTATCAGTGGCTGGCCAAACTGTCTTAGCTGCAAAGCCACATATGTTTTTTAGCTGATTAAAAACTGCTTGAAGTTGCAGGCTTTTTTTAGTGGGGGGGGGCTGGGGTGTGGAGGAGAGAAAGGGGAAAGAAGGGGGGAGAGAAGGAGAGAGTGAAAGAGAGACGGCAGGGAGAGAAAGAGAGCGAGTGTGCGGCGATCAACTCATTTCCTTTTGGCCGAATTCCCGCGATTGCTCAGAACGTTTGCCTTAATTCCCTCTTTTATTAAGCACTCTCTTTTGTACATAATTAAAACATTTCTCAAGTGAACATGTGCATGGGTGTGTTGTTTGTGCATGCTCTGTGCGTGTGCCTCCCTACCCCCACCCCTTTCTTTATCCACAAACATATACATGGATCTGTTTCTCCTGAAACAGCCGCCGAGGCTGCCGCTGTTGTTCCAGCCGTTGTGTGAACAGCAAAACAAGTTTAAAATAATGAATAGAGGGGCGGAACAGAGGCAGGAGTTTATCACCCGTTCGCCATTGTCTGAGGTACTGAGGCCCCCTCCCTTTCTTTATTATGTTCACCTTCCTATGGAGGTGACCCGCTTTGTATTAACAAAGGAAAAGTGGGATGAAACTGAGCTCTCTTGCCTCTCGCCCGCTGCTGATAATGCCTCCGTTACCCAGCCCAGCACCCCCTCTCCTCCTTAAGGGAATGCTTTAATTTATGCCTTTTCATCTCCCAGAGGCCTCGCCAATGTGTTAACGCACTCAGTGCTCTAACGGGTTCAGAAAAGGGCCCAGCTCCGCACAGGCTTACGAGAAACTGCTGTGTCAAACCCCCCTCATTTTACACCAGAGCCATGGAGAACCAAATAAAGTTATCTTTGTGCACCCAGCATGGGATTTAATTAAGATATAATTGCAAACACAAGGTGGGGTGACCATAGCCTATAAATCAAATTCAGAGTTTGTTATTCACTGTCATTTGCAGGATCATCTGCGTTCCAGTTTTAAACAATTGGGTAACGATGATCAACATTTTTGTCCAAAACATTTGCCCACGTCCGCCTCTTCTACTACTGCCAACCTGTTTTCAGAAACTATGCTGAACAATGCATTCCATTTAATGTGAACAAAAATACCACCTATGTCTATGTATTTGCTTGTTTTGCCTATAGGCTTATATACAACATCAA
The DNA here is from genome assembly GCA_037974565.1 of Clupeocharax schoutedeni. NCBI lineage: Eukaryota > Metazoa > Chordata > Actinopteri > Characiformes > Alestidae > Clupeocharax > Clupeocharax schoutedeni. The sequence goes on from JBBPDH010000104.1 coordinate 7,684,972, forward strand.
ACGTATCTCATCACTTTCCAAACAAAAATCCCCTCAAGAAATGAATCACAATGCAATATCAAATTATTATTTGGCATTTAACTGTGTCAACTGTATAGGATTTTAGAGTAAAGCACACATCTCTAAAGTAATTTATACATCACACAGCGCTGGACAATTATCATTTGATGAAGCTGAGTTTGCAAACAACAGCAATTCCTGTATAACAGAGGAGGAGCAGTAATTTATAAGACATGGAGTCAATGCAACTATTTTATGTGAGTGATGCGCAAAATGTCTGCAGAGTGGTGATTCATGAGTGCGGCATTATAGAATCGAAATAGTGTTTTCTCCCCATTCAGTCACTTGGCTTCCAAGCAGGTGTGAGAGTAGATTAAGAAATGAAAGATATTTAGTTCAGATGAACTAACTGGTAGGTGAGCACAGGAAAATTTCACTTACCATGAGATGTGAACCAAATAAGAGGTTATTTTAAAAATGGCCTAGGAGTGTCCAAAAGAATGATAAGATTTCAAATAAACAGAGAAATAAAGCCAGCATTTGCGCAAGCAAGATAAACATTTGACTTTTTTCCCTCCGTGCTCTTTCTATAGCGTGGAAATCAAGGGAATGTGAGGAATGGAAGATTCTGAGGCCTTAAAGCCTTTTTAAATTCCAATTTGTGCTTAGACTGCTGTTTCCCCGCATAAATATGTGTATACAAGGTATGGAGATAGGGCAAGACGGACAGTTTAGGTTAGAATGGAGCGGTGGGAGTCAGCCCCCTCAAACCTCCTCTATCGAACACAACTTGCTGATCAGCCACTTCCTTCATTTATCTGCCTCTCAGCATCTTTTAGACAAAATTTACCTGTATGCAAGAATATAAAAACTTGTCTTAAATATGTTTCATCTTGAGGGCACAAATATTAAATATAGTCTTACTGATCAGAAAGACAAGAATTTTCGTGGAAATTTTCCTTACATTTCATTACAGCCTTCAGTACAATACCAGGAAGCACTCTGGCCGGTGAAGGCTGTGAGCTTTAAGCTGAGGGCAGCAAATACAAAAGTAAAGAAACGTGCCAATATAGATCATCAGCAGATAATACAAAAGAGGAAGGATGTAACCTAACGATACTTTTTATATTTGATTCTTTGATTACTGTGATGACAGTGCCCAAAAACCTTGAAATTCAAGAGTTCATAGATGATGTTTATAGCGTAGTTCTGAGCTGTAGCACCAGCTATCTCGCAGGACGTAATGGAATTAGTTGAAGCTTTTGTTGTTGCATCCTTAAAGGAGAAGGATATATGGCAATACCCAATGGACAAGGAACATTCATTGCCAAAGCTTTGGTGTTTGCAGCTATATAGTTTATTTAAAAAAGCTCTTTAAAAAGCAGTTACCAACCAATACAAATTAGTTTCTTAGAACTGTGTAATTATGGGAAAACATTTCTAAACCTGCAGTTTAATACAAGTATATTTAGACATAATTTTTTTACTGACCATGTAAAAAAACACCAATTAAACTATTTAATTGGATCAATAGATGACAGATGCAATGTAACTCCAAGTTCAAGGTAAATTAGGCCTGCTATGGCTGTCTACCTCATGACCAGACAGAATGCATTCAAAGGGGTTAATAAGCTTTGGATGGGATCACTACCATGTCCTGAAAACTGCAAACCCCTTAATCAACATCTAAAGGTTAGGACATATTAAAATTTCTTTAAAGTAAAGTGATATTTAAGCCATTGCTGATTTGCAAAGCACCCGGACACTGGTAGTGATCACCTTGGCCCGCACATTTGCGCACATTCCATTCTATGCAGGCATAAGGTTTCAATGGCAGTAAACTTGACCTGCACATTTGTGCACATTCCATTCCATGCAAGCATAAGGTTTCAATGGCAGTAAACATCTGCTGACGGGCTGTTAACGACACTTGGGTGTCATGAGATGTTTTCTTTAACAAATCTCATTCCTTAATTAACACTTAGGTCTCCGCTGTGTCAGGATTATGCCTCTCTATTGATCACGATGTGTAGACCATTGCAGCTGCTCACACTAATCGAAACATCAATGGCACAGAAATTACTTAACTCCACCTGGAATAGGAGCTTCATTAACCTTTTCAACCCAATGCAAATCAAACATTTTTAATCCGAAATCCAGGTACATAAATCCTATCCAGTTTTTGGTGAATGGTTACTTATGTGGACCAACTTTAAGGATACTTTTTAAGAAATTAATTTTTGCCTTTATATGCTAAGAATCAAAAGAGGCCACATGAAATCATTCAGATATTAAACAAAACTGTTCCTGTCACAGTCTTGACCAGCATGTTGTTTAGACAGCAAGCTAAATCACTTCTTCCTATAACTAGAGCCTTCACAAAGTAGTCTTATGCCTAACCGTACTGGAGAAATTCTAGAATTAATACAGGGAGTGCAGAATTATTA
>JBBPDH010000104.1:7688494-7698580 GCA_037974565.1 Clupeocharax schoutedeni
AAGTCAAAGAAACCATGCAAAAGGACTCCGCTACTTGTACATCCAACATAGGGTTAACATGACAGTGACTATGAAAGAACGGAATGAAAATGCCAAATATCCTATAGTCTAAAAAGCGGACCATTGGTTGCCTTGAATAGTCTGGGGAAGGAGGCCTAAATAGCAAGGCCACAGAAATACATTGAAAGAGCCTATTGTTGACAATAAAAAACATACCCTCGTTCTCCCAAGGACGACTAATTAGCAGTCAACAGCTGAGACCATTTCAAATGGTAATATTTTTTTCCTTTAAATGTTTCATACACATGTCGTATACTTCGCACACAATTGCATTTCCTTAAGGCAGCTTTTGTTCGCCAAGTCCCTTTTTATTTGCATGCATGTGGGCATTTTTGTACTAAATTGTACTAAATTGAAATCTTCATCACACAATGGTCAAGTGGAGAGACGGTAATATGAAAAAAAAAACATTCAATACTAACCTACTAGAAGCCTAAGAGCATAACAGCTTTGTCCACGATAGCAGGGTTCCTGATTTCATGTCTAAAAAAGAAATACAGATTACTTCTTTAACTCTTTAAGTCTTTGAACATCTAAAAACAGCCACCCTTAACAGAACACAAGCACCATCCATTATTTTAAAAAACATTACGCACACTATATAGAATTGTCCATTTCCTTGAAAAAAACACGATTATGGTTCTTTAGATGAAAGCATGAACTGCTGAGTCAGTGGTAACAAAACCAGGGTCTGAAATATGGGGGTGTCTTGAGGGACCCTCTGACTGACACTTAAGACCCCCCCAAAGGCTTGAACAGCAAAATGTAGTGGTGTCTCTGGAAAAAGCAAGGCAAAATAGTCAAAATGAGCATTTGCTTCAGTTTAAAAGATGTTCAACTCATCAACTCATTACATACCCCTCCCCCACTAAAATGTAGATCTGTTTCATGCATCCACAATCAACATCTTCCCACCCATCTTTCCATTTCGTTTTGTCCGCTCACTATATCTGTCATCTCAATCATCCCCTGGTTGGCAAAAAATTCTGTTTTTATTTTGATGGAGGCGGACCCCCGATTGCCACCATTTGTTTAGCACACTGGCCGCAACCATTAAAAGACCTCCGACTTATTGTGGCTGCAGCTTTTCAGATTTGCCTGATAAAATCAAATCTGTATGTAATGGAGATCCTAGCTCAGAGCGATGGACTCAGTAGCCAGTCAAACAGCCAGTGCGTTAAGGCTTCACCGTAAGCCTGCCCTAAGATAACCTTTGGGTCAGTGTGAAATGGTCACAGTGTGGAGAGTGTGGAGAGACAAATTTGACAGTGGCAAGTACTACTGTATTTCTCTACAGTTTTGCACCATCTGCTGCTGCTGCTGCTGCTCAGTTGAGGAGCTACATTGGCGTTGAGGAATTCTGAGAGTGATCTCTCAGTCACGTCTAGTCAATCTCAATAGACTGCAGCGATACAGAATATGATGAGTATATAATGATGGCCTAACTAAACTGCAACAATCCAGTGTTATCCAGAAATAGAAGAAAATCAGTCTAGAATGCTACATAAATAATTGAAAAATAACTAAAGGATTTTAAAACCTTGACTTACATTTTTTCTAATGGAGATTACCATACAACTGACATTTTGCATAATATTAAATGGATATAAACTAATGAACTGGTCTAACTATTAACTGAATTGTATGGACCTTATATAGTAAAAAAATATAGTAAGGCTATTTCATGCACTTCATATAACAGTACTGTACAAATTAAATCACTGTACTGTGAGTAAAATATACTATAATAAAGTATTATTCTGTGTATAAAATAGAACTAATTGTAGTTGAAATTATAATGAGGCTATAGGCTAAATTGTAACAAATACTGTGCACTATACAAAACTAACCAATGAAATATCAAAGTCCCTAAGTTTAGTGAGTTGGCCCTGTGCCATGTGGAAAAATCATTTCATCCACAGTTGCTTGGATCATGGATTTGCCCAAAACCAAGCAAACTGATGCATGCAGCATATGAGTCCATATTGTTGACGACACGTTATTGTTTATTGTTTGAGGAGTTCCTTCATAAACTTCAATGAGTCTACATTTGTCACTTATATATAACAAAATAATAAAAATAGGGAAAATCCTTCCATTTACAGCTCGTCAGTTTTGCTCGGCTTTGGTTTGTGGTGTTGAGTGGTTGCAATGAAACCCTTGGCTGTTGAGGATTGAATACTGGTTTGCTATACATACCTATCCAGGTTTTCAGTCCTAGCCAAAGCAATATATTTCTGAAGATGACACTGATGATAGCCATGTTGGCTATCAACAAATGGATGAAGTCAAATGAACAAAAATCATTGAACTGGATTGTGGAGAAAATGGGGCAAAATGAATAGTTTGTGTACAACAACTGTTGGTCCTGTCCTAACAGAGAAGTGTAAGAGTGGGTCGCAAAAAAAACCTTTGGTCTTTTTTATGGATTAAAACTTCTTAGTGAGCGACCCTAGAGTCCTCACATCTAGAGCACAGCAATAGTCTTCTGAATCCTGTCCTAACAGAAAAAGTCAGTAAACTTTGTAAAGAACTTTCTTGAAACTGATACTTGATGCCCATCACCCCAAGATGTTTTTGTGGACTGCACTTACTGTAAGTTTTAGGGAGACACTCTATTTAAGCAAGCCATTATCTCTGCTACTGCAAAATATCCTCTTAGCCTTACCAGCCACACGCAGTAGTATCACACACAAACTAAAGTTTTACAAGTCCAGTGTTGTTACTTATTAAGGGTTTCTAGAAAACCTACCGGCTGTATATGTATATAAAGATGTACTCAAAGCAGCATAAGGGCCTATACCCAAGCAACTTTAGGCAAAGGAGGTCCACTTGGATAGCTAAGTTGGTTTTTGAGGTCCCGTTCAGTAACAATAATCAACTAAATGTTCAGATAACGTCCACAGAAACTTTTTTCATTTACTGTTTCACCACAGGAAAACAGGAAATGGGCTGGCAAATACCACTTGTACACTGCATTCAGTCAGAATTAACAAGCTATCACATTCCTCCGTATCTCCTGAATGAGGAGAGGCGCACATGCAGATTCCCATGTTCAACGTCTTTAATTTATAAATGAAACAAAAGGCACAAGGGTGGACCCCCACTAATGAACTTCATTTCTAAACACAAAACCCATGAAAACACCAGCAATGTGTCTCCCGAGCACACTGGCAGCTGAAACTAATAATAATCTAACTCATACCCAGAGCACTCTGGAAACCGGCAGTGTCCCCAGACATGACACAAGTTTTGCAGTGCAGACTTGCCATTCATGTCACAAATTTTCCATTTGTATCACAAATCTATGTGTCCTGCCTACTTTTCTACATTTTCCCTTACTAAGCGTATTAGCAGAGGTCACTAGCATTAGGATTCACATGGTTACCAATAAAATCAAGAAAAGAAAGCTTTATTCAGCTTCCCAGTTTATCTCACTTAGGGCACTGTGAAGTTTAATATCAGATTCTTAGATACATATTAAGTGAAAACAAAATTGAAGGTACACCACAAATCACTGCATTAATTCATTAATTTTGGCCCACAACTGCTGGTCAATACCAGCAGTTTTTCGTCAAGTACAATCATCTAAAATAATAGGTATAACCACATGACAAAGAGCCCAACTATAGGTGTGGTTTTGTGTATTTTTAGCAATATATTTAATAGTTAAGGATATTAATCCAAGTCTTGCTTGCTGGGGTTCCTTTTAAAAAGAATGTTAGAATATAACACAAGCAGTACTTTTAGAGCTTAGTAAAGGCCTAGTAAAGTGGACCATGTCCCTATGGGCTCATTAACACATCCACAAGATGGCCATTTCACTCAGATGTAATTAAGGCTGCAAACGACTCTGTCAAGCTCTTTTTCACAGCATTCAAGGGAATATGTCGGCAACACATCCCCCCCACACACACACATATACAGTCATCTGACAGAAACAACTTTTGCCAAGCAGCCACCATTTGTTCATTCCCCTTGAGGAAGCTTAAAAATCAATAATAGCATCATTTACGATACGCATGGCCATTTGACCTGTCCACCCCTTGTCTTCATCACAAGCCTCATAGCTTAGTCTGGCTGCGGCGTTTCACCCTGATGCTGGCCCTACTCACATGCTACCCTTTTTCACACCCATCAGGTCATTAGCATTACACTTCCACTGACAGGACTCTTGACAGCAGACTAACAAGGCCACCAATAGAGGCAGAAACAACTGACAGCTCACAATCCCCTCTATAAACTGTTAGCATCTGGAAGAGATAAAGAGACTGCAAAGTCTTTAGGTTTTGAGGAAACCGTATGTGCTTTTTTTGATTTCACAATCGCATGCATGGACAGAGGGGCTACAGGGAGGGCTTTCATGGCAGAAAATGGCATTAGAGCTAATGACCCTGGGGGTCCCAGAGGAGCTCTTCATATTGAGGCCACAGGGAGTCGACAGCTGACTACACCGATTATTAAAACATTGGCTCTAAGTGAAGAGAAACATGTGGCAGTCTGTGCCCATACAAGCAGAATGTTAGGTGTTTTTAATAGAATACAATAATAATAATAGAATTACCTTTAATATGAGAGTAATCTAATTCATCATCTCCTAAAAATCCTAATTAGATTGCAAGTAAACCAGCATCATGCAGCCATCAGTGTAGAAAGTTCAAATGTACATTACATTCACAAATTTCAGAAATTTGACCACACTGACTTCAGTTCTAAGGAGCAAATCTTAAAGCAAGCAAAGTAAAACAGTCTGGTTCAAACAGTCAATATTTCAGTCCATCCCCCTAAAAGCTTATCAAAAGGCCATTAGTATGCTGGAATGGTGCTGGACACCCCTTTGCTGGAGAAGAAGTGACGTTGTCTCATATTTACCACTGGGACTCTCGACAAGGTGACGGAAGGGCAAGGCCAAGTCCCACATGACCAGCTGCCTAACAGATTAAAGTGGGCTCAAAACGTACAGATTGCTACTAGGAAAAAATAATAATGGCAGCATGGCCTTCCCTTTATGACAGCAACAAAACATTCCCCCGAGACCAATCTTTTTATCATTACTGATAGAATGACAAATAAAGCACTTCCAAAGGAAGGGAATTCTGCAACCAAACACATTTATAGGGCTGAGATGTCCTGGACAAAAGCATTTTTTCTCCGATACCACACAGGTCACAGCCATATGTGGCAGGGTTTTCATTGACCATTAGGATAGATGAGTTTCATCTAGCCTTGTTGTGATACGCCACCAAAATAAATAGTGGGATGTGACAATGATTTTAAGTACAAGACTCTTCTGTCAAATACAATTTGTGTATTTAAAAAAGTCTAATGTGATGCTGCCTTCATGTCACAAGCAACTGATGACAGAACTCTGTCATTCATGTCAAGACTATGCCCTGATACTGTATATAACTAAAATGTCATTATCATATCGGTATGATAACTGCAAATAATCAAAACTATCAGTAAGTAAAAATGTAGAGCACTGTGCAAAAGTCTTAAACACCTGAGAAAATTATGTAGTGTTACGTTAGTGTTAAAACACTTACATTACAACAAATACAAACAACATTAATACAGTAAATGGTGGTTTTATGTGTGTTTGCTGAACCATTTCCAGTCCTCTTTCCTCATGGAAGCCCAATTTTACCTGCAGCTCCATCAAATACCTTTATTGTATACCTTTGTTGTATACCTTTACTGCAGTAGATTAAATTAGGTGTATTGATTATGGAATTTTATTCATTCACCCAATGACTGGAGGCTCTGAACAGGAACCTGGATCCAAACCTGTTTTCTAACCAGCTCAATGTATTGACTACATTTTAGGGGAAACAAATCTTGATACTTTTTACTGTTTGCCTGTTTGTTTGCATTTATTCTAATGTTCAGCTGTTTTTGCTGGCATTAAGAAGCCACTGCTGATAGAAATGAAATTGCACAGGTGCCTAAGACTTTCCGCGGTACTCCTCAGAGGTGCTATAGGGTTACAACCGTTTTCATTCCCATCCTATAGATGATCTACAAACATTCCAATTATTAACCAATGCACAGTTTTACTAAGGTAAAGTTTAGGATTACTTGAATGTAAGTTCAGAGCAAGCTAAGCACCTATAGACCCATGTCCACAGTGGGCTATCCAAGCAAAGCGTGGACAAAAATTCTGTACTATGTACTATAAGTTCAGCGCGAGGACCATGGGAGCAAAATGGAACTTTTTCATAGGAAAACTGATGGATTAATGAATAAGTAAATACCATGCTCTATACTACATGCTCAATACTACATACTACTTCATTAGATGCATAGTGCAGTAACATAGACTGCATCCCCAACTATACCATATTACACTATATTATACCAAGTGTCTGTGCTAGGCTATGAAAGTCCTGACTGCAGATTTGGGCACTGAGCAAGACATTTATCTGTTTTAAGAATAGAAATACCACAGTCTGTCATTAACTTTGCAAACTGGAAAAATAAGGTTCAAGGTTTGAGGATTTATTTTAAAAGATCTTAGATTTTAAATGTGTTTCAGTGAAAGACTCAACTGAGGTACTTTATCCACCTTTCAACATTCGCATTCAGCATTTCTTACTTTTTGGAATACCATTAATACAAAACTACAGAAAGGTTCTACACATTTCTCTGGTTCTTTTTGTAAAAAGACCACTACATTCATAAGAGCACTCACCAAGGCTTTAGAGGGGAATGTATTATAAACCTGCATTTAATGGCCCTCAACATTATGACCCCAAATCATCAAACACCTTTTAAATGCATCACATTCAGGCCTTTAGTAATATAACATTCCTTATATAATTACATTCCTTAGTGTTGTATGAAGTTCTTTCACAGTGGCTAAAACACTGATACATTCCAGAGGGTTACTTAACAATGTAAAGGCGAGGTACTAAGACCAGCAATTCTTTTCTCAACAACTATGTAACTAAAAAAAGGGGTTAAAAAACTAATAAAATAAGAAGAGACTTTATATAAGGTGGATCAGCGGGTCCTTATTCTCAAAGGATTTTGAGGACGCAGCTCATCTGCATCACTGAACCAAGAATAAATATTCATCATGTCATTGTCTAAGGCATGCAATGGACGCATGACAATATCTTGTCTGATACAAACCATACCGATTTCTTTTTATACACATTTGAGGGTTTGTTCATTTGAGCTTTTGTGTTTGCCAATCTTTTTGTTTGGTTAGGACAAAAGGGAGCTTGAAATCTCGGCATGAAATCCAAAGCCAGGAACTCACATGCTTAAAGATTAAGTTGGTCACTATAATGAGGCACGGGGTGCAAATTGTAAAGGGAATTTTTCATCCTCTCTCTTTTTCCAGACAAATATCTGACAGTGGCTTTGCATGGCAAACCTGTTTAATGAATGCCTAATCCCACAGACGCGCATTATGGCAAAACTGTCACACATAGCATTGTGGCAATATTAAGTTGATTTTACATTATGATCCTCTGGTAATGCTAGAATATTTGGATTCCTTTTAACACAGAGGCTTTTTTTGCAAAAATGGAACAGTAGTGAATTAAATCTGCCCCCCTTCTACCCCATGATGAAGCTCCACAGAAATGGCTTCTTTATTGGGCTGACAGCTCCAAGCCTTCCCTACTCATCAAGCCCTTAAACAAAGGGCCCAGCTGAGCTTGCTTAAGAGCATTCGCGACATGTTCACACCACATTTAGCCAATGTAAACCAGGAGTAAAATCACGGCATTGTACAGCATGAACAATGAAGGAAGAGGTGCAATCATGCCGCATGGCGCCATCATCCATATCGAACAGAGGCCAAGCCAAAGAACAATGAACAGTCTCTGTGGGGGAGAGAATACCATTGCTCCACTGTTATTTATTTATCATCAGGGACTGATTCACTGTTTATGCTTCCTGCTTACATTCTATTTTCTTATCCCAATTATGTGACTTCATCCTTAGGACAGAAGCATTATAAGACAAAACACATCCAGGAGGTTCTCATTTCTGACCCTCAGTGTACACCACGGGCCAAAAAAGCATTGAAGCAAGTGGTGATTTTTAAATTTTCAAAAATATTTAACAATTATGTGTGCCAGACAGAAAACAACAGAACACAACTTTTATGCAAACATTTATACGTTTAGCCAAAAAGTTTTTCAGGAATATGTTCGACTGATTTGTAGTTCAAACATACGCAAAAAGATACTATGATTAGGTTTTTACCAGATTATTATTATTATTATTATTATTGATATTATTGTTATTATTATTATTATTATTATTAATAATATTAATAATAATAACAATAACAATAATAATAATAGTGTTGATACTTATAATAATAATAATAATAATAATAATAATAATAATAATAACAACACCTAATAACACCTAAATTACTTTAAAGTTTTAAAAATGCCTCATAGCTTTTAAGAATGATGACATGCACTGATTAAGACTTCAAATTTTTATTTTAATATCGGAATAGCATTGCACTTACAGATACTTCTTCAGTTTTGCTAGTGAACAGATGTTCTTTTGAGAAGGCTTTGGAAATTTTAAGCTGCTTTGTAAATAGTAACTCAATACAAAGTAGTTAGACCTGTTATAAAACTGAATTGGTTTAACCCTCTGTAAAATACTGGGTATACGCACCCCTTATGATCACCTCACAGCAGCTGGATTCTTTATTAATACACTGAGGCAGTAATATTTAACTCATATAGACTGATAGGAAGGTTTTGGCTGACAACTGAACTACAAACAGGCTAATCAGGAAGCTAACAGGCTTAAAGATATTGAACAGTTCAAACAGCTCCACATTATAATTATGGATTAAAATCAGTATTCAGGTACTCATTAAGTTCTCCAGAATTATTGACACATTTGTTAAAATGACTGAAAAATGTCAATGAAAATTGTCAAATGTTGTCTTTACTAAACAAATAAACAAAAGCCGATGGTTTCCTCTTTCGAGTCTTGGTTCCTCCCGAGGTTTCTTCCTCCAGCTGAGGGTTTTTTTCCTCACCTGTCGCCTTTGGCTTACTCACTAGGGGCTCAAACCTGTACTCTGCAAAGCTGCTTCATGACAATGTGGTTGTAAAAAGCATTATTTAAACAAAATTTAATTGAACTGAATTGAATAATGACCACAAACATTTTTATTTAGAAAAAACATATCAATTATTGACACCCCTTTTTACCAATTTACTATTACAATTATGTTACATTTACTATTTTCTGAATCCCTCTTTACCAACAGAACAGCACTGAATCTTCTCTTGTAATAAAAAATAAATAAATGTGTAAAAGCACCTAAGTGACCTAAGCCCTGTAATATTTTATTAGACCTGGGAAGACAGAAGTCCTGCATCTTCTCTTGTTCTCTTGTGCACTCTCTTAAGCTCAACCCATGGGTTTTAATTGGATTTAGATCAGGGGACTGGGGTGGCCACAAAAGTCAAAAGCTTGACTTTGTGCTTTGGATCGTTGCCCTGTTGGAAGCTCCGACCACAACCAAGTTCTAGCTTCTTAGCAGAGAAGCTAAAACTTGGTTGCCAGATTATTTGAGGCACACAACCTTTCAACTGAGAACATTTTTCATATAACATTGGGCTTTTACAACAAATTGATTATGGGCTTTATAACAGAAACTTCTAATTTTCACAATGACCTGCACAGTCTAGAAAGTTTAAAAAACTGCACTTCAGTAAAATCCTAATTTTATTTTTTATTTTTTTTGCCAACTTCAAGATTAAGTTGCTTGGTTTTACCTGTATATTCTGTGTTAATAACCATGTTTAGGTTCATTAGCAGTTCCATCTCTGTTTATTCATAATTTGTAGGGATGCACCAAATATTCAGCCACCGAAAAAATTTCGGCCGAAAATCGCAAAAATGCATTTTCGGTATCAGCCGAAATATTTTTTTTACTTTGACCGAAACAGTGATGACGTCATCAACAACTGCAGACTGCACGCACCAGACTGGATTACAGTCAACTTGTCTCTAGTGTGGGCGCATTTCCAT
>JBBPDH010000104.1:7698680-7715969 GCA_037974565.1 Clupeocharax schoutedeni
ACATTGTGCATTGTTTGAATGCTAATTAAACATGTTCATAGTTTTGTAACAGATTCTTTTAATAATTTAATAAGTTTTTTTTCCCTTTCGGTTTTCGGTTTTGGTCAAAAAAAATCCTTTCGGTGCATCACTAATAATTTGGTTTTTCATGATATGATGGTGTGGAAGTTGCATATTGCACATTTTTTGAAAAAATAAAGACTAACATTTTTTCTACTTTCATGACTGAAGCCAACTAGAAAGCCAAATGTGTCTCAGCAGTTTAGGATTATTAGGTTAACTGGATGATTACAGCATGAAGGGCAAGCTGAACTACAATTAAATGTGTTTATTAAATGTCATGGTAAGTTAGATGGATCACCCATGACCTTCTGTTTTCGCAACCAAACTTAGCTTGTACTAATTAGCAAACTCATTTTACTGAAGTGCATTTTTTTAAGAAACCTCTTCTCAACATTGTTCTGGTCAAGTCAGAAAATTACACAAAAGCTGATGGGAATTTTAATCTTAACGGTTGCATGACAGTTTCACAGTGACAAAAATTGGATTTCGTTCGCTATAAAACCAGCACAGTATCACCAAACAAAACTACCTTTCATAAATAAGGCAATATTATGTGTTCTGTATCACTTGTGTGTCAGACAGTTTCTTTGTGCAGCAACAGGAATTGAAGTACTAGCTTAGGTAAGCACTATACTGAAAGACATTATACTGAAATACTGAAAAACAAAAACTCTTGTTTTAATAAAACACTTTATTTTTACTGTTTGCTGCAGAAACTGTGGATCTAACTGTCAACCAAATATCCATTGTGCCCAAACGGGCTCTATTTAAAATGTCAAATATTATGTTAACTCTAACTCTAAAGTTAACCCTAACCCAAATCACTAAATATTAATTTAACCATAATGTTGCAGACAGTCATCATCATTTGAAAGGTCTGCAGGTTGATGCAGAAGAATGTACACTCTACATTCTTTTGCATCAACCTGCAAAAATCCACCTCAGCGAGCTTTGCTATACAATTGTTCAATTTCTAATCATACATGACTAAGCTGGACCGGTCAGAGCAGGCCAAGTAAGCCCTTTTGGCTGAAGAAATCCATTCTGCTAGAACTCTCTCATTACTACTGCTGGCACTGGGATGGTGGAAAGAATTAGCCATCCCTCACACATGCTCTCTCTCTAACACACACAAAGACAGACCTCCAGAATTTTGGCTAAATCACTCTTCTGTCAGCAATCTTGGCTATTCACTGAATACCCTTTCAGATATTTTTGTTTCTGTTCCCTTTGTGAAAAAGGCATGTCTGATTTATCTTGTGGATACAAAAGTGGCACATTATAAAACATGATATCCATTTTAGTCATTTTTCTTAGAAATTTAATATAATTAAAAATAAGACATCACTAACTACTCACTGCCTTCCAGAAGAATATCTATTCTTGGGGTTTGGTGCCTTTAAAAGTAGCTCAAAGCCAATGGCTTATAGCAGGAGCAGTAAAGAAAGGCCCATCAGTGAGCCCTCCAAAGCAGCGATGGGAAGGCAAGCTTGCATGGGCGCTAAGCATTTTTTGAATATTACTGACCCAGCATTTGGAAATATGAAGCACAACAAGGCAAAAAAAAATGAATGCTTTTTTAGTCCAGAAATCCTTTCACCCTCTCATATTCAGCTGATCAGATTAAGAGAGAGGTTTAAGAAGATTTGGACTAAAAAAAAAAAAAAAAAAAAAAACTTGCAAGCTCTGGGAGGGAGTCGTGAAGGTGGGGGAAAGAACAGTTTGTGATTCAGTGGCCTCAGGCAATTCATCATAGAAATTGAGTTTCTAATGCAGCATCTTGTGAATCCCTTTTGCCCTGTCAACGTTTTAATACATTACATTGAGAATGTAAATCATGTTTTAAAAAAAGCTGGCAAAAGCTAGCATTAACTGCCCCCCTCCTAGTCTTTCATTTCTCCCAATCTCTCTCTCTCACTCCCCTTCAGACTCTCTCTCTCTCCCCTTCAGTCTGAGACTCTCTCTCTCTCCCCCTCTCTCTCCCTCCCTGTCTCTCACTCTCTTTAAACACTAAGGCACTAACACAAACTCACTTCCATCAATGCCCAGCATACTTGGGTAGATTTGGGGAAGCGACTGCTTCAGGCCTGGTAATTCTTTGACACAGAAAAGGAAATCTAAATCTCATTATACCACTTAACTCATGATTTCTGGAGTTGTTGTGGGCCTCAACACAAATTCAGTGGGATAAATGAGTTCGTTTCTTTTCTTCTCTTCCCCTCCCCGTCCTCCCACTCTTGCTAACAAAGCGAGAGAGGAGCACATAAACGGAGGTGGGTATACTAAACTGCATGAGGAGTTCATGACTGAATACATCTGAAGGCTCCATTACAAACTCATCTGTCAAATCTGAATACTGAATACAGCCAAGCTGTCAAAAAATTAAACTGGCCCTCTGTAAACTCCAATAAACATAGCCGCTTTCGGACACTAAGCAATTGGATATCCACATGCTGCTTTGGATATCCAGGCATGTTTTAGTTACAGCTCTAGTCTAAAGCAGCTCGATCAACTAATGAGCGTCATTAAACCGATACGTGTTCTTAAATATTCTAATATTACTTATATATATATTAAATCAGTAGCAAAAATGTTATAGGAGTTGTCGGAATACTAGTAAATATTTCTTTGGAATTCAGTGGCGTTAATGGGGAGTTATTTAGCACTTTTTTGCTACAGTCTCTATTCTTCTTAATGCTTTTCATTATATTTCTTTGAGAATCTGATTGCATTGTGCCACAAAAACATTAGAAATGTCAGGTACCAGTGTTGGGTAATTAATTCTGGATAACAAATGCTAGTCCAACTCATCCCAAAGATAATGGATGGAGCACCATTACTCCAAAGAACACATATCCCCTGCGGGGCTTTATAGTCCCTTGGTCCGCACTTAGTACTGGGCATGGTGAACTTATGCTCATGTGTAGCTGTACCAGAGCATCCCATTGCATTAGCAATGTTTTTATGTGGAGAATGGAATATACCAGCTGTGTGTACACAGGCCGAATGCCTGTGTCAGTAATGGGTGCACCTTAAATATCTGAATCTCTATCGATGAATTCCATTTTAGGCTGCATTTAATTGAAACTCAGGGTACTGTATTACTAAAACCATCCTGGAAACAGCACATCTCTACATGAGATACATCATCATCCTCAATTAAGCTGGTTTTTGGTGCGAAGATAAACACACAGTGCACAGTAACGCAATGCTAAAACTCTCTACCTGAAGGAAAAATGGAAAATAATTGACAACCTTGCAACAGTCATAACCCCATTCAGCCACGGCACATCCACATACGGTGTCAAAAAATCTTTGAGTAAATCTGCTATTAATATGTATAAGTGTTATAATCTCCGCTTGAATGAGCTGCCGAATATGAGGGGGAAGATTTAGAAAATCCGACATGAGTTTTTAGACAAGAAAATGGCCACCCCTCTTAATCATGTTTGAAATGATGCATTTCATATCAATCACTGGACCATGAGTTTGTCAGGCGGTTCAATATTACACATTTTAGCGCTAGCAGCCCGCCATTATGAAACCAGTTCAACTGATTGCGCTGCTCACAATCCATATAATCTTTAATAATCTTGTTCTTAATTGCCACACATCAACTCCTCCAGATATTAAGTGTAATATATATGTGTATGTGTCTCTCTCTGTCAAGATACATGCACGTGTTTGTTTTTGTACATTTATAGGACAAACTGACTTTGCAGAAAAACAGAGAACAAAACAGGACAACCCTACAACAGGAACAACAAACGTTATCCAGACTCTGGACAGTGCTCTTTACAATAGCTCCATGTTTAAGGACACACCTACATCATTTTTATTACTGAGATTAATGTTTAGCATTACATATTGGTGCTTATATATATTTCATAGGCGGGTCATGTTATTACTATTAAATATAGGTACTTACCTGTATAGGACATCAGCCTGAGCTCTAACAATGTAAAAAACAAGCTTCTGGGTACATATATTTGTGTTTATGTTGATGCGTATTTGAGTGTAATTTTGCGACTCCATTAAGGTGTGTGTAAACTGCTCTCACAGTGACCTGACGAGAACTGAATGCAAGTACACTCAGCCCGTCTCTCCTCAGGAGTCATTAGCTGGCTGACTGGTGAGGTGTGGTGAGCGCCGCTACACAGCTCAACTTTATTTAATGCTTCAGGAGGCTGTTTCACTACGGGCCTCATGTGTAACGAAAAAGTAATCTCAAGGTGACGAGAGGGGAGCTGTGAAAAAAAACAGCTTCTGCTTCCTTCATCTCCATCCTTGTCTGCCTCCCTGGAGCTCCTGGCCCTCTGAAGGTGATGATTCTGAAAGGCAGACTGGACATGGCACGACCACAGCTGGCCTTTACTTTGTATCCTAGACAAGCTGTTTAACCTTAAACTACAGGCTTGTGATCAAAATGAAGATGTATTATTCAGTAACTTGTCTAATATAATACAACATGCAATTATGCAGCAAATAAAATGTGACTGTTGTAACTTTCAGAGTCAGAAATTGGTACACAGGTCCTTGCATTGTATTGCATTATGTTTTTGGTTAAGTTTTCAATTCAGTATTCAGTTAAGGTTGGCTAGTGAATCAAAGGGGGTAAAGGGGCCCATTCTGACTATTCTCTTAATCATGTCCTACGTTTTGTTAATGGTTTAGTTGATTGTTGCTTGCTTGTTTACATATAATGTTCAGTGTGATCACATAAATGTATCTAATCATAATGTGATTTTTTTCAGTGTGTGTTTTTCTGTATCTGTATAAGATGCATTAACGTAAAGTGTACAAATTCCAAGTAGCGACAAGCTTGTACCAACATGTTTTGAAAATATCATCCTTGTTAGTTTTTCCATGCTGTTATCTGAAGAGAGTCTTTCATGTAGGACAGGTGAGTGGAACTGGGTCACTGAGCTCTGCTTCCAATTTGCCGCAGTGTTCACAAAGTGTGAATCATACAAGGATTTAATCTCACTTAAGTCCACTTAAACCCCTCTCGGCTGCAGAATGGCTCACTTGAACTGTCACAGGTAGGCCTATTTCATTGTGCCATCTCTCCTTCTCTCCACTACACCCACGGCACAGTGATCGCAACAGTGTTTATGAACCTGCAGATTGGCCTGACACCCCCTACAAATCCATCCAAGTCCATTCGCAGGATTTAGAGTATTAAACAGCTATATGAAGCCATTAATAAACGGTCTGCCAGTAACTTGGCCACTGTTCCAAGTCATTTGGAAGGAAACCTGTTCACCTCTGTGATATTGCTAGTGTCATTCTAATAAGTTTAGAACAACAGCATGACTGAGCTGAGAACCAGCTTTCAATGACCAATAAAATAACACCCATACACCCATATCCATGTACTCCCGAGGTCACCTGGGTCATATAATCTCCGGAAAAGGATATAATGTCAACTCTCCACTGTTATACTTCCACGCTACATGTGCTCCACTGGCTGAACATATGGTGTGCATGTGTTTGTTTTCATTAAGCGTCCATTATGTAATTAAGTCCTACTACTCTGGCCAATCCTGGGATCACTTAATCAAAAGGCCCATCTTTAATCACGTATATGGTGTATTAACGCACAAGCAGTTTAAGTGAAAATACGCTAAGAAATTAGGTCATTGCTACTCTAGTCACTACCTGTATCCATAGCCGCCATCATCAAATGTTTCAGAAGATGTTCCCTATAATATGAACAGTAAGATTGGTATTCTAGCATATGATATTTTACAGCAAAGTGAAACACATTTCATTCCTGCTCTATTATTTTCTTGCAAGAGAGAAGGGAAGATGATAATATTCAAATCCGTCTTTAACCTTTCAAGGCAGAGGGATTATAGAGTAAAGACTCTATTCCAAACTACTTCCTCGCCCCCCCAACCGGCAGCAATAATAATGATCATTATCACCATTGTATGAAAAACGGATTATCATATCAGTGTACAAACCCAGGAACACCCCTACTATTATGAAGTCATTTCATTCTCATCAGGATAGTGGTTTGAAAATGGTAGGAGTGCTTGGCAGTGGCCAAGGCCATCACAGGTGACTGCATATTCTCTTCGCTATTGTTTGAGCTTCTAAGTCTCTGTGCTAGGAGTCTGACGTACTTAAGATGCATACGCTCTCACTGTTGATCTTAAATATTTGATCTGAAGAAAATTAAATCTCAAAGTGCAGAGGAATATTCATGCACATTAAACGGCGATGAAAGAGATCATGAAAGAGGGAGGAAAACGCTTTGCCTACCATGATTGGTTGTCAGTTTTTTTGAAGCTGTGAGAACAGACTGTGATTTCTCATGACATATATAATAAATATATATTGTTGCCATTGGAATAAAACAGCATAGCTTCAAAAAGTTACTTGCATTGTCTGGTCTCATCATCAAGATATTATGGTGTAGTGTAAAAAGCAATTGTTCAAATCATGTAAAAACAACACAAACTGTACAGCAACAACAAACTGTAAACTGATGTATATTTACAAATAGGGTTCAATAACAATAATTACATACAATAATTAAATACCTTATACACAGTACACTGTACTGTTATGGCTTTTTTTTTTTCTTGTGTTGCACTACAGTTCAAATGACAATATACCCACATAGCTTGACTTGCATGCATAGAGAAAATCTGCCAGAACTACAGGGGTCTGGGGACATGCTCTCCAGGATATTTGCTTTATGTGCTTAGTTCTAGTTATTACAAGTGTATAAATGTGTATTTCTCCTCACTGACATCTGCAGTGGTGTCCACTTTTAAACCTGCTAGCCTGTTCTTTTTTACTTTTTGAATTTTTTGTTCATTTAAAGTCGATACTAGCTATAATACTGTTTTTGTGTGAATATCTGCTCATAAACAGCCTGTAAGACACTAAAGCACAGGTCAATAATGAAATGAAAGATGTGAGCCACTATTTTTCTGGTGAATGCTTGTTTTTAGACCTGAGGCTACTGTTAGTTGGCCAACAAGTAGCTTTAACTTTAAAGCGGCTTGTTGGCCAAGCAGCTTTAAAGTCTAAACTAAAAAGCTTTAGTTTTTCATGATTTATGTGATTTTAACATTGTTTGATTGTATGTAATCGTTTTGAAATGTGCTGCCTCTTGGCCAGGACCCCTTTGAAAAAGAGGTTTTTGATCTCAATGGGACTTTCCTAGTTAAATAAAGGTTAAATACATTTTTTTTAAAAAAAAACATAGTCCATCTGCATGAAATTAGTACTAGTCTCCTCAGTTTAACAAAATTACAGGAGAAAACATAAACCCTGAAGATGCATGAGCAGATTCGCTGCTTGGCCCGCAAATACATATGTTCAACTTAGTAGCTAATAAGTTAATACTGGCACACCCTAGTAGCTGCCAACTGCTAAGATGGCTCCCTAAGCTAAAGACAGTGTTTGTTTATTGTAAAATGGCATGAGACCTTGCATGATTTAGTTACATGTGTTCACATGTTGTCACTTCTAAGAGTGTGAGTATCAAAAAATGTAGTCTAAGGCCATTTTAGTCAAAGGAACCAAGAGATTAAATTAATCATTTATATTTTATCAGTAGTATGAGATCTGGGTAGTCTAGGAATATCTCTTGACTACAATTGCAAAAACTTAGCAAAAAATAAAAAATTTTCTGAGAGTAATATTAATGGAAAACACTTATTTTAACAGGGTTCTACTGTCAACTTCCTTGAGATATTTTCCAGATTGCAGTCTTTGTTATTGTTTTGAATGAATAGTCAATCTTTGGTAAATTGTGCTGGCAGACTTTTGACTGGTTTTACTTTTTATTACAGTGAAATTTCGACCCACTCTTCCCCAAAATTGTGTTTTGGTCTAATTAGGTGCGAATCGTTGTATAATCATAGCCAGAGTTTAATATTTAGTGTGACTAAGCTAATGATGATTAAATGTACTGTTTAATTTTTTACAGCAACACTAGAGCAACATTAAATACAGATAGTGTAGTCATGGTCTGCTTATATTTAATTACTTAAGAGCAACAATTGTAGCTTTTAATTAAGAAAGCAATGTCAACTAGCATCAATCAAACATCTTATTTAATACATGTTTAAAAATCATAGCTTAAAATCATTCTAGTCAATAAACCTGCTTACAAACTATGAGAATAGACATCATGCAGCTGTAGTGTGTGTGTGATGCCTGGTAAAATTAAAGTGGTGAAGGGACACTAGCACCATATGGTGGATGAAACAAGCACTACTTTTGCAGCATAGGATTTGAACAAATCAGACGGAGCCATAAATTCACTCACATGTAAGCCAGCGCAGCAGCCCAGCAGTATGAGTTACTTATGCTTGCCTTCACACTTTTATGTTCAATATTTAATGGTGAGGGCACGCTGTGCTCCCAACACCCCTCTGTTTTCTTAGCAGTGTGGTTACATTTCTTAAACATATGCACTCCTTTAATTAAATCATACCTCAATTCAGTCCGTCTCAGTCTTATTGACGGCAAGGTCATAAAACTATTAAGATGAGTCACAGGGAAAATTGTTGTGAGCAGGAGGTGGTGAGAGAGGTTAATTAAGTGGCAATTGCTGTTTCTTACTCCAAGCTACCACTGAATTCTTCCGTCTCAGAGAACCTGCGGGGGGAGTGTGGTATTCTCGCACAAAAATGTGAGCACACTTCGTGGAAAAGTTGAACAAAAATTACACAGGTGCAGTGTGGCTGCCTCTCTGGCTCAAATGTCTTCCATTGATCTATTTTTCCCCTTTTGCATTCACTATTATGCTGCTGTGATAGAAAGATTGATCATAGAATTCCAAAACTACATATTTTTATCCTTGCACTGAAATGTGCAGCTTTTATATTTTTTAAATGATTGATCTAAATCTTTAAACACCGCATTGCAGTTTGTGCACTTACTCTAATAGATATTTTACAACAGTTGTACGGCAGAATGCAGTCAAGCAAAGGCTCGTTTTTTCTGCGTATGAAGTTCGTCTATATAAAATGTGTGTCTTACGCAGACAAAAAAAGTTAGAAATATTTACATGAGGATGAATCACTGTATCGTTCATCATTCATGGGTTGTATTGCATAAACACAGCACCTATGTAACCTGATTAAAAATCAAAAGG
The DNA here is from genome assembly GCA_037974565.1 of Clupeocharax schoutedeni. Lineage (NCBI taxonomy): Eukaryota > Metazoa > Chordata > Actinopteri > Characiformes > Alestidae > Clupeocharax > Clupeocharax schoutedeni. The sequence continues at coordinate 7,707,868 of JBBPDH010000104.1, forward strand.
CAAGCACGTGTCACTCCCTCCAAGTCACTTATCACCCTGTCGACAAATGCCTGCTGATGAAGACACCAGATGTTTGTCTGCAACGGTCTTATTTCTCCTTTGTGAAAATTATGACACATTTTTTCCCTGTTCAAAACTTGTTTTGATCTCTGGTTCACAGTCCCTCATCAGCCTTGCCACTTCAAGTTGAGGCATCTGCTCTGCGGAAGATCAGACAGGAGATGGGAATGTGTATTGTGGCTACATTCAAAAGTCCTGAAAGAGCAGCACCTCAGATGAGACAACACAGAGATTTAGTTCCAGACATTACTAGTCTGCTTAAAAACAGCAAAAGCAATTGTCAGATCTCTTTGTTTCTTTTAAAAGACTGTGTAGTGGATTTCTAGCATGTCAGTGGATATGTGAAATGCAAAATATAAACAAAAACCATAAACATTAGTTTTTAAAGGGCACCTATTATGCAGAAGTCACTTTAGGTCTATGGGCTACAAAACATGTTCATGTTCAAGTTATTTTCACAAAATCCCTCTCACATAAAAAGATATCACCAGCTTTATTCTTCTCAGTTTTGGTCCCTTTCCAAACACCCCGTTTGGAAGGATGGCCTAGTGTGACGTCCCACTACGCCAATTTGCATAAAATTAGCATAGAACCACCCCTCATCCCACCACTAGCCAGTTGCTTGTCACTCCTTTCAGCGGCCATATTGGGTCTTTGCTGTTCCCAAATTTAAAAGCTCAAAAATAATGTTTGCAGATGGACTCCTTTCAATGCAAAGAAAAAAACATCTATAAACTTATGTTCAAACAGCAACACAGGATGAAATACTGGATTGTATATAAGCTTATGTTTTATGTGCTGAATTCAGATGTGCCTGACCACTGCAGTGACAAAATCTTGCCCCGCCCAGCTGGCCAATACTCGCTCAAAACACAACAAAATAACCTCCGCTATTAGTTAAGGCAAAAAACTGGTGTGAAAATACACAGATCACAGAGTAAAATGTGTTTTGCTCCCATGAACATACAAGATACAGTGCTCCGCTGTGGCCCAACACCTGATTATTTGAAGATTCGCCATTTTGTCTGCTAGTTTTACAATGAATAAGCCGAGTGCCATGGCTACATGCAGAAGCAAGTCATGTGTTGACTGCAAAGAACAGCACACATCCCTATACTTTCTCCCAGATTAAAAAAACGAAAAACTGCATGTCTTTCATTTCATTTTCAAGGGCCATGTCCCAGATTTCGTTCCACCTTAAAAATCTCCACCTTAAGTATTTAAAGATGGAACGGAAACTTGGATAAGGAGCGTCATGGAGCATCTGTAGAGATGTAAGAACTTTCAAATAAGGACTTTTATGAACTAACTTGTTTGTTTCGTTTCTCATGTGTCAAACGAGCAACGTAAGGGGTGCGTGGCCTGCAACAGCTTATTAGCATGAAAGGGACCGAGCCCTGAAGATTAAAACTGGTTATTTATTTATTTGAGAGTGATTTTGTTCAAAGAACTTCATGAACATTGTTTGTTTAGCCCTTAGACCTATTATAACTTTTTCTAAGTGATGCTTGCTTGCAACGCTGATGTTTACGTCCGTGGATACAAGGAGGGATTTAATGTGTATCAAAACAATAGGTTTGAGGCAAAAACACTGTGACACATTAGTCTGCTAGAGAGGGACACAGCTTAAGCACTGGAAAACAGCGTAGAGGAGGAGAGGATGCACCAAACAGAAGGATTAAGAGCAGCACAGGGGGGGAAGGATAGCTACCTACATGAAACATGCCATTAGGCAACTTTAAAGCGCAGAACACACTCCTAAAAACAGCACACTGGCCCTCACGCAACATAATTTTGCAAAATAACCCAAAGAACACATTTTTATCGGAGGAGTCATGTGTTCAGGTACAATGACCAACTCTCATCTTTGATCGTTGCCCTCCCCTCTGGCTTTGATACCAAAGTTACAGCACAAGCGATGCTAACAAAATGACTGAAGGCCTTTCAGACCAGAAGCCCCTTGAAAAGCCACAGATAGGGAGGAGTTGGGGAAAGTTGAAGAGAGCAAACAAAGCCTTTGGCTGCATGGCCTGATAAACAGTAAAGAAGTGTCCGGGGTAATGCATTATTCGCCCAGGAAATTAATCAATTTCCGCACATGCCCTGGCCCTTGCAATTATAAGCCACAAAAATGCTATCCATCACTTTCAAAGCCAAGGGGACAAACAGTGGTCAGGACTGTAAGTGAGTGCACGCTGAATGCGAGGAAGCAAAAACTGCATTTATTGCTGTCCTGGCATTACCTATGCAGATCTTTATCAGGGGGCCACTGAGTCTATTGTGGCCATTTTGCTGGCCTACAATGGCTTTCTGTACACCCAAGCTACCGGGAGATTGGCTAAAATTATACTCCCTTCATGCTTGGCTAGGTAGCAGCTTAGAAACAAGCTGCTTGTGGAAGCCGGCAGAAGATTACTGATAATAGAAGCTTCACATCCTGTTGACCTTTCTTCTGCTCTTTTCTTCTCTTTCTTTTTTATTTTTTGCAAACGTTCCTCAATTTCTGTGACAGCAAGAAAGAAAAAATAGATTGTTTGGGAGAGGACACAAAACCTGTGCTACTGAACCAAGGCAATGTAAGAAGTGCATTTTTTGTAACTTTTGCTGTAGGGTTTGTGGTTTCTAACTTAATAAAAGAAGTGATTTGGTGTTTGAAGTAAACAAATTAAAAAACAAAAAAGATACCCTCAAACACAATGCCTAGATGTCTGCTTGGATTAAAGGATAAAGTTCATCCATGGTGACAAGACAGACACAATAGGCAACCGCTGTACAGAGTCCACAAAAAGGATTGGACTGCTACTAAACCATGGAATCAGTGTATTTTGAGCTGAGTCGCTGAACTGTTTGAAACTCTGAGATGATTCAACTTGGCAGCCAAGGCCTAAAGTGAATAATAAAAAAAACTGCACTCAAAACTACGCCAGTTTCCGTGGCAACAAGCTAGTAGCTGACAGATTCCTCCATGATGCTTACAAATGATATTTTTCTCCTCCTGCCAAGCTGATTGTCTGTGCGGGCGCCTAGTGAGGGCTGAAGGGCCACACACACACACACATTCACACGCACAAACACAGTGCCGGGAGTGTGCCAAGCAGAGTCAAGGTCATTCCCCTACTAGATCACTATTTCACCAAAGCCTTGACCTTGCCTCTATTCTGCCGCCCCAGGCTCCTGTAACAGCAGGGCAAAGCTGGCCAATGGGCCACAAAGCCCCGCTAATAAACACAAGCCAATCCCCGCTGCTCTGCTCCCCACGTTCCCAGCATACATCACAACAGGCAGGGCCAAGACAGAAACACTGTTTATCATTAAATAAGCCAGCCTGAGGAGACATTGTTCCTGGCAAGTGTGTCGGCTTACGGCCTGTGGAGCACAACACACATGGGGGAGGCCTTCTATAACCCTTAATAAAACACACACTGTGAAATAAAAGAGCAAGGCTTTTTTTACAGGCCTGACTCATACAAAACCAACACAAAAACATACAGACACCATGTCTGTTACACCATGCAGGGTCAGTATGCAATACTATTGGCTTGTGAATGGAAAAATAAGCATACGTTTTTGACACTAAACAAACATACAAGGTAAAGTATTTCCTGGCTTTCCTGTATTCAGTACAGAACCTGCATGTGACTTCACCAGGCTACTAATTACCCACCTGCTGGTTCCACCAGACCACACCCGTTTCACCAGCATACACAACTGAGGATTTTAGCGTCAAGTGTGTCACTTTCATTCCTTTCTTTCTCCTTAAGGCATTATGACATTAATAAACGACACTAAAAACTGATAGCAAGTGTTTTCTGACATTAGGACATTAAATGCTAAAGTGTTCTATACAGCCTGTTGCATACTGATTTATCTATACTGAATTATCTATACTGAATTATCTATACTGAATTATCTATACTGAATTATCTATACTGAATTATCTATACTGAATTATCTATACTGATTTATCTATACTGAATTATCTATACTGAATTATCTATACTGAGTTATCTATACTGAATTATCTATACTGAATTATCTATACTGAATTATCTATACTGAATTATCTATAGTGAGTTATCTATAGTGAATTATCTATATTGACTTATTCTATTTTCCTCCACATAATGCATATAATCAAATGTGTACTTAACAAAAATGCTGACAAATGCAACTATTCCCTGCAACCTCAGGGTCAGTTGGGGAAAGAAAGTAAGGCATTAAATGAGGTGGGACATGTTTCTATCTTTCTTGAGAACAGGAAAAAGAGACTTGTAAAGACTAAAAGTGATGCAGCAGATAAGGCTGGCCCTCATGTGGGGCTAGTGGTTGCAGGGGGATATGTATATCTGCTGATAAGGCCTTCAGTTCAGAAACAGTATTTATACAGCCTATCAGATACACATCAGGCATAAAGAAATGGGTTCGGCCTTATTATTCCGTGTGAATCTTCCCTCATTTGCCTGGGATACCATAGGCTTTATTTCACCTCCAAATACCCCCATCCACACAGCATGAGGCAGTGTTCACCTGACAAACGAGACAAAGTTGCTGCTGATGGTGAGAATGCGTAACAACAAATGTCTGACTTTGACAAGCCTGGCAAAAGACCTCCCAGAGTTACAAAAAGTGAACAAGTCCAACTAGTGTAACTTGTGAAAAAAGCTATATAGAACTACATTTATTAATTTTTATACAATTCATAAAGCAACTGTCACTTCACAAATTTATTCATCTCCAGAAATGGTCTACTACACTGATTAGGATTTAAAAACTACATTCCATTTTTTTTTATTTTACATTTTAGTTGCAGTTATGTGCACATAGCAGTAACTGTACTCATAATAAGCCACACTAGTACTAATAACATAAAATGTACTTGAAGATACACTCCACTGCAGATGTATTTATTGCTTTAAGTTGTTTGAGAAAAAGGTTAAGAAGTACTGAAATAACTGAAAGCCCTTTGTTTGCCACAGAAAGTGAGCAAGAGAGAGAAAAAAGAAAGAGAGGGGGAAAGAGAGAGAGGGAGAGAGAGAGAGAGAGAGAGAGAGCAAGAGAGAGAGAGAGAGAGCGAGACAGAGAGCACATTTTGTGCACCATACCATTATGGATTAGAAAACAGGCTGAATTAAAGCTCATCAAAGCCTAGGAACATCACTGACTCCAAAGGCATATGATGTTCAGGGTAGACTTAAGGCACAGAGGCACATTTCGCTTAAGTCTATTATATGTTCTCTGATCAGTTTTCTGTTTCAGGCCAAATGAGTGAAAGCACCTCACTTCAAAAGGCAATTACCGCAAAGGGAACAAATACTGAATGTGGCCGTTAACTAAAACACATTTGCAGTATGCAGCTATAGCTTTGTAAATAATGCTATTAATCCCAAAGCCCCGGTTGCCTTAAGCAATCCCTTTGATTATGTGTCAAATATTGGTTGACACATTTACATTCACCAAGCAGTGCTGCAGTGCATTACAGACTCAACCGTTTAGTTAACCACTTAGTTTAAATTAAGCATTTGCATTACCATAAGGGTAGCAGCAATATATCATTTGGTAAGTTTCCTGCCCGCATTTTTGACAATTTAACGTATGTGTCTATATTAAAGAAGAATAAAAGCTGCAGGGTACATAGTGAGTTATTTTCACATTCAGCTATTACACTACCTCTACTAGTGAATAAATGAATAATCATAATAATAATGGTGATAATAATAATAATAACAAGGTCATACATTATAGGAACTTTCTTAACCTATTAGCTATGTAAAACATAGCTATATAAAATCATTCATTAATCAGATGCTGAATGTTTACAAATGTTTATGAATGAGTTTGTATAGTTGCTGATTCATTCATAATTGCAGCAGTATTTTACCGTACCTACACAACATTTCCAAATAACCTATGGACAAAAGTACATGCATACAAATCATCACAGGGAATTACTGAAATGAACACATTTCTAATAGTGACATGAGCTTTATGTTTTATGTATCATGTATGTATGAAACACTTAGATTCATGTGTAAACTCATTTCGACAGCTTTTTATAAAATATGTCACGTTACGTTACAGATCTTTTCACAGTAGCCAAGTTAAAACTAACCCAGGAATGTCAGACTGCCAGGTCATAATGACAAAGTAAAAGAAATCTGAAAAGTGCTGGTCATGTGACCTGATTTTCCTGTCTCAAATCAGTTTGAAATGCCAAATTAAAGTCATGTGATAAGCACTTTTATTTCAGAAACATGAATTAAGACTCTCGAGCGCTTTCAACTTTAGCTACTGTAGTAACGTCTATAACTAAGGAACACACATATTAGCCTATAACTAAGGAACACACACAACTCCTAACAAAAGTTGTCAAAGTTATCTAAATAGTTAGAAATAATATATTTTGTCATCATACATGTATGTGTGTGTTTATAAGCTTGTGTCTCTTAGAAATTTATGTTAAGATTATTGAGATAATTTGTACATTGATGATAATGTGTATGTGCCGATGTACATATTATTATTCTTATTATTATTAATATTGTTGTTGTTGTGGTTGTTGTTGTTCTTGTCAAAAATGTACTGGTATAAAATCCCACTGTGAAAATGAACACAACAACTAAATGAACTGTTTTTCTAAACAACTACATTTTAAAATTGTTGAGCTAATAACTTCACAGCTAGCAATGGTCAGTTTATTAGTGAAAATGATGACATCATCATCAACAACAACAACAATAATAGTAAGTTACTTTATCTGCTTCTTATTATTGTTATCATAACAATAATTATAGTAATTTATGAATATAATTGTTGATTATTTGTTGTTGAACCCTGAAAAAAATCGTATCTAAAAGTTGACCAATCTAAACTTACTTTTGTTACTGTGTTTTAGTGACTTTTAAAGACAGAATAAATAACATTCCACTTAAACATCAACTAGTAATACTGCAATTCATGGCTATTTTAACACCACTGAAAGTCCCAGCCAGTACAGATCAGGAAGGAGGACATTTTCTGATGGCCTATGCACTGCTCAAAAGCTTGTGGCTCAGGTCAAGTAAGTCACAGTCTATGTGCTATTCACTAAAATTTTCCATTTCTGAGTAAGGCCATTCTGACACTGAATGACTCTTTTCAGGATCTCAAAAGAGTACAAAAGGACAGGATGTGGGTCATCTTTAAGCAACACGTCACTTCACCTACGAACCACGCGCTTCTTTCAGCATACAGTTAACAGGTACATTCATTGCCAGAAAGTGTGCTGCTGTGCAAAGTGCCGCTCTGCATGTGTGTGCTGTGTGTTTGACCCTCAGCAGGGGCTCTCTGTGTGTTGACGCGGAGGAACGGGGCAAAGAGGCAAGGCCATGGTGTGATAAGTCTATAGTCACCAGTGCTCCTCTGCAGGGCTAATTACAAAGCTCCTGCCATCATACTGCGAATGCACAGCCTCCCAGCCCATTCATGCTGTAGCTAACCAATAATCAACGCCCGTTTTATCAAACACGTTCCCAAAAAGGCAGAAAAATAAACCTGTCAAGCCATCAGATAAAGAAAGACCAGTTGTCCAGCTATTTGTACCATCACCATTTAATGCACCAGCTGAAATCCTATACAAAAGTTTCAGAGCCCCGTTGTTGATCAAAGAGAAAATGCACATTCATTATAGAAAACACACTTCTGTACATTTTAATCAAAAATGTATTTGATGAATTTCACATATTTGTAAAAAAAAAAAAAAAAAACATGGGATGTGCAAGGATTATAGCACATTTTACTTTTTATGTTTTCAGAATCAGAATCAGAAATCAGAATCAGAAAACTTTATTTATCCCGAAGGAAATTATTCAAAATAATATTCAAATTATTTAAATATTATTTTGTATTTTATGTCAAGCATTTTACTTTATTTTCTTATGTTAAAATATTAAGCTATGAAAAGTTACAAATATAACCCCTTCCCTGGGAAAGGTACACAGCTGGACCAGACCATAGGGACTACTGTTGAACAGTGAGAGTACAGTTGTACAATAGCCCTTTCTTCT
>JBBPDH010000104.1:7766653-7780185 GCA_037974565.1 Clupeocharax schoutedeni
TCGGTATCGGCCGATACCCTGAGCCCAAGTATCGGAATCGGTATCGGGAGGGGAAAAATGGTATCGGAACATCTCTAGATTTGTCTCAGTTCAGCGAGTCACGATTCATGAGTATGGCAGGAATATTTGGCTTCTGGTGGCATTCTGATCTCTCTAAGTGACAAAATAGCTTGAAGCATAATGCTCTTGAATGTTATGCCCCAGGGTTTAATTGAAAAGTGACAGCTTACACAGTTTGAACATCGTTGATGCACTGGTGCTGTAATCAACAGTCTTCGAATTCCATACCAAAAAGCTTCCATCCTGCAGACATGCAGTCTTTATCAGCTTCTGAAACATGACTAACCTCTTTTTTTGTGGACTGCATGATGGGGGCATATGTAGAACGCTAGAAGCAAGAAAAAGGGATTGAAACTGGGATTCTGTGCTTTGTAACATATTGTGTGACTTATTAAGCACAATAGCCATAGTATGAGTAACATGAATTCAGCATGGGGGCCTTAACTTTCAATGTGTTTTACCAATACAGCCATAATAAACTCCGAACGTTAAGATGCCCTACCATACTTGTGAGTAATTGATAGATTTTGATGATGTCGACACTTTGTTTCCGATTTGTGTGTTTTGTGACAGTGGGCGGACACAGAAGCAGCTGGTGGAGTATGTTAGGGACAGTGGGTTGAGAAGAACACCCTACCAGAGGTGAGGCAATGTCCTTATAATGTTTAACTGTAAAATATCCATGTTATAACTGAAAGGAAATAATTAGTGTTCTATTTTCTATTGCCTTTGCTAGGAGGAACAGTAAAATTCGTATGTCCTCTCGCTCTTTGGCCAGTGATGTGCCTAAGCAGGTCAGTAGAGAGAACAAAAATGCCTGTTTTTGCAATTTCATTTTTATATATGTATGTAACCCCGTTGCTACGCAAACAAATATGTTACCTCGAACTTGACATTGTCTGAGGCATGCATGTGATTCAGATCTTCCCTGGGAATGTTAATCGGAGGGTATTAGCTTCTAGCACCTTATATGCATTGCATTGTAGCTCCAGTGAAAAACCAATGAACTTTTACCACGTTTGCCTCATGTGTAAATGTTTTTTTTTAATCCAAGTATACTACTACAGTAATTTAGTAGTAATGGCATAATGTTATAAAGGTTATAGTGGGGTTTTATTTTTAGTTTTCCTTAACTCATTCCCCTTTCTGTATCTCTTCCTCTCTCTCAGTGTCTGTCATTCAATGAAAGCTTCAGGACAGCTGCTTCTCCCTCCTCTGCCACTGTGTATTTCCACTCTGTGCACCCCTCCAGCTCTCATGTGCGGAAGGAGACCTTGAGCCAGCCTCAGCTTCAGCAGAACCAACTTCAACATCAGCAGAACCAGCCTCACCAACAGCAGAACCAGCAGCCCCCGCAGCCTGCCAGACCCCCCAGCCCCGTGAAGGAGGAATCCATCAAGACCAATCCCCCACCTAACTACGCCTTCCCAGGTGCCCTTCACAACACGGGCGCAGCAGACTGTGGCCCCTCGTTTGTGTGTGTAGAGAGTAGTTCCTCCCGTCCCTGGTCCTCACAAAATGGCAATGAGGATGGCGAGTGTGTGGGCGATGGTGGGCGGGGTAAGCTGGGTAGTCTTGGGGTGGGAGGGGGTGGGGCTTCCAGAAAGGGTTTCCTGACACCTGAGGAATTTGAGGCTGAGTTAATGCGTGCCAGACCGATTCCTGTGTTTCCACTGGCTGGTGCACAGCTGCAGGTCAGCGAAGAGTTCATAGATGACGATCCTACCGAAATGTCATTTTACGCAGGCGGGGCAGAGGCGTACTCTTATGGCTATGACGAGAAAGCAGAGCAGTTCGAATATGGCAGTAACGCTGCACAGACTACCGACTATTCTTTGTCTCTGGGCGACTTAAATGGTAATACTACGTCCTTCTCAGAGAGTGCTTTCGGACGCTCTGAGACCAGTTCACTGGCCAATAACCGGTCAGAATGCAGCTCTTTGGATAATCTTCCACTGGGTTCGGCTGGGGACTCTCTGTCCCTAGGCTTTAGTGGACTGGACTCCTCTTCCTCTTTACGCCTGCCTGGTTCTGAAAACCTGTCCGAGGCCAGCTCTATGGTCAACTTCCCAGCGTACTCTGTGCGCTCAGAGGCCAGTTCAGCCATGCAGTTCAACGAGCTGGTGGAGCAACTGGAGCAGCTTAGCTATCCGCCCACTGCCACAGAGGGCTCAGCCAACGGCAGTTCAGATTCTGACTCAGACTGGGGCTCAGATGGAGGACTGCCCCCAGAGCAGAACCTCTTCTTCAGCAACCCTCTCTTGGGGGACACGGGGGTAGAAGGCTTCCTCCTAGAGTGCCATAACCTTCGGTCATTAGGCCTTGGGGAACCCACAAGCTCAAACCAGCTGAATTTGTAGGACCCCATGCTGTATTCACATTATTCAGATTGTGGCCTTTTTTGCCTGTTATCACATGCAGGATGGGAATCGGATGATTACTGCATCTACAAAAATAGTTTCTTTGCAGACCCATTTGCCCATTTTTTTTTTACAGTGATATTTTTTGGGGGGAAACATTTGCCCTCTGCTTTCCCATAATGTGCGACATAAGTGCCAAGAAATGTCAAGAAAACAAAATAGGCATTGCACTTTCCAGTGCTGTAATGTCCTAGAGCAGTGTTTTCTAACCCTGTCTCTTGAGTATTAGTGGGTTTCCTTGCTCTTACACACCTGTTATAGGTCAGAAAGGACTTGTTAATAGACTATTTAAGTGGATCAGATGTGTTGAAGAACAGAAAACACCAAAATATGAAGGGCAGCGGTACACCATGTTCAGAATTCACTGAACTGGAAAGAACTCCCTTGGCTGGGTAGAGCAGCCTGTCTTGTTAAATGTATACAACACTTCTGTTTCCAGCGCTTCATCCCATAGTGTGCACTTGCTTTTAGCACATTTTCCTGACACTTCTTTCTTTCATATGGTGAACTGTCCACCTTTCTCTCTTCCTGGTGTGTCCACATTTTCTGAATGTCTCCTTGTTTCACCACGTTTTCTGGGTCTACAATCACTCTTTAATGATTTGCAACTTAATTTTTTTCCCCTAAGGCTTAAAGTACAGGTTCAGTTCACCTGTTTTCTTTGTTTCACTGATCAATAAAATCTTTGCTTTATAAGTATAATTAATGAATAGGCTGGTCCTCAGTGCAGGGAGCACTGGTGGTTGGTCAGAAGTCACATTAGTGTTGGGCTTTGAAGGAGAATATTCAAATAGTTATTTTTGATGATCTCACACTCCAGAATGTATCATTTCAGAATTAAAATAGAAATTTCTTTACTACTATTTTTTAAGTGCCAGTTTTGGTTCGTCCTTAACCAGTGATTGGCTGGGAAGTTCAGCTACCTTTTAAATTATTTGGCAAGTCTATCAAATATCATTACCATGCTTTTCAAAAATAACTGAAACAGACATTGTACTGTTGTCTCAAATATGCCAGTGGGCAGTTTTTGGGACAAAATACGCTTTTATCTTATTCAAATTCCATCTGTTTATCAGCATCAGTTATGTGTTCATGTTGGCACTTGCACCAAATTATATAAAACAATCTCATTTTTACAGCACTTCTACAGTGCATGTTAATTTTGTATAGCTGTTATGTGCCATTCTGCTCAGGGCTCTTGTATATTAGTTGGGATTTGATATTGATAATCGACAGCAGGGCACTGAGAACAATCTTGAGCCACATTTTGGTTAAGATGCATTTTTGTTGTTTTTTACTGTATAATAATTAGTTCACTCCACAGCACCCCCTGCTGTTTAAGTAATGTCCCATGTTAGCCTTTCTGCTCTTACTGTGCCTTAATGAGGGTGCTAGTGCTGTATCACTTTGTTTCTTGACTTCCTGTATTGCACATGTATCCGTCCTACACAAGCCTTTATATCCATTGTTATCAATGGATTACCGTAGTGTTTGTTCATACACCAGAGAATGTAATCAGAGTGCTGAGAAAAGCTGTGAATGACACTGCTTAGAGTGAATGTACAAGTACAAGAGTACAAGATCCATATACAGTCCAACGAAAACTATTTCCAAAATCTACACAATCCTATACACTAGTATTTAAAAGTTTGGAATCAGGTTTTTTTTTCTGGCAGTTGTAATGCTTCTAATAAACTGTCAGTCAGAGTTCTGTAAGCTAAGAACCAAAAGAAAAGTTGTTAAAAGGTAAACACTGCAGTCTATTTACAGCGATTCCTGTATTATCTACCCAAGATTTGATCCTTCTGTTTGAAATATGTCAGAAAGTAAAAACTTTATTCTTAGTGTTTAGCAACTTTCTCAATTATTATGAAATCATTTACAGCTCTGTCATTTATTCTGGACACATGTAACATTTTCTAGATTAGATTTTACAGCTTCATACACGTTGGACTCTTTTAAACTTTTTTTATTTGATTGAACAGTGTGTGTGTATATGTACACATATACACACACATATATATATATATATTCATACAAAAATCCACTTATGTGTTTTTATGGCACATATTTGTGAGTATGGACTTAGTTTATACATATTCTGTGGACCTTGGATATATATATATATATACACACACACACATATATATATAAAAATATATAAAAATGGAAACAAATATTTTAAGCTATAAATGTTTTCTCCTTTCTCCTGTAAAGTTACTATTTTGGAGAAACAAGGATTTGTTCAAATGTATATGCTGATATACATGGGTAAGATGATAAATGAGACAGTGATAAGTGGAATAGACACATAGCTAAATGTCCTACAGCTTTTAATGCAGAGCCGTTTTTCTCTTCCACAGTTTAGAAGAGAATAATGTTTTACAAACTGGCCTTCCTGATTGAAGGTTCTGTGGTACCTTTAATTTTAGGTACTTTTCATAATTGTTCTACTTGTGTAAAGCAAATGATTCTTTCTCCAGCTTTGCTTTTAGGCTTTCGTAAGCACCTCCTTCACGTGTCTCTAAACCTTTGGTCTTTATTCACTGTGCTCCTTCTTTTTCCCTCCATGCAATCTCATCCGATACACTAGAGATGACATTAGACTAGACATTACACATTGCCTTAACATGGAACGCCAGCTGTGTTCAATTTTTGTATGATGTCCAGGCCACTGAAATGCCTTTGGTTTCTGTTTTGGTTTTTGGGCCATGGTGCATTCCATGAGTACACAGAGTACAAAACCACAAAATGGGGCAGGACTGGTGTGCTTTTTCCTTTTGGTTGATGTCATTTCCTTTTCCTTTCTCTTCTGAAGTCCCGTTTTAATTTCCTGCCATCTTACCCTGCTCTGCTGTGCTCGGGCCCCTAATCAACCAGCCTCTCTGGAAAGTAACTTGTTCCTTCTCAGTTGCACTCCCAACTAAACTTCAGTTGACAGTGTTGTGGTTTTGCGCTCCTGCGGTGATTCTTTTTGGCACGTTTCAGCAGTGGTTTCGTGTATTAACCACTTACTTAGAAGCGTCGTGTTCTAAATTCCGAATTGAAACTGTTAAATTGAAAAAGACAACAAACTTTTGCGCCAAGCACTCGTGCTCCGTCTGTTTACAAACTTAGAAAACCATTGTGAAAGAGAATAGGCTGGAGTTAAGACAAACACATGACGACGGAATTCTGCTTATTTGGTTTGGCCTGTATTTGAGCCAAGGGACAGTTCATTCTCATTGTCATTTTGAAAGTAGGCATGCTGGCTTTCAGCACGAATTGCATCCATTCAATCTGTAACATATATCTGAAGCCTCTCTACTCTCACACGCGAGGGCAAGCAACAACTAGTGCAACTGGGCAAGGTGCAGAATGACCATCCATCTAACAATGGCCTCTAGGAGGGCAGAAACATCCTTCCTTGGACAAGCTTGGACCCTAACTTCATTTATATACCACTGTGGCATTAGCTCACGGCATCAGTTTACATCATGTTTAAATACTGTTTTTGGAGGTGATCTTGAAGGGGCACATTTCATTTACTGTTTTATTTGGAAATGTCCCTAAGGTCCAGTTGATTTGTTTGTTTGTTTAATTAACCTTAAACCCTTAATCTGTTTACTCTTTAAAGGGCTCAGATCCATAACAATACAGTTTGAATTCATATTATGATGTTCTCTGGCTGGCCTTTGTAATAATGAACATCTGTTGGGGTTTTAATGCGGCTTTGAAGTTGTGGCTGCAGCACAAGGTTTGCCCTAGATGGTCAAAGGTTTGTTTATGAAGTCTGGGTGTCTGCTCTTCTCATGGACACATTACTCACTTAGCGCTTTGCAGTAACTCCCTCAGCCAGCCCCCCCATGCTCTTTTGGATGGTAAGATCAAAGCAAGGTGATCACAAAGACCCACTCTTCTGAATTAGTTCTTCAGCGAAAGCAAAATATTAACATTTTAGCAATTATTAAATTCTCAGCACTTTAATCTGACATTTCTTATATTTGTATAGCTAAGGTTCTGGGGCAGTGTCTGGAAATCCTTCTCGGTACATAGTGGCCTTATACTCTAATCAGAGCAATCAGGCCAAGCCCTGAACCCACTGACTACATCTGTGATGCTCTTTGGCCACAGATGGAAAGTTGCCAGATTGTAATAATGCCTGTGTTTTCCCCATTCTGTCTCCCCATTTCATTCACACAGGCTGCAAATGTAGATTAGCCTCAAACTGGAGCTTAAACCCTAGAGAGCTTTTTGGAAGCTTGGAAAAAGACTCAATGCTTTGATTTTTGGATCATCCTTGCTTTGAGTTTTACTTTCACTTATACCTTCACACTTGAACTAATTGAATATTAGTTTTTTTCTCTCTAGAAAGAGACCACTTAATTATACTTATCAGCTCTTAATTAATGCAAGTCCTTAATCTATGAATATTAATGTGAAAAACGTGTACTTATGCGTGTATGCTATTTGTTTTCCTTTTAAAATAAAATATTTACTTTGGGGTACCTGGCATGTAAGACTTAATATTCTTTCATCCCTTTACGTTACCTATAAAGCGAGTAAGAGATTATTAGAAAACAGTCTTTTAAGAGGCTTTAAGTACCAGAACTACATCCGCATAACCAACTAATAACTTAAATCACAAAGGTATGTGCCCTGAAAGGAATCATTGCTTTTCAAGAGTATTCAGAGATTGATTTTTTTTGCTCAACCGTATTTTTTAGTGGATTCAAGATGTTTATTAAGGATTGGTGGCTGTAAAATGCCATGGAAAAATACCACAGTTAACAAATGCTATTCCTATTAAAAGGCTGATGAATTGACAGTTCTGCCCCAGTCAGTCCTGCTATGGTTTAGTGCAGCTGTAGTGATGCGTAGAAACACACATTCACATGCAGCCAGAGGCTAAAGTAGTGTTTAGAAGAAGCCAATGCTGGCCTCTGTGGTGTCTAACACCTTCATATATCACAATGAAAACTAATGTATGAGGAGAGAAAATGGGCCATGACCAAGGACTCTGCATTAATATTTGAATCTGGTTTGGTGTATAAATATATTTTACGGTAGGGATGTGTCAGACTTCAAACAACTGTCAACGTAGCATGGTTTTGATTTGTTTCACTCTGTTTAAAACAGTTTGAGTACATTTTTTTCAGCCTTTTTATATTTGACTTGCCTTTATTCACAGTGGTGCTGATTATGTGGGCTTTGATTATTGGTTTGTGCAAAATAGGAAGGATTTTGTGCAAAACAGTAATGATTGTTATAGATTGTTAATGAGTTAATGAGTGATGCTATGTGATATCCTATTTAAGCTGGGGTTTCTCCTTCCCAACAGTCATTCCAGTTAAAAATGATAACTCTCCATGATTTTACCAATTTTGGCACAGTGATTGGGATTGCATGGTAATTTGTAGGAAGAAAGAATCCTGCTTGCGAATTGGTCAGTGTGCGACATTTTTTCTTTCTGATAACCTTTGGTTATTTCCAACGCACCTGCCTGCAAATAGAGGTGTGCAAAAGTGTTTTCTCAAATGGTAATATGTAGTCCACGGTAATAAGGATTTAATGCACACAATGGAAAGCAGTCCCCTCCTACCTGCCAGCGGCCATGTATACGTGATTTCTGAGGGTCTGGAATGGCTTTATGGATGTCCTGTGTATCCAAATAATCCATATGATCCGCTCAATATTTGATCAGTTAAGTAAATACTAGGGCTGGGCGATTTGGCCTAAAATCAAAATCTCGATTAATTAAACATTTTTAACTTGATTACGATTAATTAATTAATTATTTATTTATTTATTTATTTATTTATTTATTGCCCTCATAGTTGACTGACAAGTTGCTCAGTTGTCTGTGTTTAAGCTCTCCGTGCTCGACACGTTGGGCGGAATAACGCAACATAATGGAGCGGGGTCATGTGACTCCACACGCCCTGTTTTTAAAGGGAAAGTAATCGAATTTATTGACCTGGAAAAATTCTATCGATTATTGGTTCTGAATGTCGATTTCGATTACTTTCAATTAATTGCCCAGCCCTAGTAAATACAATAGCACCCTATTTGACTAGAGAGCCAGTATCAACCAAGACGGTGTGCAGTGCCATCACTTTTTATGAACTGGTTTACCTGTACAGCATGGCAGCTGAGGCTTGTGGTGTGAGCAAAACTATCATTCACAGATGTGTGTCAGGCCACGTTATGTGACTTGAAGTGAACAAAAATCATAAAAACTTTTTTTACTTGTCATGCAGGTGTAAAAACCATTTAGCAGATTTCTTCTTTTTTATAAATCCAGCACTTTCCAAAACTTGTCTTTTTAATTTCAAATTGCACTGGAAAGAGCAGGTTAATGGAAAGCCACCAACCTTCACTTTCAAAGAGAGCACAGAATTCTTCAGATGAAAAGTTGAAACTGCAGTGGAGCAAGCAGACTGAATCCATGCAGTAGCCTCTGGTTCAGTACCCTGCCCAGGCAAACACATCACAGCATGCCTCCTACTGCTAGGGCAAGACTCGTAACACTACACTGAGTTCCATATGTGACATGAATAAACTGTATAAGTACGTCTGCCAAATGCATAAATACAAAGGTCATTTTAAAGCTAGAGGTATTTTAGTATGATTATACAACGCTGTGCTTCTCGTTGGTTATATTTGGAACGTGAACTCGGAGAAACTGATACAAGAACCACACGCTACTATTAAAACCACATCCCATGCTCCATTTGACCTGAAATAGCAATTACAGTGTGTCTGGATTGTTGTAGTACATTTGGCTCCAAAGTACCAAGTTATTATTGCACACACAATCAAGGCCTTTGGTCCATGCCGCTTGTTTGTGTAGACTTTGCCCTGAGAAACGAATGCCTTTGTTTTGCGGAAATAGAACTTTGAAGTGCTGTCTTGGCCGTCCATGAACTGATTTGCTTGCTAGTGGTGTATTTTGGAACTCTCCAGCTCCCGGACACTGTGGAAAGGCTGTTTCCTCTGTTTCACAGACCAGGAGCCACAGTCCTGGGATACAGTTGGAGACCGGAGAGTGAGAGATGCACTTCTGATGCTACATTTCGCAGCCTTGTTCCTGTGCACAGCTCTGCTTTTGTGTTTGTGCAGGCTGTCGGCCAAGTGGCTCTAATACAGCCTATCCCCCTCCCCTCCCCCCCGGTTCTCTTGTGTCATACCCCAGTGGGACACTCCAGTTAAACTGTAAACCACAGCCACTAGCCCGGCCTGACCGCATTCCGATAAGCCTCCTCTCCAGGAATTCCTTCCGGGTCACAGAGCCACCATTTCCTTTCTACGCATCCTGTGCTTTTCTTTCCAGTCATTTCTGTTCTTCTTTTTCCACAAACTGTTCCTGTGAGGACTAAATCAACTCTGCCTTCTCCTTTCTGTCTTGTGTTCTCTGTGTGTGAAGCTTTCCCAGATTCATTGTCTTTCCTTTCTAAAGTGTGTATGTGTTTCGTTAGAAAGGTGTGGAGAGTCTCCGCTGGTCACTCAAGAGTTGTGGCCGTGGGAACCATAGCTCTTTCTTGTCCACTGTGAGCTGGGTGCAAAGGAGCATGAAAAGTGCTGAGTAGTGAAAACACCCTCGAGCTGCTCTATGTCTAAATGGTTAGCAGTTCAAACATCGGAAGCCCCTGCACTGTGGATGTTAACCCCTTAAACTCAAATACATTTCATTTTGCTTTGAATCACTTTGTTGGTGCAAAAATGCCAGTCAGACTGTCTTACATTTGGCATACAGAATAGATTATATTCAAGAATGGGAACATATCTTTTGCTGGAAAGTGCCTGAAGAGTGCCTTGAAAAAAGGTGTTTCACCCACTTAGCATTCAGCACCGCCAGTATACTGATCACGACCTGATCATCTGAAAACATCTTCACCTGTTTCTTCACTGGTTCAGGCTTTGTTAGAAACTGGTCAGGTACAGCAACTGGACTGAAATTAGAGCCTTTGAAAGTCCTTCTACATAAAAAAAATACAATTAAGTTTGGGCTATTGGAATAGAAATAGCCATCTATGTTATAAGGTAGAACTGAGGTCGTATGTTTGTGGTTAATTCTTTTTTTGAATACAGTAATATCTCTTTCCCTGTAAACAGCTCCTGGGATCATCCCAGGCCAGGAGCAAGTTCTACCTGTTCTTTCATTTAGGAGATTCACTTGGTTAATGCACAGACTTTATTCGCCACAGAGGTTTTTCATCCAGTCCTGTGGTTCCAAATCGAATGACTCCATTAGGGTCAACATTTTAATGGCCATTACTGATTATAAATTGATACCAATTCTGTGCTTTGAGCAAAGGTTTTTTGCCATTAATGATCTTGGCTGGTTCTGGTCATGCATTCTTAATCTCCCTAAATCTATCTTGATTACTTTTTCGTAAGAACCTAAGCATGAGGTCTTTTTAAAGAAGCAGTTTAGAGCAAAAGTATTATTTACAAAGTTCTCACCATCCTTGACATTTCTTGTCTGAAGTTAAGTTCCCTTTTTCCACTGAAGCAACTGGAGGGTCATGTAGCAGTAATGGAAACATTGAACACGGTGTCTACTTCATGCCTAAATCATCACATACTCATCTCAAACCGCATTGAGTTTAATGTCAAATAGACTTGCTTATGTGTTTTCTGTTGCCGTATCACTCTTTCAGCTGTAAACATGGACAGATGTGCTTGTTGTCCATTTCTTGTCATGATTGATAAAGAGATCAGCTATGGGTGGGAAGCTGTGTAAATGTCTTTCTCTCTCCCTCTTTCATTTTGTTCATGTCAAGTGTCCTGTGTGTTAACTCTCCTCTCTCCTTTCACAGGTCCTGTAATAGAGAGCCCCCAGCTGTCTCCCTTCGGCTCCAAGAGTGCCCTGTGTCTGTCGCCCTCCTTCCAGATGTCCACCCTCAGCCTGCCTGGCCAGGCTCCCTCGCCCCTGCAGAGCCCCAGCCTGAATGAGGTGGGCACTGCCAGGCTAGAGGTGGAGGAGGAGGTCAGGAGGAAGGTACACTGCCCACATGCCACCTTGCCAGGCCCTATATAAGAGCCCAGGGAAAACTAGCCTGAGCATGGGCCAATGCACCTAACCAATCAGAGCACAGGGCACTGTGTTTCACCAGTCAGGGAGTTCAGGGAAGAGGGGCGCTGATGTTTTTCCAACGCGGTGGGCTTCAAGGGCTGAGAGAACTAATGCATTCTGATAAACACCACTGGTCAGAAGTTTGGGGGTAACCTTTTGAAAACCAGTTTAAAACATTGTGTTGTATAATTATTCTTTTTGCACTTAATACGCACTTCCAAGTCCAGTAAGACATGTGTTATTGCTTTCCTTAAAGGGACATATCTTGGAGAACAGAATTTTTATTTTTATTTTTTTCGCTTTTGAAATAAAGGAGCTTGATGTAGGATGTAAACATTTATTGAACAAATGTACCTTCCACTCCATAGTTCATATACAGAAACCGAGCTCTAAATTCATTTCAGTTAAGTGTTTTGCAATGTTTTCAGTTTTAAATGAGCTGTATTCACCAAGTCAGTACAAAATCAAGCCATTTACATATTTCTGCTTATTCAGATTACAACAGTTGAATCCTACCCATCGACGCTTTAGTCAAAAGGGGTGTTTCAGCCAATCAGAACACATGTGATTTGCTTATCAGTTTAAAGACACTGTAAAAATAGTCTTGTTTAATTTTAAAGAATAAAGAAAGCTTAAATATTGCTGTATAAAAATTATGACTCGATCATAAACCCACACAAATGGTAGAAGTGATTAAATTAAGAGATTTAAGACAAATGTAGTACATTGGCCCTTGATTCACTACAGAGGTTTTCCATCCAGTCCTGTACATTAAAATTATTAGTGGCAGTATGTTCAAGTTGCCAAAGTCAACATCTCTTTTTTTTTAAACCACCTTTGGGTCAAAAGAGGTTTAATATGAGCTTCTAACAGTAGTTTGGCAAAGAAAATGTTTGTCATTATTTAGAGAAAACCTTCATGTAAAACATTAACAATAAAACACCCAAAGGTTCGTCCCCAAACTTTTGTCACTGGTCATGCATTTATTCTGGATTTAGTGCTATTTTTTTATGTTGGAGACCAGTTGGATGTATTTGAATGGAGAAGGCCTTGGCTCTTAACTTTGGTGTGCACTGCTGACTTTAATGCTCTACCTCCAACCTCAGTATGTGATTTCTGTGTACTGCATGTACTGAGTGTTACTGAGATAGCTGTGACTAGTTTCCAGTCATATATGTGACAGTGTTTGTGGTTATAGCCGTGTACTCTTAAGACACATTTTGTGTTACCCTGAAGATAACCACTGTGTTAATGGGTGTAACGATTTCAATACATGAATATTGAATATTTTGAATATTTTGACATTTAAAAACATACCACCCCTTAATCTATTCAGAGCCTTACCCATTTGCTGAGCTTTGTTTATTTTTTCTGTCAGTACAATGCAAGTTCTTTTCTGAAGAAATTGCAGGAAATGTGTGCTTATTTCTTTGTCGTTGAAAGGCTAAAAAGTTATACCAAAGCTGTCCATGCAGAGTGAAGCTATATTAACCCTTAAAATATAAAAAAAAAAAATTATTATGTACTGACCTCTGAATCATTACTCTGAAAATATGTGAATCTTTACACCCATAGCACTCTTATTTAACACAGTTCAGATATTTCGATGTTTTCTTTATATGAGATGCTGTTTTTCATTTTCATTGTATGCATTAGTGTATGTAATAATGAGACATACGTTTTATAACAATTTTTGGCTTACAGTGGCTGTGCTTGCACCAAGGGTTGTGTGTATGTGTTGATCTTTATTTCAGAGGTATCCCACCGATAAGGCCTACTTCATTGCCAAAGAGATTCTAATGACAGAGAGGACCTACCTTAAGGATCTGGAGGTCATAACAGTGGTGAGCACACATCTCTATTAATGCATAATAATCCACATCATAATAGTCTGTTTAAAGTTGTTGTACTTTAACACAAGGAAGTGTGTGTGTGTGTGTGTGTGTGTGTGTGTGTGTGTGTGTGTGTGTGTGTGTGTGTGTGTGTGTGTGTGT
>JBBPDH010000104.1:7784268-7797374 GCA_037974565.1 Clupeocharax schoutedeni
GGATGGATGGATGGATGGATGGATGGATGGATGGATGGATGGATGGATGGATGGATGGATGGATGGATGGATGGAGAAAATCCTTCAGCTCTATATCAAACATTTCTGCTTTGAATACTGAGATCAGTGCTCTGTGCTGAGAGGGTTTTATTATTTTCTGTTATGCTTCTTTGTTTATCAGGAGTTCATCAGGGAAGGTTGTCTTTACAAGCTCACCAAGAAGGGCCTGCAGCAGCGGATGTTCTTCCTGGTCAGTAGCTCTCCTGCCAAGTTTTTCACCTTTTTCTTTTGCCTTTTTGTACTTTATTGCTGACCTTAATTTCCTGTCCCAGTTTTCAGACATACTTCTGTACACAAGCAAAGGCGTTACAGCCACCAACCAGTTCAAAGTTCATGGGCAGCTTCCCCTCCATGGCATGATCGTAAGTATATGCCTTTGTTTCAGTCCCAGAAAAACATACTTTTCCTGCTCCTTCCTTGGTCTGTATTCCCCTGAATGCAGTGGCCTGTAGCCGTGCCATGGTTATTGGGGAGTCTTTGGGTAATGTTGTGGATTTCCCGGTCTGGGCCTACAGCAAGCTGTGAGAGCTGAGCTGGGCAACACTCTGCACAAACAGGGAGGGAGAGAACTCTGGGGAAAACGTAAATCTTTGCTTTATTTTCATTTTTATCCTGCGGCTTTAATTTCCCTTTTGTTAAAGCAAAGAGCTTTTTGAAAGCGTAAACATACACTACCAGTTTGGACACACCTTCTCAGTCAATGTTTTTTCTTTGTTTTTATTATTATCTACATTGTAGATTAATATTGAAACCAAACAAAATGCTGAAGGAACATGTGGAATGATGCAGTACAGAAAAAAACAGAATATGTTCTGTAATAAGGCAATGATTTGTGACTGTTTTTTTTTAACTTAGTTAAGTGGTTCCTACAAATAATGTGGAGTAGAACCGTAGTCGAATATTATTACTAACTGTGTACCAACCACCATCACAACTGTCCCAAACACATTAAGGCAAGACATTCCACTAACGAACTCTTGATGAAGAACTCCTGTTAATTAAATACCATTCCAGGTCGATTCCTCATTAATCTGACTGAAAAAATGTGTAAAGCTGTCATCAGAGCAACAGCTGATGTTTTCAATATTAATCTACAGTGAGGCCAATAAGAAAATCTTTGAATAAGAAGGTGTCCAAACTTTTGACTGGTAGTGTACATGAGATATGAAACACTGTACATGAAGATTTATGACCGTGCATAAAACTGAACTGTTTCAATCTTGTGTGTGTGTGTGTGTGTGTGTGTGTGTGCCATCATAATCTTATTTTCATTTTAGAGCCATGTGAACTTAGCAGTTTCTTAACTAAGCAGATATTGTTATACACATAGAGAAAGATAAGGATTGTGGAAAGAGAAAAATAACATACATAATTTTGGCACTTCAGTAATTATAATTAGCCAGTAAGTGTATTCAAGCAAGAAAATAACTTTCTTCTCTGGACTCCATCCCTCCCGGGTCAGAACTAGAAACCCCTGTTGAACTAATGCTGTGTGGAGGTGTTGAGACGCTGGGCTTAGCTCAGCACTGAGTGATGGTTTGGTGTGGCAGTAGCATGGCCCTGGGCCTCTCTGTCTCCTAACCTGCATGTCTCTGCTTCACTCCTGCCTGCAGCTCATTGTACTGGATGCTCCGGTGAGTATGAAGTAACTCAAAATCCCACAGTCCTTTACTCCCACAAACTGCACAGCCAGTGCCACCCAGCACCCCCAAGTGCTCTCCGTGTCCCCCCTCCCCCATCACTCTTTCACACTTAGAGCTTCAATGCTTCAGTAGAAGCACTGAATAGAGAGGAGGCTGCTCAATAGGCCGGCGACTCATGGAAGATTCGTGTCTGCTGATTGGAAGGGTGTTCATGTGTATATTATGTCTTTAATTATGTCTGTTTATGTGTGTTTCAGGTAGAAGAGAGTGAGAATGAGTGGTCTGTACCCCACTGTTTTACCATCTACTCTGCACAGAGGACCATTGTGGTGGCTGCTAGGTATGTTCAGCCTTACTGTTCTTCGTCTAGAGCTCAGATTGCAGTTGGCATGTCTCTTTTGTAGCTACTACAGCAAGATTATACAAGCTTCACAAAACACTGCCAAAAAATACCACTTACTTCATAAGAAACTGTCCTGCCTACCTTTCTCAAAATACATGGATTTTAAGTTTGGTAGTATCGATTCTTTTTTCTTGATTCTATTCTACCCTGGGTCAAGAGTCAAGGGTTTATTAAGTATTGCATTCACAGTGAAACTGTTAGTATTTTGGAAATAAGTGTGGTTAGGAGCATTACATGGATTTAGAAGCATGTGACTCACTTTAAGCGTCATAATACCTGGATAGATACAATACTTAACACAAAGCTCAGGTATGGTTGTACTTTGTTGCAGCCTAAACCCTCCCATCCATAGTAAATATATGTAGGTTTCAGCTCATTTTCAAATTTTCTTGATTTAGCTCAAAGTTGTGCTTGGGGACTAATCGAAAAATAATCGAAATCGACATTCACAACCTATAATCGATCAAATTCTTCCAGGTCGATTATTTCAATTACTTTCCCTTTAAAAACACTACCGCGTGTGGAGTCACATGACCCTACTCCGTTATGTTACGTTTCTCCGCCGACATGTCGAGCATGGAGAGCTTAAACACAGAGACAACTGAGCAAATTGTTAGTGAACTCTGAGGGCAAGAAAATTTAAAAATAAGTAAATTCATCGTAATCGAGTTAAAAAGTTCAATTCATCGAGATTTTTAGGCCAAATCGCCCAGCCCTAGCTCAAAGCAACATGGAGCCACTACTGGCTACAATTTGCTTTGAGCTGTATCAAGTAAAGCAACTCACAAAACTGTTACATTTACTTATTAGACTGACTGGAGATATTGCCAGGCTGCTGTAGCTGTGGAAGAATGTGTTTGTAGAAATATCTTGGATAGGTCAGTTTTATGCCTGTCTTTGCTTTATTCAGCTCTAAGCTGGAGATGAACAAGTGGATTGAGGACCTGAACATGGCGATAGATTTGTCAAAGAAGTCTCAGGAGAAATCAGACCTGTTTTTGGATCCCAGTCTGTGTGATCGCTCCAATAGTAAGTACATTTCACTGTTGAAGCCTCTGTCCTGTGTTATGTGCTGATAGTGTGGTTCACTTTTCCCCTTCTTAGCTTCTTCACCCCCTAGCTTGAGTTAGACATAAACCCCACACCTCCCAATCACTCTCCTTCCTCCCTCCCCTCTACTCCTCTCTCGCCTCCCTGCATGATCTGGCAGGGTCGTCTGATGAGGTATCTTTGGAGCAGGAGTCGGAGGATGATGTAAACTCGTCCCGTTGCTCTCTGGACAAACAGAGCCACCACCGGGCCAACACCACCATGCATGTGTGCTGGCACCGCAACACCAGTGTCTCCATGTCTGACCACAGCCTAGCCGTGGAGGTATCATTCCTAAACACACAAATGTACATATGTACACACACACACACACACACATCTTTCCATCCACACACGCAGACAAAAAAAGTTCTTAAGCACATTGTTTTGATGACAAACCAAAAACGTAATCAGAAGGAGTTTCCTGTCAAACACATCAAAATTAAGTTTCTTAACTTTAGGTATGGACAAACTCAATATTGCTACATATTTTGACTGCAGTCAAACTTGTATTAAAACACACTGAAGCCTTGATTAAACATTTGCATGCATACTTTTTGACAAAAAGATTTTTTTTTATCAAAAGAAACTCATATGTCCGAATAATGACCGCACATACAAACATTCTTCTTGACGGCTGGTGTACAGTTTACAGTTTCTCTCTGGATGCAGCCTCACACACAAAAAAGTCAGACCACATCACCTCAGACTGGTCCTGGCAGAGACTTGAACAAGGGACTCAAAGTCTCAAGTGCTGATGAAGTCCAGTTTCTATCATTTTCATCCTTTCCCTCCTTTATTATCCTGTCTTTCTTCCCCTCCTTCCCAGTAGCTGTGGACCCGCTCATCCTTTTGTGTTCATTATATCTGTTCATTTATGCTTCTGCTGTTCAGACTTTCTCCATCTTTCAGCTGTGATTTCTTTTTACCATCTATTTTAAACTGAAAGGAGTGCACTTTGTCCATTGGTTCTCCTTTTCGTCTAACATTTTTATATCTCGAATCTTTCGAAGATCTAGTCGTCTCTTCTCTTCTTTGAATGGAATGCTAACACTAACATCTGTCTTTTTTGGCTCCGTACCTGCTTCATTCCCTCTGCCTTGTTTGCTCTGCATGTAACTCTTGGTCCCTTTCTTTCTTCCCACCTTTCTTTCCAACATCATTCTGCCTGCCCACCTGCCTGCTTGCGTATCTGTCTTCAGTGTTCAGTTCTCCAGCTGTATCTCCTGAGCTGCCCCCTCGTTACCTGCTTGGTCAGGGCCAGAGACCCAACACCATCACCCATGTGTGCTGGTACCGCAACCAGAACCTTTCTCTTACTGATTACCTGCGCATGAACCAGGTACACACACAGCTATAAAAACCCTTACCTTTAGGAAGACAAACTAAATGTTTCTGATCACTGTCCCTCCCTTTCCTGAAAAAGCCTTAAGCGGCGGGTGTCTGATTTTGAACCAAAACCTAATATGATCCGCAAACATTCTGCCTAAGTCCGAACTTATCTACAGCACCAAGCTTTAAATCCAAAGCGTATTATAAGCTGAGAAACCTGGCTTTGATCTAAACCCAATTTTTTGTAGGCTGACAAAATGTCCAAATATGAAATTTGAACCTGAACCAGACTCAACAAATATTTGGGAAATGATGCGTGCTCAACATGCCTGTTAAAACCTGTCTGATTTGGGCAAGAATTTCAAGCTTTCCATCCTGATCTACCAAACACACAAGATTTGTTTCCTCTGTGGGTTGATTAAGCACTTTTCTCTGACCTGTGAGGTATCCAGATTTTTACCATTTGACTCAATCCCAGAAATAGAACTGCTTTGGCAGTAACCCCAGGCTGTGGGAGCGAGCATGCAGGGGTGGCTGTTGCCAATCCAAGCAAGATGTCCTGCAATGAACTGATCATGTTTTCTCAGTCAACTCCTAAAATTTTGTTTTGTAAATGGCTTAAGACACATTTTTGGGCAAGATGTTTTTTACAGCTGAAGGCCAGTTCTTTAAACCCTTTAATTGTCGAAGTCTATGTCTGCAGGGTGGTCCGGTTTGTGTAGTGATGTGTCACTATGTTGATGTCTTCTTCTTGTCTACAGAACCAGCTGTCTGGCTACCTCTTGAGGAAGTTCAAGAACAGTAATGGCTGGCAGAAGCTGTGGGTGGTCTTCACCAACTTCTGTTTGTTCTTCTATAAGACACATCAGGTGCTGACCAACACTTCAGTCAAATTCTCTTACCGTACTTCAAAGGCTTTGGTTCCTTAAAGCTTCAGTCAGGAGCTGTTAGCTACAAGTTCACATGAAAAATACATCACTTACCGTACATTTCACTTTCTTCAGTGCCTCTTTGGTTTTAGTCAGTAGACTTGTTTTAAGATCTGTTGAGGCTTCATAAATATAATTCTGCATGTTCATTCAGACAAATCTTCTTGGCATACGCAGATTTAAGACTTTCAAGGTTACTACTGTTATTATCTTGGCTTCCCCATATAGTCTGAATGTGTTGTGTTAATACTGAGCAGTTTCTGCAACAGCTGTAATAACATCCATTTTGAGATTCGGCCACTCTACTGCCAGAGCTTTGAAGTTCATGATGTATATATTTTTTCTTTTTCTATTTTTAATTCAGGATGACTTTCCCCTGGCCAGCCTCCCGCTGCTGGGCTACACAGTCAGTACTCCTGGGGAAGCAGACAGCATCCATAAAGAGTATGTCTTCAAGTTGCAGTTCAAGTCCCATGTTTACTTCTTCAGGGCAGAAAGCGAGTATACCTTCGAAAGGTACAGTTCTTTTCTTCCTCTTTGCCTTCTCTCCAGAATTTATGTAGCATTTTTCTTTCATTAGTGGCAAAAAACATCACACAAGGTATTGAGATATTTCTATTGGTGCATTAGTTATGAAAACTTCAGTGTAAACTAACATTACTCTTTTTAATGTTTTTAATAGCAGTCATAAATCATGCTCATGTCTAAATCATGTAAATCTTCCGAAACAAAGCCTAAATGTTACAGATGGTGATGGTGTGGGTTTTTTTGTGTGCGTAGATGGATGGAGGTGATAAAAAGTGCGGCCAGTGCTGCGGGACGGGTCAGTTTACTCATCCCCAAAGGCCCAGGAGAGATGAACGGGAACTGAAGAGGGAGAAGCTAAGGCTGACTTTCCTCCTGGGGCTGGGGGCTGGGCCCTGCAGACTGCCAGGACTTTCAGGCATTATTTTATTTAATCTTCTGTTTCATGGCTCCTACCACCACCATCTTCATCGTGTATCATTACTGACTCCTTAGATTTCTGCACACCTATGAATAGGAGGTGCCTGTTATGACATCTAACCCAACAGAGACTATCTAAGAACTGTTAAGGAGCCTCTTTTGTCTTTTTGGCCTTTGTGATGGCTGCATGTGGTACAACCCCTTTTTCAACATTTACACCAAGTCCTGCATAGTTTTCTAGAACGGTAATAAAACCACACATGGGTATTATTTTTGTGTTTAGGCTTCTGCGCTCTTGCCATTTCTGTGGTTACATTTCAGAAAAACTGCCAGACCTTCATCTCAAAACATAGAGCTTTCTGCATGTTTTGTTGACAATGCCAGACAGTGTTGTCTAATATTTTAAAAGAAAAGAGCTTCCTGAATGGAGTGTAGTGTCTAAGCACATGTTCATTTTGCATTAAATCACTGTCACAATCTTTTTATTTATATTTTTTTAATGGAAGAACAGTTACAGGACATTACTGGACAGAGTAATAGGCTGGAGAGGGTCTGAATTAGGTCTGGATGGTAGAGTAAGTGAAAAGCGTGTAGCAGGCACAGATACATGGGCCTTCCTGGAAGATGGAGAACCACAATAATGTGGGCCAGAGGACAAGTTGGCGGGAGCTCAGTATGTTGGTTCTTGTACGATGAAATGACTTGGGGGCATGCCCATTACCCTCTTTTTTTAACCTTAAAGGGAATGTTATGAAGCAGGAGAGCAGTAGCATCCAGTAAGGGATGACTGGCAGGATTACAAATATTAGTTGTGGACATAAAAGCAAGAGACTCTGAAGTCTGTAGTTTTTATACAGTGAGCTCTGATTTGTCTTGTAGTGCTCACAATAAGATGACATGCAGTGAGAGATCAGCATCATCCTAAAACTGTCTGCTTTTTAAAACATGTGTAGGTGATTAACAGCTCCAAAATGCACGCTTTGACTTTGACTTGAGTAAATTGGAGAAGTACTGAGATTTTTTTGAACGGTCAAAGGCTGACCAGAGGATATTTAACAAATTGTTGATTACTTGTGGTGCATTTATGCATAATTCTCATTCCTATTGTTTGTTTGTGCAAGTGGTTAAAGACAGAGGTGGAGAAATTCAACCACAAGGGGGAGATGGGTTCTGTTTGTTCACATTTTATTAATAAAAACCGTTTCGACCACTTATTGCCTTTAGTTAGAAAGAATTCATAACTCCAAACAAGTTCTAACAGACACACTTCTATTTTGAGTGACAGC
Organism: Clupeocharax schoutedeni; assembly: GCA_037974565.1. Classification (NCBI taxonomy): domain Eukaryota; kingdom Metazoa; phylum Chordata; class Actinopteri; order Characiformes; family Alestidae; genus Clupeocharax; species Clupeocharax schoutedeni. Next base: position 7,791,956 of record JBBPDH010000104.1, read on the forward strand.
TCTGACTTGCTGTCCTTTACTGTTTTTTTTTTTTTATAAAGAAGGGTCACATGGGCCTGTAAAGGTTCCTTCAATATTTGTGATATAAAACCAAAAAAAGCTCATTATCAGAAAAGTTCAAACGGTCCTCTTCATTCCCTTTGATAGGTCAAAGAAAGATGTATATTTACAGATCATCATTTACTATATCCTTTATTGCTAAATCAGTTACAGTTGCAAGGCCAGTTACTTTTCTTTGAATACTTGGTTTCTCTTATATGGTGAAGCAAATGCTCAGTATTTGAGTTTTTTGACATGGCCATGTTATGTTTACTTATATTGGCTGGTCTTAACTGTAACTTAAGTATATGTTATTTGGGAGGTTTAGTGTATAACATTTAATGGATCATAGTCTATGCTAGGCTGTTACATTGGTTCATTAAATATGCTGTATTGGGTCAAACCAAAGACCTAAAAGAAAATCTCATATAAGACTGAAAACCTTGGCTGTGGTATTTTGGCCATGTATTAATCGGTACTGGTGACTATATGTATGCTCTTAAATATAAGTAAGCAAATAAAATGCCTCTCTCATTGAGTGTTGGGACTCTAGCTGGTTTTACATGACCAGCACTGGGATGCCCGCTGTCTGTGCATGTGGTATTGTCACACATTTTTATAAAACTTCTTACAAAAACTGGAATTTGTGTTGGCTGCTTATCCTGTTTCTGCCCCTCTGAGACGCAAAAAGGGAGCTTTCTTGAAGCTGTGTTGGTTCTGGCATTCAGGGGAAATCTGAGTCCACTTCCACTCCTCTTTCCTCAGTCTGTATTCAACTCTCTTATTTATTGTATAGCATGTTGCTGGAGCTACGCTCCTGTACACCATCCTTGTAATTAATTCCATGGCATTACTTTGAAAAAGTTAACAAATAAAACTGTACTAGTATTAATGGTGTTCTAAGCTTAATAACTAGTCTCTTCATTTCCTGTACTGGTGGTCCTGAATGCATTGAATGTGTGAAATGTGTTTCTTTCATTTTCATGAAAAGTGGGTAAAAAACAGTCTGTCTTTGCATCTGTGCAATTTATTGAATATAATGAAGTCTTATATCACTTCCTGAAATACACAGACCTCAAGTTCTTTCAGTTGTAAAAGTCAGTATTCCATAAAGAAGACAGTAAAAAAAAATATCCCATTGTTTGCTGAAATTAAAAGGCGTGTGCCATTGATTGTATTTAAGGTCCAGAGAGATGAAGAGTAGGTCATGAACAGGCACATGGATGAAGATGGAATGGCCTGCTCCAGACGGTGCAGAGTGCATGGAGCGCATCCCCTAGCAGTCGGTTAGGCTTTATCGCTTTGGGGGTGTGCTGTTCCCATTAAGCGTAAACCTGGATGGCAAATAAAGACGTTTCTGAAGCAGAAACATACAGCAATTGACTGTTACAAATGCTCTGTAGTTATACGATTACTGACTATAGCCCATCCATGGCTATACACAGCACTGTATAACAGCATTGCTGGGGTTTTTACATCTCAGCAGCATAATCTGCCAACCAATCATTGCTGTTGGAACAATAATTCCCATCTACATAAAATAAGTACAGGGGACGGGAAAAAGTTCTTATCACTGTAAGTCAACATGATTTTGTGTTTATCACACCTATTGGTCCAGTCATGAGATGGCACTTTCAATTGGGTTTTTCCTTCTTCTAAATAGCAGCAATATACACTGACCAGCCAATTCCTTAAGTACCTTGTTTCTATACTCACTGCCCAACAGCCCCACTCACCATTAGGGCTGTAAGCGGTACATGTATTCATACTGAACCGTCACGGAGAATACACGGTACGACGGAGAAGACGTGATTGAAGGAATAAGAAATCACAGAGGGACCAAAAAGTGCAAGTAAATCATAAACCAGGGTCGTAGTGTGGTGCAGTAGTGCCACCTACTGGAGTACTTTTGCTGCCTTACACATACATGAAAATATAAGCAAGTGTGTGTTTACTGGTTAATACACTGCTGTTTTTTTAAATAAACAAAAACAAACCAAGCCTCATTCTTTTGAACTTTTTGTTGCTTAACTTTGCTGTATCGTGAACCGTACCAAACCGTGACATCTGTGTACCTTTACACCCCTACTCACTATATTTGTCACCTCACGCCACCCTTTGATCAAAAGGTTAAAGGGAGCCAACAAATAACGATCAGAACCACAAGAACTATAGTCTGTTATTGTAAGCTACAAAGTACACCTATGTGATAAGTAGAGCTGATAAGATGTGTGTAAATATAAGGAAGGGGAACCAAAAGTGGCTGGTAGGTGTCCATAGTTTCATTCCAAAATGCTGTATATCTATCTGTATCAACTATTTTGGATATCAACATGTTTGAGAAGACTAAAACAAAACAAAAAAAAATTTCTCTAACTAGAACTGCAAGCAGTTTTTAATGGGGTCCAAGCGACGGTGCAGTCCGCATCCCAGGCGCCCTCGAGAACGAGCAAGTCGGGTTGGACGAACCCGTGCAGTGCGAAAAGCTGTCACAGATGTGTAAGAATTGATGTCAAAGAGGTTGTTTAGAAATTTACACAAGTAAGTTATAGTGCCCCCTATGGAACAAAATGTACCTTTTCTTGCAGGTGTTTATACCTCGGCATGTATATGTAGTGTACCGAGTTTGGTTATGTTATGATGTTGATCTGTGAAGATTTTGTCTTGAAAGTAATGACTGGCATTGTGGTTTGACCCAGAAAAAAGAGAAAGTTTTTGAGCAAATAGACCACGCCCACTCTAATCAATCATTGAGATATTTCATGGTTTGACTCAGAAGTGCCCCATGGTAAAGTATACCAAATTCCAGAACGCAATTTTAAGCGATTTTTGGGATATAGAAATGTGGCGATTATAGTGCCCCCTATAAGGCCAAATTGTGCCATCATTTGGATTTTGCCAAATTAATGTCTGCATAATGTCCTCCAAGTTAGGTTATGGTATGATGATGTTCTTTGAAGATACTGGCTTCAGAGTAAATACAGGCCACACGCTTAATATATAATCATGCGCAACATCAAAACGAATGCATAAATCAAAAATCCGCTTCAATAACTTTTTGCGGCCATCAAGGTAGAAGATGTATACCAAATTTGGCAAAATTGGGCGTGGCCATGTGGACGGGACCATATAGACGATATTAAGGGTAATCCAAGGTATAAGGCTCATGAATTTTCAGTCTATGTGACCCGGTTAACATGATATGACTAAAAACGTATTAGCCCTGTTAGAGCGCCAGCTAGTTGTGAACATGTGCCATCTTTTGCTAATGTCCAAAACTTCCTTGTGTGTTGTTTGTGTCCAAAGTGTGGTTATGTTAGGATGTTGACCTTTGAAGATATTGGCTTCAGAGTAAAAATAGGCCACACCCACTCTATAATAATTGGCACGTAACATCAAAATGATTGCATAAATCAAAAATCCGCTTCAGTAACTTTTTACGGCCATCAACGTATATGACGTATGCCAAATTTGACGACATTCAGATAAACGTCCTCGGACAAGTTAACTTTTGTAGGTTTTGCGGTTTAGCTAAAATGGCAGACAGTGAGCGTGGCCATATGGAAATTTGAGATATACATTTGATTTAGGAGCTTCCAGAGAATAAGTAATTGAATGAAATTTGAATGTAGCCCTTAATGTTCCAAAGATGTGAGCGCAAACGTACATGGGCCCGTTACAGCGCCACAGTATTTGTGATCTGACACACAGACCTAAACAGTCCCCCAAAGGGTTTCTACAAAACTTGTACCGTTTAGGCCCTGGGTGGTAATTTACGTACAAAAAAATATCAGTGATTATACCACGGCCCTTTTAATTAATCATTAACATATTTCATCGATTGACTCAGGAGTGGCCCGACATGACGTCTACCAAATTTTGGATTTTGATTTTAAGCTGTTTTGAGATACAGAAATGTGGAGTTTATAGCGCCCCCTATTGGTCAAATTGTGCCATCTTCTGCAAGTGTCCAAAACATTACGTGTATGTATACCCCTCCAAGTTAAGTAATGTTATGATTTTGACCTTTGAAGATATTGGCTTCAGAGTAAACATAGGCCACACGCGCTCTATAGTAATTGGCACGTAACGTCAAAATGATTCCATGAATCAAAAATCCGCTTCAATAATTTTTTGCGGCCGTCAACATAGAAGACGTATGGCAAATTTGGCGAGATTCAGATAAACGTCCTGGGACAAGTTAACTCTTGTAAGTTTTGCGCTTCAGCCAAAATGGCGGACAGTGGGCGTGGCCTATGGGAAATCGGAGATATACATTTGGTGGAGCAGCTCCCAGAGAATAAGCAGGTGAAATAATTTTTTGATGATCTCTTACAGTGCCAGAGATGTGAGCACAAACGTACATGGGCACGTTACAGCGCCACCTATTGGTGCACATGTGCCATTTCGGGTATTTGTGATCTGACACGCAGACCTAAACCAGTTTCTATAAAACTTGTGCGGTTTAGGCCCTGGCCAGACTTTTACATAGGGAAGAAAAAATAATAATCCGTAGAAAAACAATAGGGTTCCTACGCCCTTCGTGCTTGGACCCCTAATAAATCTGGTAATCAGAATATAGTATTGATATTTCGTGTTTGTGTAAAGGTCACTCCAAAAATCATTACAAATTTAAGATTCATTAAATATTCATAATATTCATTAAATTATTGCACAAAGCACTTCATGTAATTACTGGTAATTCTATATTTTTACTTGCCTTGCATGTAGATGTTCTACTCGGGCCATTTGGGATCATTGCCTGGCAATAGCTTGACGATATTATGAACTAATATAAAAAATGAACAGGTAAAAACCTCTGCGCTTTAGACAATCTCTTACCTGCACACTCTCTCTATCACATGGGTGAGTAACCGGTCTGAAATCCCTGGACTTGACTCCTCAGACAGATTAAAGGCATTCTCCAGCTCCTCTAATGCACAGACTCTGCCTCCACTCACACGCCGCCTCTCCTTTAACTACACACATTACACACAGCATAGATGGACACCAAAGCTCTGGGTCTCTCTGGATCAGTATTAAGACTGTTAGTAGCACACATTCATGCTGCAAAAGACAGTTCCCTTAAATAATGGACAGAAAAAAACTTTTGATCTACCTTTATTACTTATTTGTACATATTTCATATCAAAATTAAGTGAGATCAGCATAAATTAACCAATGCCTTCACATCCTTGAGGGAACTTTAAAATCTCGTCGGTGAGGTTTTGCCTAGAGCAAAACTATATGGCTATAAGATTTGATCCAGCTATATTCTTACCTCTCTGAAGATGGGCATGAGAAGTGTCGTAAGTGATGGTGACTTTGGCTGCCTCTTCATTGCATCTGCTGTCTGCAATCAAAAGCAAACAGCCTAAGC
>JBBPDH010000104.1:7806852-7817414 GCA_037974565.1 Clupeocharax schoutedeni
GCTTTCTCCCCGGGCAGAGTGTGCACTTCACCGTTAAAAAGTTATTTTCCTTCCGTTGAACATATTCAAAATAATGAATGAACCTCCACCCATCGAAACTAGCTTTCTGTTGCTGGGAACCCTCCTCTGAAAAAGAGCCTGACTTTATTTATGCTTCCATTTTTCCCTATCTGCCAGGTGTCGACCAATCGGTGATGGTAAATGATACCTCGTGCCAAAACCAGAACAATCACTGTTCAATTCACGCCCCCCCCCCTCCCCCACTTCTGTTCTCTGTCTTGTGTGTGATGAAGGGCAAATGTAACGCGAGTAACTAGTTCGGGAAAACTGTAAAAATATTACCATTTTCAGACGAGTAATGCCTTACACTACTAGTTACTGAAAAATTAATATCATTACAGTAACGCATTACACGCAACACTGGTTATGGGCCTATTTTTAGCATCAATTCATGGATATAGAGTCAGAGCTGTGGTCAAATCAACGTGTTTACTGTCAAGGAACAGTCCAATATTTCTCATACAAAGCGTGTCAGACCCCCCCACCGACCAAGATATTTTTTGTGAAATTCCCACTTTTAAAAACCCTCTATATGCTTCCAAATGAGCAAAGAGAGCAGTGAAAAATTATCATTAATGAGTAATAAGGCTAATTTTTTTTTGGGAGGTCAGCCCATAAGATATAAAATTACAGTGTATTGGTATTGCACGAAGCCAGATTTCTTAGTTTAGCCTGATAACATCAACCCAATGTCAGACCTGTCCAATAGAAACAAACTAAGTTACATTCTTTCAGGTTAGGCTTGAGCTGTCTGGTCAAAGTAAAGTGGCCCCTTATAGTCACGTGTGAAGACATCACATCACACAGTGTGAAAATCTTTATCTGCATTAAACCTATTCACCCGAGTGAAGGAGTGGGCTACCACTAACGGGGGAGTCCTGTGAGCAGAGTGTGGGGTACCTCAGTGGAATATAAAAGGGCCTTCCCCAAACGATGTCCACATGGCGTTGTCCAAAATGTCTTGGTATGTTGAATCATGAAGATTGGCCTTCACTGAAAGTAAGCGGCCTAGCCCAAACTCTTAAAACTGGTATCCCAAGACTTTTGTTTTTTAATTCAATAATTAAAAGCCCCCAATACTTTGTGTATATGATTTTTAGTGTATATGACAAAGTTTTGCTGACTCATGCCAATGGAAGCCTGTGGGTGTTGAGTAGTGAACGTCACTTGCTGCCCATTTAACTGGTATAGAGGAACTGGTGAGTCACTGTGCGTCTGCTGACACTCCTGTTGGAATCAGGGTCTCTCACAGGTTTGCACAACATACGTGACTCAGTAACTCAGCACCATGGCTACGATTTTACAACAGCTATATGGCCCATATTGCAGAACCAGAGTGTTGTATGACTAGTTAAACCATAAACGTCTTGTACTACACCCTTTAGGCCAAATGTATTAAATAAATTTGACGTAAGCTTTTATTTCTGTTCAGTTCAGCAACACACAAGTCCACATTCTTCAGCTGTTCATCTGTTTACCCTTTACACCCGGCGGGCTGAAGTCCTTAAAGAACAAACTCTCATTTGTTGACATATATCATTTTAAATATGTATCAGAAAAAAATCATGGACAGTATACAAGATCAAACATATTTGATAATTGTTTACTGTGTACTCAGTTTAAATTGTTTTACTGTTAATAGTTTCAAAATATTGCTTTTATGTATCTTTCAGGATAAATTGGCCCGCCTGAACCACTTTTCCACGATTCTATAGGTTGAGATGAACACAAAGACCCGCCCAAATATGGATTTGAGGAATATTACAGGTTTGCTGCATTCTTGAAAACGCCCGAAGTCAAATGCCATTGGTTGATGCAAGTGTCAGGCAAGTTCTGCCGAACAAGGTAGTGTGAAGCAGTGTCGGGATGGATGCAGGTAGGAACATACCGAGGAAAACAATTACTTTGCATTATTTTAAAGGTTTAAATGGCTGTGTTTTCGAGTCAGCATTAAACGATTAACATTTTCAGAGCTCACTAGCTTTTACCAGTCTGTTGGGATGGATGTCAACATTGGGAATTTTGCATTATTGTTTTTTTTTTACACTATCCGGACCCAACTGCTCCTAAACTGGCGGCAGCCAACCAGATATGTGTCTGAATGTATTTAACTTACATTCGTAACATAACATTACATTACATGACATACCTAGTAAAGACACTTTTAATAAAAAAAGTAAAAGTTTAATGAGATATTCAGCCACCCAAGACATGCGAGATTTCTACTGGTACTACTATCTGTACTGAAGAGTCTTCCGAGTTTATAAGGACTTGCTTTGGGTAGTGGCTAAATCTGTTATGCTGTAAAATGGAGTTACTCTTGTGTCCTTTTAGTCCCTTATCCCCTGAGCCAGGGTGTCTCAGATTTATTTTGTGATTTATTTAGAGCTCAGATTTATTTTGTGTTTCTGTGTTCGTCCAGCAAAAAATAAATGTTACTATCTCAATCGAAGAGCCCTCCAGGTTTATAAATACTTGTTTAGTTTAGAAAATCTATTATGTTGTTAAATTGAGTTACTGTAGTGTCCTTTTAGTGCCTTAGTCCCAGAGCCCCTGAGCTATGGTGTCTCATCAGAGAAAAGCAGCTCAGGTTCATTTTCCAGGAGGAAATGTGTTTGGTTCCTGTGTTTATCCAGCAAGAAATAAAGTGCTACGCAGCAAGCTTCATGTTGGTAGCAATGGATCATTTCATTCCCAAATTAAATCTCTCACAATTGAGTGGCACACAGAATTGCTGACTTACCAAAACTCTTTAGACTCTTTAGACAGACTCCTCCCCTGCAGTTTTGGAGTCTGTATTTTAGCATAATGAGGAAATGTTATATAAATACATTAAACGATTCAATTGCAAAACTGTGACCTAACTATATAGTTGGAAGTTGAACAAAGAAGTTAGATGCAAGTCTTTGGGATTCGAGCCCAGTGAGTTCTATAAAATATTATCAGGTGGCAGGTTTGCTAAGCCCTTGTAATGAGTCATATCTGATAGTTAAATTATGGTTGTATTTGTGACCAGTGGATTGCCCTTATCATTTATGCCGAGTACTACAAATTATTAAACTGGAGATGGTGTTAGAATATTTTGCAGCATAAATTACTGTTGGCTTCTGGGTCAAATATGACTAAGTCTGCCAGACATGCATTAGGTGTAGACTTGGACTACATGGTCAGGGTCTGTTCCTAATATGATCAGGTACAAAGCATTTATGTTGCTCTTTTAACAGCTACTCTAACATACGACACATTACGCTTTGGGGAGTTTGAGGATTTCCCAGAGACACCAGAGCCTGTCTGGATCCTGGGGAAACAGTTCAATGCACTAAAAGGTATGCTAATTAGTTCTCTGTGAAATTAGAACAGCACTGATGTGTAAAAGTATGTTTTTGAGATGTTCTTTGGATATGCTTTCACAGAGAAGGATGAAATTCTGTCTGACATTACCTCACGCATATGGTTCACCTACAGAAAGAACTTCCAGCCAATTGGTAAGAGTCCTCTACCGAGGTTTCATAAAGTAACCATGATGCAGATGTAGTTTTACTGGTGTGTTTAGCTGATAGTGGGAGTATTTTGTCAAGTTTATAAAAAAAAAAAAAACAGTTTTTCCTTTGCTTAAGTTAATTGTGAGAACTATATGCATACATCATCACAGACTTGCTTCAAACCAAGTTGAGTTATGTTGTATAAGTTATATCAGACAGATTTGCTTATGCAAAGTACCCATGCTTTTGCGCTAATTGTGTCCAGTGTAAAACTAAAGAGCCAAATGCTGATTGACTTTATTTGGAGTAAAAAAAAATTCTATACTAAACAACCACTTTAATTTGGCCTGCTGTTACAGGAGGGACAGGACCTACATCTGACACTGGCTGGGGGTGTATGCTGCGATGCGGGCAGATGATACTTGCGGAAGCCTTGATCCGCCGACACTTAGGCCGAGGTAAGTCTGTCTGGCACAGTCTTGTGGTGTTTGTTAAGCGTTTTTCCCTATTCACTTTGGCATTAATGTAGCAATGTGTTTTATCAGACTGGAAATGGACAAGAGGTCAGAGACAGAGAGAGGATTACATCAGTATCCTCAATGCCTTCATAGACAAGAAGGACAGCTACTATTCCATCCACCAAATAGGTAAAAACAGCCATCCATTTGAGTGATGGATTGCGTAAGTACCCATGGTGCTCCAGCAGTGCTGTGTTTATAGATTGGATATATTGATTGAGTAGCTAACAGTTGCTTGTGTCTTTTTCTTTCAGCTCAGATGGGGGTGGGAGAAGGCAAGTCCATAGGCCAGTGGTATGGTCCCAATACAGTGGCACAGGTACTAAAGTAAGTCAAGTAGCCCCTATGATTATATTTTTAAGGATCATGTAATAGAAAAGAAGACAAAATAGTGCCTGTTGTGCCTGCCAAGTGTAGGAATAATGCAAGTCTGGTGATTTTAATTGGACTTTTTTCAGCTGTAATTTTCACCCCTACTCCACAGGAAGCTGTCGGTGTTTGACACATGGAGCCGACTGGCAGTTCATGTGGCTATGGACAATACTGTAGTCATTGAGGAAATCAGTAAGTAGGCAATTTGACACATTGAATCCTTAAACGGATAGTTTAGCAGTGTGGCAGGGCACATTATTGTGTTGCATGAGGTCAATTCCATTAGGGAATACCATTACCATGAAGGGTGCTTGTTCTGCAACAATGTTTAGGTAGGGGTGCCATTTCAAGCACATGCACCTGGCGTTCCATACATTGTAAAAGAAAATGTCATTCATTAAACAGGGCCACCTTCCTCCACTACTCCATTGTCCAGTTGTGATTGTAATGTGCCCTTTGTAGTTGCTTTTGGTGGTGGCTAGTACTCTTAACGGTTCTGTGGCTACACAACTCCATACATAGCAAGCTACAATGCACTGTGTATTTCAACAACTATCAGTCTTGGCCAGTATTAACTTTTTGTCAGAAATTGTCACAGTAGCTCTTATGTGAGATCAGGTGAGGTAGCCTTTGCTCCTCAGCCTTCTTCATCCTGCTTCCATTTCTTCCCCAAGCACGCAGTGCCCATGCACCCAGGCATCCACATGATTTTTTATTTTTAATTTTTTAATGTTTGCTGTAGCTCTTTTTTGGGATTGAACCAAAAGGGGTAGCCTTTGCTCCCTATGTCCATCAGTGAACTTTAGGTACCCATGAAGCTGTTGCCAGTTCACCAGTTGTTCTTCCGTGGTATGTCCTAATCACTGCATAGACAAAACAGCTTTTTTGGAGACACAGTCCTCTAGCTATCACAATTTAGCCCTTGTCAAAGTTGCTTGCCAGTTTTTCATGCTTCTAACACATCAACTTAAATAACTGACTGTTCACTTAACCATAAACCTAATGCATCAGTGAAATTAAAACCATTGGCTGTTGTGGATGACCGGTGTATTTAGCATATCTGAAACTGGATGTATTAGAACAGAATTCTGGGTTGATGTTAAACATATATAGTTCAAACTATATGGAACAAAATATGAATGGGAAAGTGTATTGCAGATATAAGTCTAAAAAGCCCCAATGCTCATAAAAATGACCTTACCACAGCTATGTCTGTTGGCTTTCTCAGAGAGGCTGTGTATGCCCTGGTTGGACTTTGAGAGAGGTGCATGTGCAGAGCCAGAGAGAACTCAAGAGATGAATGGGTGTCTAGAAGGAGCTTGTGCACTTGCTGAGGAGGCTCTCTGGAAGCCGCTTGTTCTGCTAATCCCCCTGCGGCTGGGCCTCAGTGATATCAATGAGGCCTACGTTGAAACTCTAAAGGTTAGTATCTCACCAAAGAACACCTGGGAAAATAATTGTATATTTTCCATTGATGTAATTTCTGGAAGGCTGGGCTTAAACATGCAGTAGAGAATAAAAATTCTATTTATCTGTTTTGTCCACAGCAATGCTTTATGATGCCACAGTCTTTAGGCGTAATTGGTGGGAAGCCGAACAGCGCACATTACTTCATTGGTTTTGTTGGTAAGCACTGTGCATCAGTCATTCAGGTCAACAGTGTACGGGACAAGTGGATGTTGAAATGACCTAATGCTTACCATTTGAGGTCTGCTCTGTGGCTGTGCCTCATGCTGCCCCCTTAGGTGAGGAACTGATTTACCTGGACCCCCACACAACTCAGCCAGCTGTGGAGCCTTGTGAAAGTGGCCACATTCAGGACGACTCCTACCACTGCCAGCACCCACCTTGTCGCATGCACATCTGTGAGCTCGACCCCTCCATAGCTGCTGTAAGTATTCTTCAACTCAAGCAATGTAATCTTCCCCTGTGGGTCCATTAGGGCAAAAATGACATTCTGCACAGTATATCTGTACTTCAGCTGTAAATGATCATCCAAGATGTCATACTGACTGTTTGACCAGATGTCTGATACTGACTTTTTACTTCCATCAAATGGAAACAGGTTTGTTGCATAGCTAAAAACAGCAGTGACACCCGTCTTTAATCTGGAATGTTGTTCGTTCTTAAAACAGTCACACAGTGTCAGAAACCATATAAAATCTCTCTCTGTACAATTCAAGGCAGTTGTGGCATGATTTAGACATGTTGTTTGCGTGATGCCAGTAGCAGCTTCAACAGCTACGTAGGTATATAGTGCAAAACTAAAAAAGCAAACTTAATGAAGTGTTTTAATACCTGACTGACTGTTGAGGTTGGGCATGGTAAGTTTGTATAAATTGGATTTTCTACTGTATTCTTCTTTTACTCAACCTTATTACCCATGTCAATGAAACAAGAAATTATCCTCCAACTCCCTGCATTAGAGATCATTTTAGGTGCACTTTGGGTTAACGATCAGCCCACAAGGGGGCAGTATACCTAATATTGATCTCTTCTTTTTTTCAGGGTTTCTTCTGCCAAACAGAGGACGACTTTGATGACTGGTGTGCGAATATTCGAAAAGTGAGTGTGCCTTCTGTGGAACATTTTTTACAGTTTGATCATTTTTTCTTTCAGCTTTTCTCTTATTGACACTTTTGTCTTGCAGATGTCAAGCTGTAGAGGAGGTCTTCCCATGTTTGAGCTAGTAGACAGTCAGCCATCGCATCTAATCAACACTGAAGTCCTTAATCTCACTCCAGGTATTTTAACAGAGAGCCACATGAAATATTGTTTTTCTGGTTGGATACATTTGTATGTGGAATGCAGATCAGTTTGATCAGATTCGATTTTAATGTTTTGAATTTGCAACAGGATAGTGGGTGCTCCACATCATACCTATCATATCATTCTTTTAGAGCTGTAGCTTTTTACAGACATTAAAGTAAATGTTTTCTTTGTATGCTGTTTTACTGTGGCTTTGAGTAAAATATTTTAATCTGAATATTAATCGTAAAGCCTGGCCTTTAACTAACATTATAATCTGACCAGGTCGTTCTACTCTAGTGTCAGGTTTTGTTTATGTTCTTGTTGCTGACGAGCTGTTGCAAAAATACTGCTGTGACACACAGCTGCCACTTATAAGCGTTAGGGGGCAGCATACATCCAGATATAACTGAGCTCTCACGTGTGGTTTTGCTTTTTTTAAAAATATTTTTTATTTAATAATAATAATTTACATTACATTTAATACATTACATCACAAGGCATATGCCTGTCCGTCCCTAGTCAGCATTTTTTTTGGGTCCAGAAATTAGCACCTGTTGTGTGACTTACCTGAAAATACCACTAAGGATTAATAGCAGTGGGTCACATGATTCACATTTTATACAGTGGCTGTTGGGTGGGTTCTTTCCCTGTTGAGCAGTTTGGATAGGAAAATAATACATCAAAAATGTAAATAAATTTTTAACATCCTAAAAAGACTTTTATTTTGAATCGGTTCTTTTGATTTCAGTGGTCAATGTACACAGCTGTTTTTTATTTATTTATTTTTATTATGGCTGTAATGCATACGTATTCTGGCCTAACATGGAATGGGCTCTATCCAATTAATTCTGCACTACAGAATATATTATGTTGCACATGCAAATGATTGCTCTTTATTTAAAGAGTAAACTGGGAATATTGTAAATGGATATATGTACTGGAAGTATTCAAAGTGTTTGAAAACATTTCTTCCCAAAGAGTATACATTTATAGTGAGGAACATAAGTATTTGAACACCCTGTGATTTTCCCACTTATAAATCATGGAGGGGTCTGAAAATCACATTGTAGGTGCATTCTCATTGTGAGAGACAGAATGTAAAAAAAAAAGTCAGGAAATCACGTTGTATGACGTGTAAAGAATTTATTTGTATTGCCAGGTGTTCAAATACAAATGTGCAGCAGTGCAAGAATTCTGATTCTGATGCCACTTAGTAATCCTAAGTAGTAGCACTTAACTGAGCTCTTTAAAGACACCTGTCCACCCCACAGTCAGTCTGACTCCAATTACTACCATGGACAAGACCAAAGAGCTCTCCAAAGACACCAGAGACAAAATTGTGGACCTCCACAAGGCTGGAAAGGGCTATGGGGCAATTGCGAAGCAGCTTGGTGAAAAGAGATCAACTGTTGCAGCAATTGTCAGAAAATGGAAGTGGCTAAAGACAACTGTCAATCTCCTTTGGACTGGGGCTCCATGCAAGGTCTCACCTCGTGGGGTATCAGTAATGAGCAGAACTACATGGGAGGAGCTGGTCAATGACATGAAAACTGGGACAAAGTTGTCAAAGGTCACTGTCGGTAGAACACATTGTTTCAAATCCTGCATTACAGGAAGGTTCTCCTGCTCAAGTCATCACATGTCCAGGCCTGTCTGAAGTTTGCCAATGACCACCTGGATGACCCAGAAGAGGCATGGGAGAAAGTCATGTGGTGAGATGAGACCAACATGACAATAACCCGAAGCAAACAGCCAGGATAACCAAGGAGTGGCTCCATAAGAAGCATATCAAGGTTCTGGAGTGGCCTAGCCAGTCTCCAGACCTATATCCAATTAAAAATCTTGGGAGGGAGCTAAAACTCTGTGTTGCACAGCGCCAGCCCCGGAGCCTGACCGATCTAGAGGAGATCTGTGCGGAGTCGTCGCCAAAATCCCTGTTGCAGTGTGTGCAAACCTGGTCAAGAACTACGGGAAACGTTTGAATGCACAGTGGGAATGCACCTACAATGCGAATTTCAGACCTCTCCATGATTTCTAAGTAGGAGAAAAAAATCGCAGGGTGTTCAAATACTCACTGTATAGTTCTGTTAGTTGGTTTCTCAGGCATGGTTTAAACTGTCAGATTTGCATGTCAGATAAATTGCATCTTTCACTTTTATAAGTCTTATTTAGGGGAAGCACTACATATACATTTTACTCTATATTATATTTACAGGTATGAAATATGTTTATCTAATTATTTTTGAATCCCTCAGATTTCTCTGACTCTGACCGACTCGAGCGCTTTTTTGATTCTGAAGACGAAGAATTTGAGATCCTATCTTTGTGAGGAAGATGAAGAGTGATCGTTCAACTGACGGCTCAGTGCTAGACTCCCCTCAGTGAAAGTAAAGGAGTCCGAGAGGAGTAGTACCACTGACACAAGGCCTACCTGGCATTTGGAGGCGTAGTCCCCTATGTCAAACACAGCTTTCTGCTCTACAGATATACTGACTGCTCTGTGTCATTCTGAGGAAACCCTGAGGTCAGAGGTTATGGTCACAGACTCTCAGGATTACTTCAGCACATGCATACTCACATTAATGTGTATCCATTTTGAGTCTTAACACTTTATTTTCAAGTGATATGGTGCCTTTTATCCTCCTGTCCTAATGCAGATTTGCCATAACTCACTTCTGGTGGTCATCAGGAGCATGGCTGAACAGTTTTGATTTAGTGTGCTCTCGAACAGTACTGCTAATATCTGATGTCTGTAGCAACTTCTGGCCAAGATGGAAAGGTTACAGACCAAGTAGGTTAGCTTGTGTTATACAGTACGTTGATTCTTTCATGTTTAAAATATCTGTACACAGGTTTATTTTAAGATTATTTATTTACTCGACTGTGCATTTTAAGTAAGAGAAAACCAAAAGAATAAAAAAAAAAATCAACAAGGACCATGTTACCCTTACATTATTGCAAATGAAAGTTGCCCACATGACTTTGAGAGCAGTCATACACTGGCGCACTTTAAAAAACGGGCTCATAGGACAACTTCTTTAGCACTTCTTAGTTCCAGGGCTCTCCAATACGATGTTTTTCAGCAGTGTTGATGGCTCCGTTTTTTAATGTGTGTGCACTTCTGTGCTGCTAGACACATTCCTTCATGAGTCTTAATTGTGACTACACTCCTTTTAGTGAAAGTAAAAGGGTCTGAGTGGAGTAATACAACTGACACAGGGCATGCTTGCCATTTGATCACCTGCTTCGAACACAGCTTTCTGCTCTACAGCTGTCATTTTGAGGTAAGAGGTAATGATCACACTCTCATGATCACTTCAGTACTCATATCTTTAGTGTTAATGCTATCCTAAAGGTGCCTGTTTAGCTGATCTACTTT
>JBBPDH010000104.1:7870107-7888868 GCA_037974565.1 Clupeocharax schoutedeni
GATAACATCAGATGCAGATGACAATGAGGAGCTTACCTCCCCTGTCAACTCCTCATAGGGGGCCAGATCACGTTAGGTGTGCTGTAATTTTCTGCATTTTTTACGGATCGGATTACGTTTCTAAATCCTTCTCGATTTCCGATCCCGTAATTTAGGTCAGTATCGGACCGATACCGATACAGAATATCGGATCGGGACATCCCTAAATTTAACCCAACAAGGTTACTTTTTTACATTTATTTTTTATGTTGCAACATATTGAGAAAATGTTGGAATACTCCTGTCATTCCTATATGTGTATGTTTATTACTGGAAGGCACCTTTTCAGAAAAACCTTAAAAATGCAAACGAGTAAATAAAACACAATGGAAACGCGGGATAGCAACAAATGTAATTTCCTTCCAGTTTGAAGGCCAGTGGAGTGTGAATGAGTGTGCTGAGGTTGGGTGGGGTGTGCAGCAAAAGGGTCCTACAGGGCCTATATGGAGTACCATTGTGTTCTCATTACACATGTGTGACTCTCTGGCAACAAAACAGAAAGCAGTGTCCGCACCCCAACACCTCGACACACCCCATCACAAGCTCCCTACTGGCCCAACAACAGTGAGGAGCAAGGTAAAACTCAAACAGCGTTACTCTCCTCCCTGCTGCCTCAGGAACACGTCGCACTTACAGCAGCACTTGCTGGCAAAAGCCTGCAGACCCAAACACTAAAAGCTAATCCGCAGAGTCATTACCTCAGAGTTAGCACTCTTGCACTAACTCACTCCGATGCACCCCACAATTCTCAAATCTCATTTAGGCCCTAAATGGAAAAGGATCCAATGCGCATAAAGGACGCTTTTCCTCGAATGTGCTGCCAGGAGCATGACTTAGAGGTTGGACAGCCTGATAGGAGAGGGTGAAGCAAAAGAAACGTCAGCAAAAGGAGAAAAAATGCACAGTAAATTGACTTTTTGTGTGCGAAAAGGAGTGGAAGTTGCTCTCTCGCTTCCACTCTTGGGCGTCTTGGGGTCTTCTTCTTGTTCCTGTGTGATGGAATGTGTGAAAATAAATGTGTGAATGTGCTGATGTTAATTGGGAAAGCTAAACACTACCAGGTTCTTTGTCATTAGTTTGAACACCCCTGAACAAATGCCATATTAAAGAAGATATATATATCCTCTATAAAATGTAAAACTTTATTTTTAAAACTGGGTAATTTTTTTTAAGGTTAACATGCAGGAGAATGTAAACATAATAAACACGACACAAGTCATGGGTTTGTTATATTTTTCCAATATGTTAACTTCAGCAAATAACCAGTAATTGTGTGTTAAAATGTGTGTTCTGTGTAAATGTATCACTTATCCAAAAAATGTAATTTGATCAGGGGTGCTCGAACCTTTGTATATGACTGTAGAGTTCAGTGTTTAGATGTAATGATCCGATTTTAAATGTGTATGTGTTGAATCCTGATCCAAGCCCTAGAAACTAGGTTGTACTTGCACTGGATTTGTATGTGTCGGAGCATCTTCGTTTCTAAACGTGCGCGCGAATGCACCATAGCCGAGGTAACGTTTAGGGACAACAATAACATGTTTACTGCCTGTTATCTCTTAACATGACGTTGGTTAATTATGTTGGTTAATTACGTTGGTTATCTACAAATATAGTAAGAAATACTGCAGTAGCTCTAGTTTGGGGGAAGTGGTGGAGGTGGTGGTGGTGTGTGTGTGTGTGTGGAGTGGGGGTTCTTGGTCATAAATCCTTTTTTAAAACTAGAAATTGCAGTGAGATTGTTTATAAGTGCAAAAAATATTTCAAAAGTATAATATTCAATATAGTCTTACATTTTTTTGGATCTTTTAGATTTTTATTTGTCATTTGAACACAGAAACTGTCCTTAATGCTGGGTGAAAAATGCTTCAAATTGACCTATTCATAAAGACCTTACAATGATTTATATTACAGGTAAAGGATATTTTGTCTTTCCCTTGTACAATAACTTGTATTACTTTTTTGAATGGCGAGGATCTCCTCTAATTTTTATGCGGCAAAGCTACAAATCTGTTACACATGGCTGCAGAAATAACTGCAGCAGTAACTGTAGCTGGCCTTCAAAGAAACATTCATCATGTTTTTATACTGAATCTGAAACTTCAGCCAGATCCATTAAGTAGGTTACTTCCCGAAAAATGGTTGGCATCACAAAGTTTGCTTAGCTTGCCAATTATTTCTTTGAAGCTACCCAAGCTCTGTTGAAATGCTCGTTCCTTGTTTTCCCCTCCTCAAGTTGTTCTGTGAGTGATCGCATATGCAATATGTACACTATGTATATGCTATGAAATTCAGAGTCAACTTGTAAAGTTAGTGAGGGCATTTTAAAAACTTTGAGAAACATTGAAAAAGAAATGCGTACCATTTTTTCTGTTGGCTCATCCCTGTCCAGCCTTTTTCACAGCATCTAGAGCTGTAAAGGCCACAAAGCTGCTCACCCTGGCTATGATTTCTCATAGAGCCATAGGCAGATTTAAGAGTACACTAGGCATTGAGCCAGAATTAGTGGAGACCTCAACATATGATTAGCGAGTTGAGACCTGCATTTATCAGAGCACTGCAGAAAAGGGTGGAGGAGCAGCAGGGAGGAAAACTGTACGCAAGGAGAATTTTCTCATGGAATGAGGTCAGCTTAGGGCAGGTCTACTACTACGAAAGCAGTATAGTCTCTGTGTCTGTACGGTTGATGCGTTGTTTTGCTGGATGGCCTACTTTTTCAAATGATTCTTATTTAAATTGTTAGAGTCACTAAGAAGAGCTATGACCCAATATATAGTTATTTATTATGACATTACTTGTATATGGAGGAGTTTCAGAGCTTAGGAAATGTTGGTTCTCATGTTTTGTCATCATGAGACAATCATGAGAGCTTCAGCCTCAAGGCTTTTTTTCTTTCTCCTCTCTTATCTATGATCATATCGTTGATTCTCTCCCTGCCACACAAAGCATTTCCTTGGGAATTGATCTTAGGTACAATTTCCCCCTTTCCACCCATCTTCTGTCTGTCCCATTCATATTTCTTTACATTTTGTCATTCTCCATGCCTATGGTGGTGGTGCTGTTGAAAAATAAAACTCATTTATTTATTTAAGTATTTATTTACTTATTTATTTTGGCATGCAGTTGTCGTGTCCTTAACTCCCTGTGTCAGTGACTTTTTGAAATCAGTATTGAGCTTCAATTTTATAATACTTCAGGATCACCTCCAGTGATTGTTGCTTTGTTTTACAATAATTACAAACCATCTTAATGTCAATTATGCTTACTTCCATTATTGTTACATCTACACATTTTCAGTACTTTAATAGTATTATATTAGTTTAATGCAATATAATTGTAATAAAGTTAAGTATTAAAAAGGAATCCTGCCCACCCAAGTTGTCATTGTTTGAAAATTTGAATTTGATTTATGCCACTCACCTCTCTAAATGCAATGCGTAGGACGTTCTATCGTTTTGAGGCTGCCTGGGATTCATCCATGCACAACTCTCTCCTGCTGAACCGAGTGACTCCATATGGGGAGAAAATTTACATGACGCTCTCTGCGTACCTAGAGGTAAAGTTAGAGACTCACTCAGAACTCTGTACTATGCCTTATAATATTAAGTTCATTTAGGGGAGAGTGTACAGCTGATTATTACAGTAAACCTAAGTTGGCTGTTGCATAGTTAAAAACTGTAGCAGTAGCCATCTTGAATTGTATCTGTACTTTTGTCTACTTTCATAGGTGTCAGAACAGTAGGCCAAGTGTCTGAAACCACATAAGCATGCTTGAGGTTACAACTTAACATGACTTGAGACAAGTGTGTTGTGATTTAGACATACAGTTTGCACAACACTGGTGTTTTGAGCTTTGATTAATGATTAACTGCCAGTTCAAAACTATGGAAGAAAACTGTCTGTTTGACTACAATTAGAATAAAATGTATTAAATTGAGTTTCTTTTAAAAGATTTATCTGGAGTCTCTGCTAATGCGTTCGATAATGTAAAGCAGGTGGTCTACCATCCCTGATTTGACAGAAAGAGGTTTATACCTGCCTTAGCTTGAGCAGACTTTCAGGCTATTTATGACTGTTTTTGAGCAAATGACCTAAAAAGATTTCCCACTTCATTAGATGGAGAACTGTACGCAGCCTGCAGTTATAACCAAAGACTTCTGCATGGTGTTCTACTCACGGGATGCCAAGCTCTCAGCATCACGCTCCATCAGGAACCTTTTCAGCAGTGGAAGCTTGAGGCCATCAGAAGGGTATGCACACCAAGCCTTACTTACTTTATTATTGTGCAAACAGCACAAGAAGTTGAAACAATATGGCTTGTCTCTGACATTTTATTTACAAAGTTCTGTCGAGTCATAATGATATCATGCATTTTTGTTGCAGAAACCGAGTTACTGGAGTATATGAGCTCAGTCTGTGCCACCTGGCAGATGCAGGCAGCCCAGGTAATGCTTTAACCACTGACAAGGATGAACCCCCCCTGTCAGACAATGGTCTGTCATTTTAAATGACTGTGGTTTGCAGGGATGCAGAGGAGACGCAGACGGGTGCTGGACACGTCAGTGGCATATGTGCGAGGGGAGGAGAACCTGGCTGGTTGGAGGCCCCGCAGTGACAGCCTCATCCTGGACCACCAGTGGGAGTTGGAGAAGCTCAGCCTCCTGCAGGAGGTATGAGACACCGTGTGGCAAGCCCATCAGTCTGTCCCTGCTGTTTCTCAATAAACCCATCTGGATTGGAGTGAATCATTCATTTATTTGGTCATGAAATGGTCTGGACTGTCTGAGTGATTGGAGTGGTTAATTTGTGTCAGAAGTATCCTGAGCTCACCACTGATTTTTAACCAGCTGTGTTCCTGGTCCTCCAAATTTTAACAGTGTATTGTTCAATAAAGCAAATGTTAGTAATGCAAATGCTAATTAAATGTGTAAATTGGTTGCCACATGTGATAAATGCCACAAAGGCCATAGACAATCATGGCTGATCTGGAAAGTGAATTTACTAAAAGAAGGTCACAAGAGTCAGACTTATGTTTTATGGGTTTTTTGGCAAAGCTACAAAAACCTTGGGAGCCTCAGCAGTTACTAAATGGAGCAAAAGTAAATCCAGGCTGCAAAGTTCTGATAATCATCTGCAGAGGGTCATGCTAAAGGAGCTAGTACTGATGCTAGGATGAGAGGAGAACAGGAAAAGTAGCTACACTTTGCTGAAGAGGTTATTAGTAATGTATTGCTTTTAGTTTTAAAATAGAGTCTGAAAATTATAAAAGTATTTTTTGTGTGAGCATGGACATGTTGTGCAAAATATATTTCTCTACAGTACACAGTTTCTGACTATGCTTAAAGGACACATTTGTGAGTGAGCATGGATACGTTCAATATTGTGTCCCTAAAGAATTGTTTGTGTTCACTATTTTTGTGCATGAGATGAAGAATTTGGTTTCTTCTGTGGTTTGCAGGTGGAGAAAACCAGACACTACCTCCTCCTGAGGGAGAAACTTGAGTCCACCCTGCTGCTGGGCCAGGAGCCGCTGCTGACCTGCGGGAATGAAGATCCTGCCGAGTCCTCTTCCCCCTCGGCCCACCCAGGGTTGAGCCACAGCCCTGAGACCACACCCAGACCAGACACCCCCAACGAAAGGCAGCGGGAACTCGCAGCCAAGGTGAGTCAGCACCTTTACCAGAAACACACATGGCATGGAAAGCATGCTGCATAGACTGAGGACATTTCTTGTAAACTGTCAAAGAGTAATAAACATTTCTACATTGATTCATAATTGTTACAATGCTGTGGACCTCTGCTTTGACTCAGCCTTTTAGCAAAATGCACTGTGATTAAACATTAACACTGAATCTACTGCAATGTAGACTGTGTATTTTTCTCATGCTCATTTAACTCCTTATGTCTTTTTTCAGTGTTTGCGCCTTCTCACTCACACCTTCAACAGAGACTACAGTCACGTGTGTGTGAGTGCAAGTGAAAGCAAGGTGAGACGCTAAAAGTAATACACACCAAAAGCTTAAGCAGACTTGTTTAAATGTCTAAACTTGCTTTGCCGTTCCAGTCAGCTTCTGTAGTCTTAAAAATGAAGCTACAGAAAGGGTTCTCCGGAGTAAACCACTTTTAGTTCCATTAAGATCTTTTCAGTGGATGGTTCTTTAATAAACTTTTTTATTAATGTGGCGACATATTTAAAGGACCTCCATGTAATGTAAAGGTCGAATATCAAATCATGTGAGGGATTTATATGTTCAATTAAGGAGCCTTTATTTTTAGTAGCACGTCTACTAGTGCATCATCATCATATGGTTTGAGTGTTGTTTTGAAGTTTGTGAGTGTTAATGGGCCGTTCTCTTTCATGTTGTTTCAGCTAAGCGAAATGTCTGTAACTCTGATAAGAGATTCCACCTCAGTCCATGCTCTCAATACACTCACACCCTCCTCCACATGTCCCTCATTGGTGGAAGGTCGCTATGGCAGTAACACTGAACTCAGGTCAGTCTCTAGGCCATTCTAGATTGATTTGTGCTTTCTGAACTTGAGACAATTCTGTGATTATTTGACTGATGTAAACATTATGTATTCTGTTGTGTTCCTTCACTTTACCTGTTTCACTTTCAGAATATGATACATTATTGTATTACTCGGTGTATTTTTTGTTGTACATATCAGTATCTTAGAATGAAAGTTTATAGCAGCATTAGAGAGCAGTTGTTCTCAAATTGGTCCTCAGATTTCCAAGCTGGTCCACAGATCCAAGCTCACATTATTTTAGGACCTGAGGACTGCTTTGAGAAAAACTGCAGCATTAATATAATTTTAATCGAATGGATAGCAGTGTTGCAAGGGTTTTTTATTCTTTTCAATTATGCATTTTGTGTACTAATTAAAATTCTTGTGTGCAGACCCCCAACACCTCGCTCACGTGCTCTTAGCCCTAGTCCAGACCCTGTGCCTGAAGGAGAGGGCAAGAAGTCCACCAGCGGGGCCCTGGAGTCCAAACCAAGGGTCCATATGTTTGTCCCGGACATTCAGGAGATACGCGTCAGGTGAAAGTCTAGATCTCTGCACCACAGTTGAGGCCTGAATCTAAAATGAATGTGTTTGGCAAACATGCAACCGCAGATAAATACGTTCCATATCCTAAAGCAAAACATTCTAGGAAACAGCCCATAAGAGCATTTCTATTTCTTAAAAAGACTAATGACTATTTTGTCTATTTGAACTCCTTATTAAAACAAATCAACAAAACAGTCGAATCTATATGCACGCCTGTAATAATTTACAAGCTGAGGAAGCACTTGACTCCAACTGGAGGCTTGTTTTGTCTTGTTTTGTCTTTGCAGCCCAATTGTTTCAAAGAAAGGCTATCTGCACTTCCTGGAGCCCCACACTAATGGATGGGTGAAGCGTTATGTGGTTGTGCGCAGGCCGTACGTCTACATCTACAATTCAGAGAGAGAGACTGTGGAGAGGGCCATCCTTAACCTGTCTTCTGCTCAAGTGGAGTACAGTGAGGATCAGCAGGCTATGCTAAAGGTGACTAATCTCAGATGTGTCAAAAGCACATTATAGAGTGGTGGTGCTCAAATTGGTCCCAAGTCTCCCAGTTGGTCCTCTATTATTGCTCAGTTCACAGCACATGTGAATCATGCATTACGAACACAGAATACCTGCTACAGGTGTGTTGGTAACTGGGTTAGAACAAAAATATGCACCATTTGGAGAACTGGGGACTGCTTTGAGGTACCCAGGCTCATACCTTAATACAACTGACTCAGATATTACACCATCTACATTACTTTGCCTGTGTTTTTTCAGACTCCCTACACATTTGCCGTGTGCACAGAGCATCGTGGCATATTGCTTCAAGCCAGCAATGACAAAGAGATGCATGACTGGCTGTACGCTTTTAACCCTCTCCTTGCTGGATCTATCAGGTCAGCAAATGTATATACAGCAAGGAAGTATCTAATCATCTGTACTGTGCATTTTAATGTAATTGTGTTTAACCATTTCCCTCCACAGGTCTAAGCTTTCCAGAAGAAGAGCTGGTCAGATGAGGCTTTGAAAGGATTGCACACTTATACTTGCAGTACTGCAGTCTATGAAGATGACAAAGCCCACAGAAAGCAAAAGACTATCTATGTAAATAGAGCTCCTGACCGAGTCCCCAATTCCTGTGCTCAGTCCAGTCTCTAACCTTCTGCACCCTCTGACCTACTTGTGTGTACCTGCACTTGCCCTGTCTAGCACTAAGCACCTGCATTCTAAAGGCTCCAACTGTGTGTCTGCAGGGGCCGGGATACTCAACCTAAGAAGCCCTCCTAAACAACTAAGGCCGTTACCTTTTGGGGGTATTCAGATTCAGATAGATGGAGAATAGAAGCGTTTGCTTAGCTTCATCATGCTTATGTAGTCTCAGCAGCACTTACATTAATGCTCCAGAGCAACTGAAACAGGAGATGTTGGTGTTAGTAACACTTTCTTCCAGAGCAGTCGGCTCGTAAGAAACTCGTTTTTTCCTGGATTTGTTGCAATGAGAAAAGTAATACAAGCATCCAGAAGGCTGTGCCTCATCTAGAGTTTGAAGAAAAAAATGATGAATAATTCAAATATTGCTGTCACATTGCCTTATTGTGTTATTCTTTACTTGTGAGAGTCTACAAGATTACAATGGCTAGCTGGGCAGTATTCAAATCTGTTAAACGATGTGTTTATTTTCTTATTCAGCTGGTAGAACAGCTCAAAGACACGTGACACTTGTGAAGGCACAGATTCATCCCAGCTAGTGCAGGTTTTGGCCAGTGTAGAGGTCCCCATAAATGTTTATATAACTTGATATCTCCCATAAAGAAAAGGTTTTGAAAATGATCTGGACCAGTGAGGAAATACATGGCAGCAGCAACAATAGGTCATGTGATTTCCTCATAGCTGTGTGTAAACAAAACAGTTGTTTGAACAGGGCTGGACATTCATTGGAGTCATGCTGGTGTCTTATCTGAAATCTAACACAATCCAATCCAATCTAATATTTTATAGGATGAACAATGTATCCCTTAATGGTCTTATTCACGGTTGGTTTACTTTCTATTAAAATCATATCGAGTTAGGTATTTATTTAACATGCATTTATTTATTTCATTGGGTATTTATTGACAAAAAAACCTTTTGAAGTTTAGTGCAATCTCTGCATATGGCACTTTTTATCATGAGTTCTACTAACCTCTTACTTATGTATCACGTTACTCTCCCTGCTCAATCCGCAGGGAGACTTTCAGAGGAAACAGGACAGGAGTTGATGCTGGGACAGCTGCTACTAGATGTAGATTACTTGAATTTTTCATTTCTTTTAAAATGGTTAAAATCCAGGAATGGGCCTTTGGTGAGATCAGTTGTCGAAATGAAAGAGGATCACTACCCAGAACACTTAAAAACAAAAAGTCTGTACAATTTCCAATGTTGTTAAGATTTTGAAAGCAGGTTTTGTGGTATAAAGGTGTAGTATTTTGTATAAACTCCCCAGGTTTGGAAGTGAGATATGATTTAGTGCCTCTTCTTTAAGAATATCTGCTGTACACCTGTTGCTTTTTAATATTCCTTCTTCATTCTCATTTGCTGCTTTTACAGTGCAGTTCTCACTATTTCACACTGGTCATATCAGCCCATTAGTCTCTCTTCATGCTCACAGGCATATTTACACAAACCTGCATTTGTAAATTGAGTTTACGTGTTCTGCACATTTAGTGCATTTTCTAAGCATATGTAGTGATCTGCTATTTCTGCTCCTTACGTCCGCACAAATCGATTTACGATGCATTTGGCTCCCACTTGGAGATGGACCTAATGTACAGTGTGTTTGTAATGCACCACATATTCCTGAGGTAGGCCTCAGGAAAGTCAACATGCAAAGAAATCCTATTCAGTCCTCAAACTCCTGTGTAAAACATCAAATTACCTCATTTGCCCTGATTGAGATACTCTGAATTACTGCGGTGGCACTTTGAGACTGTGAGTTTAGAGGCTGCACTATGCGTTTTAACGGCACTTGTAGGTTTAATAATAATTAGGGTCTCATTATTGGTATGTGTGTGTGATGTCACTGTTGGCTTAATGTTTTAAAGAGGTGCGCAAAATCAATGGCTTCATGTCTGTATTGTTACTGAAACGCCACTGTTTGTGTAAGAGTGTAAATCCGTGTCCACATTGCTTTACAGTGAGGGCTGGCTAACAGCAGCTTCCTTACGGCCAGGTGAAATTTCCAGGAATGTTCTACATAACTGGTTGGCGCTGCTGTGGTTGGCCATACTTACTCACATTTTCAGTGTACTTCTTTATCTATTTGTTGATCTTATGTGGAGTTTGTTTGGGCAGAGGCTCTCGTGAATTAGGCATGGGTTTTTGTTGGCCTGAACTTGACTTGGGCAGTCACTGGAGCAGAGGCCAACTATCCCTTTTTGTTACAGCCAAGCCAGATGGATGGAGATGTGGTGTGAGAGGATTGGAGGAATCCCTCGACTCCCGCTCACACTGCAGGGCAGACACAAGCATGACGGAGGCCAGCCAACCTCTAGAGCATGCTCAGTGAGGCCTAGGGATTCTGGCTGTCTGAGACAACTGCTGGTCACAGAGTTGTGTACTGATGTAGAAGTAGGACAGAAAAAGTAGGGCTGCATGACATTGAGAAAAATATATTACGATAAAATTGCATTATATTGCACTCGTGAAATGCCTAGCAATAGACTGAATTAGACTGATGCCCATTTTGCTATGTTGACCAAACTTTCTTGGTTTATGTGAACACTCATTTCATCAGAATGTTCAGTGATTGGGGTGACATCACAAAAATTAGTTAGATACAATGTATTATGCAGCCCTCATTTAGGCTCTTTAGGTAATTGACAGTGACATATCATGCCTACTTATGATATTGTTATCCACACAGTTCGATGGGGAAATGCACCATTCGCATGATCATTACCTAAACATGTGTCTTCTTTAACAGACAGTTTTGGATTTGCAAGTCTGTCTACATTTGTGCTAGAAATTTGATAGCTTGAGTCTTCTGATCCATTCACATAGCTCCAAAAAAAAAGTAAGAGGTGATATCTGGCAAGGTTTAAATTATTTTTGTTACAGTGTCTGTACATGTATGCAAGAGTTGTCTTTTGTCTGTGCACCTCTTTGAGAATGTTGTTGAGTGTTGAATGAGATCTTGCTAGTCTAGTCCATTCATCTTAACGAAGACCAGGCATTCCACTGTTGTCCTCCACCTATGACGAACACCGTTCAGCATCACTTTGCTTCCATGCAGCAGCCTCTGCAAGAAAAAAAGATCAAATAATCAATTCTCTCCATTGTTTATTGCATTCATTTGTGTGCTTCCATTTTCATTGTATGCACAAACTCCATTCACTGGCGTTTTTCTATCTTTTCTTCTCGATTTACTTTGCATTGTATATAAACGAGATTGCTGTGAATGGTGTAATATGCAGCTGTTACCATCTTAAATGGTCAGTAGTTAAATGTCTCTTTTGAGTGTTGGAGTCAAAATGTTTGTGTAGCCTACACCTTAACACAATGTCTGATATAAAATAAATGTGGAACTTATGCAACACTATAAAAAGCCTCTGTTTTTTTATTAAATCACAAGGCTGTTATGCATCAAGAATAAAAAATATGGTCAAGGATATAGATAAAAATGAGACGATGGCAGAAAAGGAGAATGAGAACGATTTCATTTTTACTGTACTTGAAAATCCTTTATCTGCTGTTCAGAATGCTGACATTTTTATAAAATGATCGACCCTTTTATGTTTGACCCTTTATGATCGACTCTTATGTTTTATGACGATTTGGAAATGATGCATGCTTCCTTTTCTATAAAATAAAAGAAGCTGGAGTTCATGGGTGATTAAATAAGGCCCTTTTTACTGTATTTGGTCTGACTTGTTTGCTTGCATGTAATGATTGACAAAATGAACAGTTACTCTAAAAGGCTACAGTTCTGCAGTCAGAAACGGTGCTGTGACTTCGAGGTACCTGTGTTCTCTCTGAAAACAAAGGTAAGGCAGTAACTCTTCACAACACTTTCTTATTTTTATTCTAAAATAGTTAAAAGTTAAAAAGGAAATGAATTTTATTTTTCATTCACTGAGGAGTACCTAAAACCCTCTTAGCCAAAATAAAATCATTTTAATGCATGGCTTCGAATGAATGGCTCATCGCTTTAATAAAGCAACAAGCCACTTGAGGCCTCTTGACACAGACAACATAAACTATGATCAATGCACAAGAACCCTCTAGCCTGGGTTTACTATGATAAAAGACAAATCTGACTCAAATACAGACATTTGAAGGTAATGGGGCAAGAAAGTGACATTCTTTACTTTTTTATGTTATTTTACGGTTAATCATATACATAGCTGTTTTTTTCTAAGTACATAACTAGTGGAGCAGCCATTTATTGTTTTAAAGAATAAAAGTCATCAGCACCAGAGTTTGAGTAGTGTAAAGTAAAGTAACCATTTTCTCATACGTGAACACACCACAGAACAGTGTGAACAGCATGAAATTCGTCTCTGAATTAACCCATTCACACAAGTGAAGCAGGTGCCACTGTCTCCGAACCAACGACCTTCTGATCACAGGGGCCACACCCTAACCACTAGGCCACCAACTACCACATATAAAAGGCTCTTACTACACCTGGTGGTCCATTCAAATACCATTCATAGCACAGTGGGATTTCACCAGTCTGGCACATTAATTCAGAACAGATTTGTAAATAGCTGGGACACACCTTTTCAGGGTTTGATATAGGCCCCTTACT
Source organism: Clupeocharax schoutedeni (assembly GCA_037974565.1). NCBI lineage: Eukaryota > Metazoa > Chordata > Actinopteri > Characiformes > Alestidae > Clupeocharax > Clupeocharax schoutedeni. The sequence goes on from JBBPDH010000104.1 coordinate 7,882,979, forward strand.
TCCAGTGAAAGAAAATCCTAATACCAAGACCTTGGAGGTTCTGGACAACGGCACGCTTCCAACTTTATGGACACAGTTTGGGGAAGACCCAGAATGAGTGTCCCAGTGCACAAAGCAAAATAAATAACGACATGGTTGAATGAGTTAGGTGTGAAAGAACTTCTACCCCACACCTGAACTGAACCGCATCCAACACCTTTGGGATCTACTGGAACGGAGATTGAGACCGAGGCCTTCTTGTTCGACATCAGTGCCCGACCTCATAAATGCTCTACAGAATGGATTGCCGCGAATTCCCTCAGGAACACTCCAACATCTTGTGGAAAAAAAATCCAAGATGAATGGAAGCTTTTCATTTTAAAGTCTCCGTATTCAAATGTATGCGTCTGAATGCAGTGTCCCTGTTTGTTTAATGGTCGTGCGTCTCAATACTTCTGTCCATGTTTTGTAACGGCTTTTCATGCGGCTTAGCCAATCAGATTTCAGGACGGGTTGTGTATCTGCTCTGGACGCTGGATGGTGCTGTTTGTGCCTGCAGGCTCTTAGAGCGGTAGAGCTGAGTTAATGCTTCCTGCATTAAAGTGCTGTCTGATCTGTGTCTGAGTCCTTCTTGAGAGGAGTAAATGATTCACCAGAGACAGCCACGTAAGTGAAGGCGACCCTGTTAAACTCACCAGCATCATTTGTCTGATTATTTCTGCTTCACTAAGCTTAGGTGTGGGATGGGATGCTTTCGATATGTCGCTCGGCATGGCAGGAGGGAGGGATCACTCACTAAAACCAGTAAAGCTAGTAAAGCCATGATTCGCACATATGGATCATCGGCTCTCGTCCTTGCGTTTAACATCAATATTGTGTTTTTAAAATGGTGGTAACACAAAATCGTTTTTTGAAACTACTGTGAGGGTGATACAAAACCTACGATGACTCGTGTAGCTGAACTGCCCTGTAAATGCAGACGAATCACCGTGTTCGCGTTAATTTCTATTGTATGTGAGGTGTAGCTCATGATGTCTCAATTCCCTCTTCATTTAGAAGATGTCTGAGAAAGCTGCTTCCTCGCTTAATCTGGATAATATTTCAGAAAAAATGTCCCACCACGTGGGAGCAGATGCAAGGCATGAGGCTGGGCCTGTTTTGGAGAGGTGAGAGACAAGTTTCTTCATGAATATCCTTCTCTGTAGTCACTTGATTAGATACATGCCTTCTTCCTGCCCCCTGTTCTGCACACTGATGATCTCAAACAGCCATGCTTGATTTGAAACTCTCTCATGAAAGCTGAAAGCCACACGTTGCCATCGTAGTGGTCAGTATATTAGGTACACTGTCTTGTACACTCATTGGCCACATTATGAAATTCACTAGTTCAGACTGTAACCCATCTGATGTCTTGCTTAATTTTCAGCCCTCTATGGAATTTATCATTGCACTTTCTGACCACAGGACTCCTGTTGACCAGGTATCATTTGGGTGACGGTGACATATAGGAATCTGGAGACCCCTAGATAGACTTTATAGCTTTTTCTGATTTCGTTTCTAATCCTGAATGTATGAAAATGTATAATGCACACGTGCGAATGTTGCTGGGGATTTGACACATTTCGGTGTCACTATGAGGTTTAGAGACCAGAAATTGATCAAGGAATATGTGCATGACAACATTGCCTTTAACTGAACACTAGCGAGTGTATGTCTGTGATATCTGATATAAAATCAGAGGTGTTAGTTACAAAGAGAACTGTTTTGTTCTTCAACCAGAATCTATATGGACTACAATGCCACCACACCGTTGGAACCTGAGGTGATCGATGTGATCACAGGTGCTTTACGTGATGCTTGGGGGAACCCTAGCAGCACCTATCTGCCAGGTATGTTTTCAGTCTTCTCTCATGGACATGCAAAAAATCTCAGGGATACCATAAAGAGTTGATTTGCTTATATATTACAGTGTCTCTTCAGGTTCGAAAGCCAAAGAAATCATTAACCATGCTAGAGACAGTGTAGCTAAAATGATTGGTGGAAGGGCAGTGGATATCATATTTACCTCTGGTGGCACTGAGGTGAGGACTGATTCACAAACAGGAACTTCAGTAAAGTTTTTCCATTCTTCCCTATACTATTCTTACATCAGTTATTCCTCTGCAAATCCCTTAGGCTAATAATATGGTGTTCCACTCAGCGCTGGAACATTTCTGGAAGAGCAGAGCCCCAGCTGAGGGAGAGCGGGAGGAGAAACGTCAGCTGAATGGCAACAAGTTTGTCCCTCACATCATCACTTCCAACGTGGAGCATGACTCTATCAAACTCACAGCTGAACACCTGTTAAAAACAGGCAAAGCCGGTACTGAGGATTTACGCTTCTTGGATTATAAACAAACCTACATTTGAAATGCTTAAACACACAAACTATTTGATTCTTTTAATTACTGGGAGATCTAATCAACGACAGCGCATGTTGCACTAGGCCTCTGGCATTTTATGATCATGGATGCTTGTATTTGTGTGCATTTAAATATATTACATTTAAAAGAATTTAGCAAATTAATGCTATATTTGAGATTCAGTTACAATTAAGATAACTACTATGAAAGTAATGTTTAAGTGATTTTGTAGAGAGTGTGTTTTAAAGGCTTGAGATACTTTTCTTTTGCACTGAAACTGCTTTAATTGGATTTTTGTTCTAGATGTCACTTTTCTGCCCGTTTCCAAGGTGACTGGGCGAGTGGAGGTGGCGGATGTGATGGCAGCACTGCGTCCCAACACCTGCCTGGTGTCAGTTATGCTGGCCAACAATGAAACAGGTGTCATTATGGTTAGTGGGCTGCAGTAGCAACTAATTAGACTTGTTTTTTATTATTATTCTTTTGTAATTTTTTGTAATCTTCATTCAGCCACTCAGGGAAATCTGCCAGACGGTGAGGTCAGCAAACAGGTCCTCATCTTCTCCCAGAGTTCTGCTGCATACTGATGCTGCTCAGGCCATTGGAAAGATCAGGGTGGATGCACAAGAGCTAGGTGTGGACTACATGACAATAGTTGGACACAAGGTAAACAATGGGAGCTGGAAGGGCTTTACTGTCTACTTATCAATGTCATCATCTTAAACAGAGTCTCATTTTACCTGTTCATCCTGCATTCCAGTTCTATGCTCCTCGAATTGGGGCCTTGTTTGCAAATAGTCCCGGAACAACGACTCCAGTTTACCCTTTACTGTTTGGCGGAGGACAAGAGCGTAATTTCAGACCGGGGTATTGCATGTCTTTATTGTTTGGTACTATAGCATCTGTGTTGTATGCTATTTATAAACTGCCTGTTTATAAATATAGCAAAGAATACTTGATTACTGACCCTAAATCTGATTTTGTTCCTGCCTATTTGTTTCTTAGGACTGAGAACACAGCAATGATTGCTGGTCTGGGAAAGGTAAACAGTTGTATTACTGTCATCATTACTTTAAATTAATCTGTATTTTATAAAACAGGCTATAGACAGCATGGTTACCTCTGGGACTGGCATGTTACAGGGCTAGTGAACAGTGTTTCCGTCGAGATTGCATCTAGGTTTCAGTGTTTTAAATGTCCTTCCTCTTGGGCAAGGCTGCAGAGTTGGTGACCACAAACCTGGCAGAGTATGAGGCCCATTTCCTGGACATCAGGCTGTACCTAGAGCAGCGGCTGCTGGTCAGTCCTCTTGGTTTATAAAGTATTTTGTTTACATCGTTGCATTAACTTCCATGTAGATGACGCTGAATGGGCCATTTTTTATTGTTCCTCTTTGTTGCTAGGCTGTGTTTGGAAAAGAGAAAATTCGTTTCAACAGTCATTTCCCAGGGACTGACACACTGCCCAACACATGCAATGTTTCTGTTTTGGGTCAAGGGCTACAAGGTGAGTGTCGCTTGCTCTTCCTTTAATATTTTTACTGAACACTTCTATAAAGACTTATCAACATTCTCAGTACAGTTACTATGGACTTAATACTATACAGTGAATATCCTTAAAAGTTTGTGAAAAATTATCAAAGTCTTGAACATTTATGAAAATAGATATAAATAGACATGAGACATTGAAATTCATATATGTTGTGAAAGAAGTTTATCTATTTTAACTTTACATTCTTAAACAGTGGCAAGTAAGCAAGAATGCCAAATGTTAAGTGAACCATAATTAAACTTAATCTGAGTCTGAAATGTTGGGTCTATGAATTTGAGGAGACTGGGCCTGAAAAGCTCCTTCCAGATCAATTTTACAACAAACTCAGACATTAACAACATGTGTATTACTTTTTAAAAAGTGTTTAGGATATTTTCACTGTTCTTCTAGATGGCCTAAAGTCTTAGTTCTTCTTCTGACAATCCAAGGCCAGCTGCTAAGCTTGGAATGTTTGGGTTTGTTGGTATATGTGGGTTACTGTTAAAGGGACTTTGCCAGTAATGCTTGGTCATGCAGATATCAGTGCATGAAATTAATTTTAAAAGATTAATTTGGTAAATGTATTTTATATGTGGTGGGTGCTGAGCAAAAGTGGGCCAGGTTGTGACCTCAGCCATTTGTAAAACACAATAGCTAAGCTGAATTATTAACCTGACCTCCTCCTGCCATAGGTCGCAGAGTGCTGTCCACCTGCAGGAGGTTAATGGCCAGTGTGGGTGCTGCCTGCCACTCAGACCGAGGAGATCAGTAAGTTGCCCAGACCTGCACTCAGACTAAGTGACCCAGTCCAAGCTCTCTTGTGTTTTTTGTATGAGTTTTGTAATGCCAATATCGGCTAGAAATCTGACCCAAGTAAAGCGTGCTGCTGCAGTTTGCTATTGTATGTTGAGTGCTGCATTCTATGCCCACAAAGCTTTGTTGAGATGCAGTGCAAAACACGATTTACAATGTTAAAACTGTTAGTGATAGCACATGTATAAATTACTTATTATAATTGTAATAATTCATTGAAATTATTTAAAGCTTATTTGTTTAGAGTTATTATCTTCCAACTGCAGGTTTCTGTCCACCACCTTTTTAATACAACAGGGCCAAAAAATGCGAAAATAATATTGAAATGAATGTATTTGAAATATGTTTTATGATTATACAGTACACAATGTTGATGTGTCATGTGCTTGTTGACCTTCATGGTTGATAGTGTGTGAATGTCCCCAACAGGACAGTGAATTTTTTATCACTGTCTCTTTAGTGCTGAGCTTTTTTCAGCATTATGTTTGGAATTGCGGATGTTACATCTTTGTGTGTCCTGCAGGCCATCACATATTCTTCTGAACTGTGGGATCCAGTACCATGTGGCAATGAACGCTCTGCGGATCAGCGTGGGCAGAGGGACGTCTCGGCAAGACGTGGACATTATAGTGGAGGATCTTCGAGACACTGTGGAGCAGCTGGAGCGAATGAACTAGTGCTTCCTGTCTTTAGACCCCTTATGTGGTGAATGTCACTCCACAGCACTAAATGTAATGTGTATGCATTTGCTCCTACATTGCTTTTAGGTACAATTATGACTTGAAGTATCACGTTTTATCATGTGGTGAGACGTTTCATTGATTGTAGTAAATGGGTTATTTATTTAAACTATTTAAAGTTTTGTTTCCAAAAGTTATACATAATTTAATTCTTGAGAAATAAGCAATGGAAGTGAACTGGTATGTCATGTATAGACTGATTCATTTACAGCGATGGTCATGGGTTCAGGTGTTTAGTTGATTATGGTAAAAAGGTTATTTATAGGGATGTCCCGATACCACTTTTTTATGTCCGATAGCGATATTCTTAATCTGCCGATCCGATACAAATCCGATACTCACCAAGTCTTTTTTTTTTAACCAGTAAGCAAAAAATAATGCTTTCAAAAATCTCCGGATACATTTTGCATACCTTAACACAAATAC